>NW_017547204.1:1758731-1848644 GCF_001854935.1 Bemisia tabaci | reverse complement strand
GTGTTTTTGAAACTTTATTCACCTTTTGCGGAATTTTTAGGGTAATTTTTTCACTTTTCCCTACGAGACAAGGGTTACACATGAATTCGTAGTGGTTTGTCACCTGCGTCACGGGCCCCTCCAGGGCCCGGGCCCCGGTACCAAGGACCCAGTATCCCCCCCCTTGTGGCGGGCCTGATCGACGGTGAATAAATTGAGATACGAAGCAACATGAGTTTACTATGATGATGCTAATTTCTATGAATGCCGCTTGCAGAATTTCCTACCTTTCTCTAAGAATCCCCTAACTTATCTAGGTTCCTGTAAGTTCCCTGACAGTCCTTGAATTTCCACGTTTCCTAGACCAGTGACAACCCTGCGATTGTTGGAATCTGAGGAGATTTTAAAGAAATAAATACTGGATAGAATTATACTGCCATGCTGAGAAAGAGCGCCGCATAGACCTTTGACAGATGCCTAAATTTCTTTGATGAAAAACAAATATTCAGGAAAACTTGTGAAAATTTTCCATTCAATTTTTCAAAGAATTTTCTTCGTAAGTTAATCTAAATTATTAGAAAATTTCAAAAGAAAATATTCATAACTCTCCTCAAAAATAGATATTTCATTGGAGGAAATTTGGTGACTCTCCAATGTTCATATAGAATTTTTCCTTGGCACGACAGTAAACTTAAAGCACTTGCCTTCTCCTTGAAACACGAGACCAGGGTCTAGTTACACTGTATGATGACTGCCGTGAGTTTTGACTGAGGAATGATGCTCCGTTGAAGCTAAATGTAAAACTAGCAGCAGATAGCTGAAAAAAATCAAGTAAATTGTTAGGAATCAGACGATAAAAAATGACAAATTAAAACGAAGCAAAATTGATTTGAAATGGTGAAGATTTAACTTGATCGGTCATCTTAATTGCTGTGTGTTTGAGTCTTGACAAGGCAAAAATTTTAATACCTGCAAACTTTATCCCTCCTTACAGCTATGGCGCTGATCCTTTCTTTTTATTTAAAAGCTATCATGATTCCTAATAGACTGGGACCATACTCATTGAATTTGGGCAAAGAAGACATCATTGACTCTCTATAAATTTTACAGATCATACGCCAAGAATTGGCACAATGCGCAAAAAATAAAACCTTTCTAATTGTGATTGACACTTTCATAGATATGTTCTGTAAAATGTACTGACTGAACAAGCAACTTCACTTGTCAGATATTTTTACCGGTTTAACAAAACTGAGCCGAGTTACAATCACCAAAAAGGTAAGCTGAATTTCGAGAATGGTTAACCGAAATTCATGACAAACAATAATGTCACGGTTAACCATGATCATTCAAGGTCAACAAAAACAAATTTTGAAAGTGGTTGATTGTTTGTAACTTAGACCAAAACACCCCCCCCCCCAAAAAAAAAAAAAAAAAAAAACGCTGTTCTAATGAAAAGATTGCTGTAGAGCTTCTTAAAGCAAAGTTATAATTATTCTATGACCATGACTCAACATACGTACGGTCAGCAAGCTCTACCACTTATCTTACTTTCTTCTTCAAACTTAAAGCAGAAACATAAAGTGACTAAATTCACTACTGGTTAATCTGCGCATTTGTTACACTGTGCCTCAAAACCTGCAAAAACTCAGTGAAATAATTAGCGCTTGCTATTTAAGGGTTGCATTTGACCAGTGATGTCAACAGGTTGTCATGCCCATGCGAAAGCTAACCCTCGTTAAACACATTGACTGTTCACGGACTCATATATGCGGATGTCAATACGTGTTCTCAGCATGACAGTGTCAGCATATTTTATGATTAATGACGGATGTCATGGTAAAGAGTTGAGATAATTTATGTACCTGATTTATGCTCGTCAAAATGTGACCAATTTGTTTCCTTGCTCTTGAGACAGGCGGAGTTTGACTGGATTCGGAACCTTTCGAATGAGTGTGCTGAGAGTTTCCCATCCCGAGGAACGCTAATTCTAATTACTACGTTGATAACAAAGCTTGACAGCACATAATTAGTAACGCATGGGTTGAAACAACAAACAGATTACCCTACAAAACTGCCGACTCTTGAACATCCTGAGTAATTCCTGTCTCATGTATGAACACCCCAGTAGGGGCACATATTTAAAAAATGTATCGACAACTTTTCTCACGAATAATACAAACGTACTCAATTATGAAAACTTAGGAGGAACGAGGAACATAATTTACCTGGTTTTGCTTGTTCGTTTGTTTACTTCTGACTATCTGATTCTGCCTGTTTCAGACTTGATTTGGCAACTCAGCACAAACAGCTGACTCGCGTTTAGCTTGAAAATTTTCGCAATTTGAGGTTAGTCGCTGGATTGTTGGTCAGTTGTCAGTCCATCATGGCGTTATCAACTTTGAAACTTATCCGTGGAATTTCTACAGCTACCGCTCGATATGCCAGCTCCAGCAGCGGCTTACCTCCTGCCATCGAAGCGATGAACCAAGCCACCCGACAAATTCCTCAATGGGAAAAAGCCGTGCACCACGCGAAGCACCATGCACCAGGTAAATCCTTTCGCCCCTTCAAGGTCACTCCAACTAAGTCCACAGACTTCCTAAGATATTTAATTTTCTATTCCCATTCATATTTTCATGTATAACAACTACCGCGAGTAGCATAAATCCAGCGAAGTATTTTCCATGTAGGTAAGTCCGGTGACAAACGGTCAGTGGGACGGATAACGCCCAAGGCTTCGCAGCGGGTGTTGATATTTAGCCAGCTCATGGCAAGCATATTGCCTCTCCTTCATTTCCAGTTGTTGACCTGATGCCACCAATCATATGAACTGCATATTTTATCGCTAAACACCCCCATTGAGAAAGCCGGCAAAGATATCCACGCTGTAACTATCTGAAGGTGCCTCGTCATTGAAAACTCATTCAGAGCATTTGGAAACAAGAATTACCCGAACCTGATGCCTAATTTTTTATATTATTTTATTACGTGAAGTTAGTTTATTTGCGGACAACACACTAGTCTTCAATAGTGAAGGGAAAGAGATGGCAGGAACGGAAAAAATCGACAGGGATCTAGGTAGACTAGGAGTCTGGTTAAAGGAAAACTTTTTTTTTCTTTCTTTCTTTTTTTTTTTTAACTAGCCCTCAAGGGCTAATCCCATCTGCTCGGGAACCAGTTTGAGCCAATCCCTAACCTATTTTTCATATTTAACCATTCCCTTACCAGTCCCTATAGACCAAACTCCTTCCACCTGTAACATCCCGGTAGAAGCTCACCCTCCCCCCAGTTATCTCTTTAGAATTTCATTAATTCATTCCATACCCTATTTCTAAAAGCTCCCAATTGCAGTTCCTCCCATTTCTCACAACCGAACAAAGTATAATCTCTCATTCCCTTAAAGAATAGCATACTATCTACGTCCCTAGCGTCATTGTATTTCAACTCTAAATTCCTTCCCTTTCTTCTATCTAATATTTCCAATAACTCCCTGTCTCTTATATCAATCAGTCCTCTCCTCATCTTATATATGAAGATAAAAACCCTGGCTTTTGTCTGGTCAGTCATGAATGTATCTAAAATTAAATAAATGGTTTTTGAAGCATTCAGGAGTAAGTGGCAAGGTGAGGTGGTTTTTGATGGGAAGGTGATAGAATGGGTTAGAGAAATGAGGTATTTAGGGATCTGGTTGACCCTAAAGTTGAAACATATTGATAGAATAACGAGGGAGTATAGGAGTGAACTAAGTTTGTCATAGAGAATAAAGGATTTTAAAGAGAAGGGTAGTAGAAAGCTAATTTATAACTTATTGGTTGGTTCGAAGTTAAATTATTGTATGTTGTTACTTGGAGAAGCAAATGGAAAAGAGATCAGGGCGCCACATAAAGGGCAAAATTCAGCCATGAGATAAATATTAGGATGTGATAGGGATAGTAATATTTTGAAAAGCTTAGGGTGGTCATGCATAGAATTGATAACCAAAGTGAGTATCTTTGTAATATTATGTAAGATGAGGAAAGGGATGATTAATCCGGTAGATAGGGATATTAAAGAATTAATTGTTAGAAGGGTAGGGAGACGAGTCGAGGTTAAGTTTAGTGAGGAAAGATTAGTTGGACCGCGTTAAACAGAAAGGAACCAAGCCACATCAGGTATTGCCAGATTTAATTGGGCAATTTAATTTTTCACATGAAAACGGTTGTGCGGATTTTCAAGCAAATTTCAGTATTAATTCTCCATGGTACAAAGCAAATTCCTTAAAATTTTCAAGGAAACCGGAACAAATGTTCTCTCGTAAAAAATTTAATTGCCCAGTTCAACTTGGCAATAGCTGATGTGGCTTGGTTCCTTTCTGTTAAACTCGGTCCAGTTAGAGGTGTCGTCAGCTAAGTTGACGGTTGTTTACTTTCGGTTTGCTAACGCCAAAGACGACTTTGGGCCTCTGAACAAAGCGGCGTTCGCTACTATCCACACTGAAAACATCAGTCTCATGGTCGTATTGTAAACAAACTATACTTATCAGTTATGATTTGCGACTTTTTTGTGGTTGTGATTTCTGTTTGGCTAAAAATGAAAGTATTAAAAGGTTTGAGAGTATTTAAAAACTTATCTAAGCTTGTGTTCTTGCTTCTGAGAGAGTCGGATGTTTTCATGTGGATAGTATTGCCGCGAAAACGCCTGCAAACCGAAAGTAAACAACCATCAACTTAGCTGACGACACCTCTAACAGGATGTTATTTTTCAAAGGAATGAGAGACTATTTGGTGTTTGCCATTTTCTCATTTGCCTGTTGCAAAAACTGACCAGTTCTGACTCTTAAGTCAAACTGGGAACTGGTGAACATGTTTTGGCTGTTGTGATGTTTGAATGTTATGAGTGCAGTAGTAAGTATGTACAATTTTTGTCGACAAAAAACTTACAAAATGAATCTGTAGCTATGTCTGTGAAAAAATCATCATACTTAAATCTGTATATTTTACAACCTTTGCATTATTTGAATGGCCTTGCTTCAAATATAGGGTCCTTGCTTCAAATCATATAATCGGTCCTTAATTCGTAGGTATTCTGTAGAATAATAGCCATAAATAATACATAGAAAGAAATCAGTGATTCTATAAATGAAGTTTGAGGACTATTGTATTTCATGAAATTACCTTTTATTTAAAAAGATGTCTTAATTGTCTCTTTTCGTCTGTTCGTAGCTGGCGCCAGAAAGTGGAAATACATTTCCCTCGCATCCGTGCCCATCTTGATACTTTTCAGCGTCAAAATTGGTCATCACCATCTGACGCATGAACCTGAACGCATGGAGTATCACCCTGGAATCACATACTTGTGGATTGTTAGAAAGGTGAGTTATCATTGAAAACCACCGACAAGAATTTTTAATAATTGCATTTTTTTAAGTAGAAAGTAATTTTTTTCAGAGGAATTTTTCTAGATTATATTAGACCACATGAACCCTTTAAGGTGATTAGTTAAGCTCAAAAGGAGTGGTCGAACTGGCATGCCATATATCGCATTGATTAGGATAAAAATCTCGACAGATTTTGAATTTTTAGCGAAAAAGGACAATAGCCCTTGCGCATGAACCTAAAGAATCATTCTAAACCCAAAAATTGGCTAAATTCAAAAAAATGAAAGCAACACCTCGTTTGGGAAAAAACCTCGCATTCGATTCAACAATCGATTTCTGCATCAAATGCGAGGTTTTTTTCCAAACACTATTCCGCTTTCATTTCTCTGAATTTTGCCGATTTTTGGATTTAGAATGATTCTTTAGGCTTATGCGCATGGGCTATTGTCCTTTTATTTAAAAAATTCAATACCCACCGAGCTTTTTGACCTATAAGATGCAATATATCGCATGCCAGTTGGACCATGTCATTTGAAGTTGACGAATCACCTTAAAGAAGAGCTCAAAGCAATTTGAGCTCCCATTTAATCATGCATTGCCAAGAAAGCTAAGATGACGCCTGAAAATGTTCCTCTTGTCAAGGCCTGGATCCTGATTGTGCATTGCTTTTGCGGAGATCCATGGTCTATGCAGCTGTCATCAATGGCTGTCGCATGGCTGCACAGACCACAAGTCTTTAAGACTATAAAAGACAGAGTTCAAGATCATGATCCTAATAAGAGAGATATCTTCTTTTGCCATCTTGGGTTTCTGGGCGATGCACAGGTGAATAGGACTATGTATCAAGTGAAGTCAAATCAACAACAACTATTATGCCGAAAAACGCTAGCTGTCAATAAAAAGATTTGATAAGTTTTATGCACAACGCCCGGTTTTTTTTATTTTATCAAAGATACGCTTTGATGAGGAGTAATATCATCAATGCACTATACTCGTTCAAGCTCTGTCTTTTGTCATTTATTTTATTCCTGACTTTTTCTTCTTTGTCATTTTGAAAAGTGCAGGCTATTCCATTTTTATTTATGAGCTCGTCTAGTGTATAAGGAACAGTGCCTCTTTTTTTACCTCATCTTCCAATGTAGCTCTCTCATTCTTCGTTCTAATTTTAATTTAATTTGTGCAAAATAATCATATTTGTTTTCTAATGTTCTTCTAGAAAAACCGTTTTTTTATATTCATCATGCAAAATATCATGGTAAATTACTTTGGTTCTCTTCTGGAAAACACAAAATTACTCCTTCGAGAGGGTCTTAGTTTCCTTGTGTGGGGCCAATTTATCTTTTTCTGCCTCTTCTCCTACAAAAAACTTATCAGCTACAGAAAAAATCCAATTTTGGAACCAGCAGATCTTTGAATGAAAGAGTAGCATTTGACTTTAGAAACGAGATCAATTTGAAACTCGTCCTTAAATCATCCAAAACTCATTTGTTTTTACACATGGAAAATAGGGACTGCTTGAAAATCTATCTGAAAGTTAAATAATGATTTACCCTTATCGATGGCCAAAGTAGAAAACCATGTATCTCCGTTTGGGCATTGCATACTCATCATACTTTATTTTTATACGGGTCAGTGTAATTTTTGGAAAATTTCCTTGATTTTTTTCTCTGTTAGCAGAATATTTTATTCCAGTATCAAATTATTAAGTCCGTGAAAAAATAAAATGAAAGCAGAAATTTTGGAACACCGCAATGGAGATATGTTGTTTCACTTTTCGGCCATCACAATGCTCTTCTAAAAGGACTTAAAATATGTATTAAAAATTTTTAAAACTCATCTTTGAGTTTCAGGAGCCATATGGCTCATCAAGCTCGATTTTTAGGGGCCATTGAAGATTTTGTAGGGGCCAAATTGACTTTTTGCCTAAATATCACGGTGCATTCAGTGAATAGTCAGACGCAAGATGTTTTAGTTACAGAACAAGTGGCTGTAACTTGGGAGAAATTTCGAAAAATCACCGAGCAGAAAAATTAGGATTTTCTTCTGGGGGGAGGGAGGAGGCAATTTTTTGGGGCGACGTTGGCGCTGAGTTTATTTTTTAGGTGCATTTGGCGCGTTGGTGCCTGTGAGTTTCGAACACTGGTAGTAAAGCTCCATAATTTTTGCTCGGGAGGCAGAATAGCAAAGAACTTAGAAACAGAGGCCTAGAAGCTTTAAATTAATTCATAACAAACCTGAACATCTTACGATTCTACAAAAATCCCGAGTCACAAATAGTAATCATGAACCTTGTAGAAATAATAGAAAAATAACAGACTTTCTCTTGCTCCATTCTTGAATAATAGAAAGGGGCAAAAACCACTATTTTCAAATAAATAATTTAAAAAATTTATTTCAAAATTCGTCATAAAAATACCCTTTTTCGGGAGTATAACCTGTTATAGGCCTTCTTAATTTTCTGCAAAGTGCCGGGTTTTCGCAAAAAGGCCAACATAATGAGCTAAATTCTAAGTTTTGCAAAATTTACGTTTGTTAAATAAGTATTTGGATGTGTGCCAAAGTCGCACTATTCCATCAGAATTAAAAATCTGATAACCTTTGAAGGAAAAAAACTCAGCCTCTACAATCGTTCAGGGCACATCCACAATTTGGTCTCGGTGGTATGGTTAAGGACAATTTAGGTACACCCCTGCCTTTTTTCTCACAGGTACTCCTAATTTGTATATTACTTGTATATTAATAATGATAGCCCTTATGAAAGTTTCTAAGTGACAACAAACCTTAAAAAGTTCAGAAAAATGACTACTTAGTAACCCCTTAAAAATACCCATCAAGGGTTAATTTGTGCATTATTGAATAAAGACCACAGATGAGAGGCTGTGGTTAGTTCTGTGTTTTCAATGTTTCAATTTTTTATCATATGTATCTCAAAAAATTGTATTTTTCCACAGCCCTTCCCATGGAGAGATGGAAAGACGCCACTATTCTACAACCCCAAAGTTAATCCTATCCCTGGAATTGGTTACGAAGATGAACAGGAGTAAGGAAGTTCTCTAAGTAGTTCTCAATCTTAATACTAATATTTAAGGTTATCATATGTGTAAAGTCAGCAACTTTGTTAATAATTTTAAGTGGAATTTCAATAATAAATAAGTCTTAGTCGTTAATTTTGAGTGTCAGTATTTTCTTTTATCTCCTCACTTCGAATGATGCAGCACCTGAATCCAGTCTTAAAGGATTTTAGAATAAAAAATTTCAAAGAGAGCCTTTGGTATTCGATTATGGTGCATGTTTGGGGTACCCCTTCAAGTTTTCGAGGATTTTCGTTTTTACAAAAAATGGTGATTATTTTACTTAGAAATTGAACTGAAAATTGCGTTATAGGAGTGCCTAATTTTCAAAATTTTTGACCTCCTAATTTCTACTTGAAGGAATATTTTGAACATTTTAGCACATGAAACGCAAAAGAGTCTAACCAAACCAGAGTAATGATGGTTCAAAGTTTGCCATTGGGAAAACCTTTTAAAGAATACTCATTCAAAATCTCAATCCGCCATTTTGAGGCTCAAAATCTAACAGCAACTTTTCATTCTGTATTGACACAGAAATTACGCATGTAGACTGCTAGCAACTTTTGCCTTGAGAAAGTAGACTGCTGTGCTAAGGCAGAACGCCATATGAGCCTTCAGGTGTCATTCTACTTCCTTCAATATAAAATGATTTTACCAGAAAAATTGCCAATATTTTTTTTCAAAATGTTCAGACAATTTTGATCACAATTTGATCTAAAACATCTGAATATTTCAAAGAAAATATGCGTAACTTTCCTCAAAAATACTTACATGTTTTATCTGGGGAAATTTGGTGACTCTCAAATGTTCATACAGCGTTTTTCCTTAGCACGGCAGTAGAGTGTTTCCTGATGAAAACTTAAATGCCGCCGTTTCAACTCAACTAGTGAAAAATTGCTCTTTGAGGAAACGTGCCTTTGCGGTACAAGTTCCCCCTCTATGTGGACAATCACATATCGACGGTGTAAGTTGGCAATCACATAACTCGCAGACTTCCTGTCATACTTTATTTTTTAAACGGAAAACTACTCAACGGCAATTCTCTGTGCAAAGAAAATTCTGCAAAAACTTCAAGGAATGATGTCAATTTGTTCTCTTTTAAAAAATAACATATAGGTGGAGATTTTCAGACACCGCAAACGAGATATGTGATTACGGACTTTTGCTGAAGAATGTTTTAGGTAAAGTTGTTGGCACAAGGATACTCATTCATTAAAATTCTAAGTCATTTTTCCTTTGATCAAAAACAATAGGGTGTAGTGAGTTAATTATGACTGTATCCCAATATTTTTTTAAAGAAAAGCTTCAATATTGCCTTGCAGCTTGCAGCACTCTATGGCTCTCTTTGCCTGTATCTTCTAGTGCGTACAATTTTTTTGCTGGTTGTAGGACACCAAAGCCCAATTCATTGCACTCCTCTGAACTGAGGGCTCAACGGACCTGGCATTATTTACTGGTGTCAGCAAGAGTAGAGTTATCCCCCTGTCAGTTGATTGCGGCTGTCGCGGGGTGAGACCGGCCACCTGTTCCTAGCACATGCAAGCAGCAGTCGCCGGAACTCGGTTCTGTCCCCGCTTTCAAAGCAAAAAAAAAGAGTAGAGTCAATGATCAATCGACTACTGTGTGTTGGTCGCTGAATCGTATTGAATGCTTTGAAATGTGTTTATTCATCTTTGAGAATTACAAAATACTCATCATCATAATTAAATAGTATTAACTGAAGTAATCCTAGTTGCATTTTCCACCATCTAATTCCCCTGCACCTAAGTATAAGTTTTTTTGTTTTTCCCCCCCAAAATTAAGAAAAATCAGTACTCTCCATTTTAGTTTTTAGCGGAAAGTTATTCACACAACTGGTATTTTCAAAAATTAACTCCTGAAATAATAATATATCAGTGTTATTTTATATTTAACATTTAATGGCCAGGTAAAAATCATCATGAAGATGAGGGCAATGTAGATCTTTCGGGTTTAAAAAACGCGCTTAAAAAATATGACCAGGCAACCCGCAATCCAAAAGCTAATCAGACTGTAATTTAGTCAATGTCTTTGAATTTAGTAATTGAAAATTAATTACCCCCATTTCGCAGTGTTAGTAATGTTGAGAGTTTTATCTATTAATGAGAAATCTGAGGATAACATATTCACGATAAGTATTATTAGGATAAAAGGAATTAAGGAAGGGGAAATGAATGTAAGCTGGAGCGGTTGGAGAATTCAGCGTTGTTCAACGCAACACACTTGGTTCCATAAATTTTTTTTCTGGCACTTGTGTTTTGACGTATCTTTTGACTTTTCTGTGACTAAACACTCAATCATTGATTTTAAAAGCTCCAAATTTGGCTGCTTAAAATCGAGAATCACTTTGCCTTTCTTTACTTAAAAGTCTATCATCGGTCTGGCCAATTTTTTTTTACATTTGCGTGCGTTATCACTCGTCCTGATAAACTTTTTAAGTTCACTTTGTTAGACTTTGATGTTTATTTTTAAGTTCTTCGATTGCATTTTTAATCTCTTATTGACTTTTAATCTTTCGCTGGTGCAGTTACTTACTGAGTGCATATCTGAAAAAGTGTTTAGATTTGTCAACTTTTCATCCTTACTCTTCAGCAAACTTCAATTTGGAAATCTGATTCTGGATTCGATTTTGAGGTTATCTGGTCCCATCAGATTAATTACAAGAAAGTATCGTAGTTTTTAATCTTGCATATGTACTTGCGGCTATTAAAAACAATTACTTTGGATTTACCCAGTTCCGATTAAGAGACTGCTTTGTCCCGAGGTAAGTAAATTAGGTGGTTTCTAGCTGCAAATATGGCTTGTTGAAGTGGCTACCTCACCAGCGCAATCGCAACTGTTGAAAAGTATACCTACAAATATTGATGTAATCAGAGTAACCTTTACTCTTGCATTTATTTTTTCATACATTTTATCCTTATTCCATAACTGATCTTTGATTTATTGGGCATGAAATTACGTATCCCTTGTGATAGATCACATGCTCGCTATCCTTTGTTTGTAAACATCTGATGCCTCCTTATTTTATTAGATTGAATTTGCAGCAAAATGAATTCAAAATGATGAATATCAATTATTAATTTTACGTTCCAATGGACCTTTGAGTAATAGAATTTTCATTTTGGTGTTTAGGTTTACTGACAGGCGGTGACCGTAGACTCAAAATGAAGTACCAGAATACTTACGGTTGAAGAATGCAGGATGATTTCTGAAGCGTCATGTTCAACATCAATTCCATCAACAGCTCCAGGTATTGCTTTCTGACTTTCACTAAGTTAGGTATATTCTTATAGCAATCCTTGTTGATGTTAGTAGAGCTAATGAAGGACGTATGGAGGGCAGATAAGCCTTCATAAGATTGCCTAAAGATGTTTATTCAAAGCCTTGTTAATTAAAACTGGAAGTAAATTCCATCTTATCCAAAAAGGTATCAAAAATTTTTTTAGACACCCAAGTTTGTTTTAAGGGAGAATGTTTTGCCTCTTATGTGTTGAGTCAACCCATAGCTTTTGCTTATACCAGGGTCTAAGTCTACTAATCAGAGGAAACTCGTAAAGGAAATGAACTTTGCCTTTAACTGTACATTACATTTTTATCTCTTGGGCATGGAATAGTGGAATATTATCAGAAATCAAGGCTATCCAGAGGTGCAGAAACTTCCGGATGCAGTCATCGCAAGAAAAATGACTTGCCAATGGGCGAAAGCGTTTAAATTGTATGTCTCTTCCAACATTGCAGTAAAATTTGCTCGTATTCTGTATAATTGTGTCAAAATTTGCATGTTTTTTGCAAAATCTCGGCAATGTGTGAATAAGACAGAAAAATGTTCCCAACTTTTGGGAGGAAAAAGATGTTTTTGAAATAGAAAGGCTAAGAACTTTCTGCTCCCCTTGGGCTGGTTATATTTAGTAATTTTGGTTCAGGTTCTTACATCTGCTTTCCTACACTTGCTCTATCCACATTAAACAAAAGAATGTCACTGTCTGTCATTCATTGAATGTAGAACTTTGAGGGTGTGTTGCTGTGCGCTTGCACACTCTTTGGTTTCATTATGAAAGGAAGCAATATGTAGATACACCAAAAGTCTGGGCTTTTAATCTAGCTAGTACAGTGAGGCCCTGTCCCCAGACCTGGTTTCTCCTTAAGCTCTGATTGTTTGCTTCCATGCGCCTGCACACTCTTTTGTTTCATTATGAAGCAAAGCCATGTTCAAAACTCACCTTTGAATTTCAGGAGCCGTGTGGCCCATCAAGCTCAATTTTTAGGGGCCATTGAAGATTTTTTAGAGGCCAAATTGACTTGCCTGAATACCACGGCGCATTTTGTGAAAAGTCAGACGCAAGATGTTCAAGTTACAGAACTAGTAGTTGTAACTTGTATCTTTCGAAAAATCACCAAACAGAAAAATTAGGATTTTTTTGGGAGGGGGGGGGGGCACTTTTTAGGGGCCACGTTCGTGCAGAGCCTCCATTTTCTAGGCGCATTTGGCGCCGGTGAGTTTCGAACACTGAAGGAAAGCAATATGAACAAAAAAGTCTGAGCCATTAATCTTGCTAATACAGTGAGACCCTGTTGTCAGTGAACTGATCATTGAAATTGATAGACAAAGTGATAGGCAAAGAAGACAAACTGAAAAAAACGCGTTCCATTGGTGAAAGCGGGTGGTTGCAATGGACAAAGGAGGTAGGTAATTGACTAACTAACTACAGCCCACGAGAGACCCTCTTGTTGGTCCATCATTTTCCCGTTTAGTCTGTAACGATCCCCCGCTTCAACCAGTCGGATCGCTCCATGTTCTCCATGTCTACTTTGTCTATTGCTTTGTCTATCAATTTCAGTTATCGGCCCGCAGACCTTGTTATTTTCAATGCCTCACTTTGAAAAGTTTTTTAACTTCACAAGTTATGTAATTGAATCAGAAGGAAAAGAAAATTCTCTTTAAGTTACTACCTTAGTTACAGAGGATAATAACCAAATATAATAAATTGCAAAACATTAAGATTCATCAAGGAAAACAAAGAAAGCAATGAAACTGAACAAAAGTCTAATAATCGAGATGATGAAGCAACTAAATTATGATCTAAAATAGGAAGCAATATTGAACAATAACTGCTCAACAAGAGTAGAAATTCAAAGAAACCATCACATAGTAGCAGTAGAGGTAGGAAGTAGCTCTTAGATGTATGAATCCTAAATTAGAATATGTGAATTCAATGGAAGTGGTTGAATATTCGTCTGTTAACCTCTGTATGTATTTTTTTATTGAGAAGAACATAAAGTAAAAACAGGTCGAAATTTTCAAAAATGAAAACACAGGATTGCAACAATAAAAACCATCTATTCCATCACCATGTATTCGCTATGGGCTGTGAATTGTTGGATTTCAATATATTTTCCTTATACCCTTGAAGTGATTAAAGTGCATTTTCATTTTTTAATTTATTTAAAAATTATAGCCTCATTTCCTTACTGTGTCTTTCTTATCATGTATGCTATGTTAGGCTCCTATTTATTATAACCCTTTATCACTCTCAATCATTTCAGGTTCAATGGTGTGTTATCATACTCTACCAAGAAAACTACGAGCAGAAAAGATAGGAAAGGCTGCAAAAAGGAAAAAATCGATTCAATCCTGAAGGATAAAATGGTTTCAGCATGTCGACCGCCAATCCAGGTCAGCGACAAGAAGCAAGTAAAACACATCTACCCGCGCCTCAACCACGGTCTGAAAACCAACCGCAAACCAGACCCCGAGCCACTGGACCCCTACTCATTCACTGAAGATGCACAGCAGACAAAACGCTACGCCAAGTTCCACGATGAAGTTAACGGACAGTCGAGCAGCCTCGGTCATATCATCAGCCGACAACTCAAAAGTGGGTCAACTTACCGAACCAGTGACGATAGTAGTTTCACTCGGCGGTTGAACGAGTGTGTAAAACCGCAGCCGATATTGAAGGCGGTCAAACCAGATTCCTCGGCGAATAGATCTAATTTAGCTTTTAATTTCCCACAGAAGTGCAAAGTTCCAGAAGACTGTAAGTATGGTTCACAGACCAATGTTCCTACTGCTGAGAACATTCTGCCAGATTTCGGGAAAAGCATCGGCAAGGTCGCTCTTCGACCCAAGAGGAAGCTGAGTAGCTGGAGGAAGGATAATGGTACGAAGCACGAGGCTCTCCAGAGAATACAGGATCTCCTGAAACAGGAATCTCAACTGCAATCTGACTTATTTCCATTAGGTATGTTGCCTCTCTGTTCTATGTCTTTCTTCCTTATATCCATGCAGTGTTTTTTTCTTGCTTACTGACAAACATGGAAAATTTCATACAATTATTCCTTAGGTATGATTTTCCTCGTATTGTGTGTCTCCCGGGTTTCACTCTATCTCCGGTCTGTCTTAATCGGATTTACCTGCACATCCTCCTTCTTTCGTCAGTTCATTCTTCCCTTTATTTCCCTCACTTTTCTTTGTTCCCACAATTTTTGGTGACCTTGGCCTAGTATAAAATTGTAAGAACAAGGGAAAGTGAGGCCAATAAAGAGGCAAATGAACGATGAAAGGTGGAGCACGTGTGTATCAGAGTGGATAGACAGACAAGATGCAAAGCGTAATCTAGAAATAAATACGAGTGAATTCACACAGAAAAAACTGCAGGGACAAGGAAAAGTAAGGGAAATAAAGACAAGAATGAACAGTTTTTGTCAGGATAGTCAAAATTAAATGATAGTGTAAAGTAAAACCAAGTGAAATGGATTGTATTTAGCAAAAAGGAACCAGCGCAATTACAGTGTTTTCAAAATCGTGCAACTTCTTTTTTCTTTGAAAAATACCAAATGTACGCACAGTATTAAAATTCATACAATCATTTTCCTTTAAAATTGAAAAATTGTTTGGTGGAAAAGCAAAAACTATTTGCTATTGTGGGAAATTTTTTAGATGAAGATGAAGGTGCTGATTGTAATCGCGCTGGTTCCCTTTTGCTAAATGCAATCTAAATAACAAATAGTTCTTACCTAATATGATAGAAATAGTAAGTATTTTGGCAAAGCATTTCCATTCCTGTAAAATTTCTGAAGCTCTTTTGAAATTTTATTCTTTTCCTCTAAATGCAAAGAATTACATTTGTGCTATCAGACTCTTTGCTCAAAGTACATGACAAATGCATCACATTTAGCAAAAGGGAATCAGATCACAGTGCCGTTAAAATCGTGCAACTTCTTCTTTACCTTGAAAAATACAATGCACAGTAATAAAATGTGCGCAATCGTTTTTCTTTAAAATTAACAGGTTTTTGGCAGAAAAACAAACACTATTTGTTTTTCAAGGCATGTTAGTGGTTAAGATAAAAATCATAGAGTACAATAGAGTTGCAATATACTGGGGCACCAATGAAGTCAATCTATGAACGGCTCTTTCCGAGCCCCTTGTTTGCCGGAAAGTATGAACCAAGTGTGAACTAAATGGCATTTTTTAACATGGCGGCTTGTGGGAGAATCTTGGACTGTGAGCGGTATTCAGGATCCGATAACTATTTTTGCGAATTTTGGCAAATTATTTTGACCAAGGTCGTGAAAAATTCAGAAATGTACGAAGCTCCTGGTCTTCATGAAATAAATTTTATAGAAACCTATATTTTCTGAAGGGAGTCTGAAGCTCGGACTCTGCGCATACGGCATTGCTAGTCACTGCACACTAGTTTTGGGAGCACTGGGCAAAACAGTCTCAAAAAGTGACTTCATTTGCGCTCCAGTACGCTTGACTCAATCGCGCTCTATGATAAGAATGCACCATTTTTATAACGCTGTATTCGCGTTGATTCCCCACTGCTGCATGCTGTTCAAATATGCCTACTCTTCCCTTAATCTACCGCAATCTGTTTTGTAACCTGCTGTATATGAATATTGATACTAATATGCAGAAAGTTAAAAAGCTCACAGTCAGACATCTTTTTTCTTCTTTTTTTTTTTTGCAGTCTGTAAGTAGTTGCATTACTTTTTGCGAGTAATACATTCCTTAAAAGCAGTTTTTCAGTCTCTGTTTTGGTGGCTTTTCTCTGAGAGTTTTATTTCATTTCAGTTTCCAAAATGATCCATACGCTCGTTAAAAGTGTCGAGATGGTCAATTGAATTAATTGTAAGATCAGGAATGTTTTGATATCACATGCCTTCAGCTTAAAGTGAAGAAGAATTATGTGTACCTGAAATTTATCTTTTAGTCAGGTTTACTGTTGTTCTTGTTTTTTGAATAGTTTCTTTTCAGAATTAAGTTATGAAAGGAAGAAAGAAATACTAGTTTCATAGTTCAACTTTTTATTAATTATACCAGCAAGAGGTAGCATAAAAAAGCCTTCTCTTAGAAAGTTCATATAATCCACTATGAGACAGTTGGCCACTAGGCAGGGTACAAAATTGTTGATCACGATACATGTCTCCTCATCAGATTTTTACTTAGACTACGGTCAACACAGGAAACATCTTCAAATTCAATTCACAAATAAATAAGTAGCGTTTTTGTGTGTATTAAAGTGTGAAATTTTGATGAGGGAAGGCAATTTGAGCAAGTTTAATTCTTACTATATCTAGTGATCAATTTTAATCTCTAAAATTCTAAGTTGCTTTTTCTTATCATTTCAGAATTCTCCAGTTCAGAAGATGAAGCAGATATCATCTGTGATGCTAAGAACCTGGTTGAGCAATGCTCGCTGCCCTCATTTCCTTCAGTGGATCGGGAGACTAGGCTTTCCCAAATCAAGAACGAAACCTGCAAAAAGCTCCAGCAGACATTGATTAAACTGAGTAGTTCGAATAGTTGCCCGCCGCCTCTTGTTAGTTCTATAATTAATGCCGCCAGGGTCTGTCCCTCGCAAACTGCTTTCCTTCTTAATCCTCAGTACAACCCCTCCGCTAAAAAAGACAGGTACGTGTTCTTGATTCTATCGATTCTATGATGATGATTTGTGCAGTGTGACCCAAAGCCTGGAATATCAGAAAAACCAGGAATTGTCAGGGAGTTTGTAACGACCGCGGAAAATCAGAGAAAGTCGGGGAAATTTAACAGAAAGTCAGGGAATTTTGATTGACTACATTGTTCGTGTTGCTAATGCGGTTGCGGTAATTCCCTCTGGCGCATTTTAAGTGAGCTACGAGGTTTATACCCGAAAGTCAATCTCTCTATTTTGATTCTCAAAAATTATCATAGTTAAAGACAGGGTTGCCAGCGACCGGGAAAACCGGGAAAAGTCAGGGGAAAAAAATAAACCGGGAGAAGTCAGGGAAAGTCAGGGAATTTTGGTGTTGGTCAGGGATTTTTCCGATTTTTCGTGGAATTAGGCGCGGGCGGTCTCAGGCTCGCGTTGCGGGATCAACTGACTCATTTTCACTTTAACAGACTGCGTCAGATCCATACTTAAAAGTCAGGGAAAAATATTGGAAAGTCAGGGAAAAGTCAGGGAATGGAAAAAAATAATTTGGCTGGCAACCCTGTAAAGAATACCTACAGATTTGCTCTATCCAAGATAATATTTAAAATAGGGAGACTTACTTTGGGTGTACCCTCGTATTTGGGTCTCTTGAGCACTTTCATTTTTCCGAGTTGGTGTGTTTTCGTTTTCCCTGATTCAATTATTTCAAGTAGAGATGGGAAGTGTAAGTTTGGTGCAATTAAGGGAAGGTGAAGACTTAGAATTTTCCAACCTTGGTTTTTCTGCTGTTTTACCTTGTGAGCAAGTGTGTATAGCAATTTTTCTCGAGTTTAAAAGTTACGGAATTTCTCATAAAAGGTCAGGGAATTTTAAGATTCTAAACTTTTAGCCACCCTGTTTGTGATATTGTCATTATTGCAAGCAGACTCCAGTGCTCCCTTACATTTTTTCAGAACTAGTTTGACTGACATGTTTTTTAGGGTTGATTCCCTTCAAAGTGGCCAGAAGGATATCGACAGTTAAATTTGAAAATGGCATACCCTGGTTCGCAAATTTTTGAGGAGTGACTGACCACAGTTGTGTGATTTTTCCTTGCCCTTTCATGAATACCTACTTATTAAGGGGGAGGGGGGGAGGGCTGTCTGGTAATGTTTTCCTACAAAATTAAGAAAAGCGGAAGTTTTGAAACATGGCAATTAGGACGATCTATGTTTCCATTATTTCTCCCTTTTTTTTTCTTTTTTCTTCCTTTTTAGTCAATGCTCTTTTATTAATTTGTTGAATATCATCAAGACTCATAAGTCTGGTAACTGTCTGTGGATTTGGTCAATATTATACATAATTTTTGCCTTTGAACGCAACTTTTTGCAGAATGAACTTGGTGTGTCGCCTTCCTAATTTTTTATATATTGATGGCCAAAGTGTGAAACCAGGTATCTTCGTTTGCGACATTGCAGACTTCCAGTCATATGTACTTTATTTATTTATTTTTTAGTCTTGCAGCAAACCCAAATAGACTCTAGGTTTCGCCAGAGGCGTCCTAAAAGTGTTCACACTTTCAAGCCAAGTCCACAGGGAGAACTTTATAGGAACCAAGTAATATTTTTAAGTACTGATATTGGTGCCTTTTGGCCCAATTTTTCCAAATGGAATTTTTGATAATTTAGCCGAGGTTTATTAGCATACAGTAATCAACTGTGACTAAAATGTAAAGAACCCATACTGGTGCCATTCGGCTCAATTTGGCCAAACAGCATCCTTTATCATGAAGTTATGGTTGCATATCACGGTTTAGTAGCGAATAGCAACTAACTGTGGCCAAAATTCCAAGAACCCATGTGTGTTGTCTTTTGAATTTTTCATATATTGATGCCCAAAGTGCAAAACCAGGTATGTCCATTAGCAACGTTGCAGACTTCCATTTGTTTTATTTTTTTGCGGAAAACTAGTCAAAAATTTCTTAAAAACTTCTCTAAATTTTCTTCTCTGTTAACAGAATATTTTGAATCAATTTCAAACTATAAAGGTGACTTGTTTGAAAATAAAATCAGAACGGAAATTTTGAAGTACAGCAATGGAGATATGTGATTTTGCACTTTGGTCATCGGCATATTACCCTGCTCATGCCAAATAGCTTTCAGAAAGTAAGAGCCTTACTTTCCCAATTTGAGAAAGAATCAGGATTTAAAAGCTCTCATGGTCTTCTTCAATGGTTTCAGATCGAAAAGCTGTTTGACGGTCAAACGAATTTGTTGCTTGGACTCATGCTCAAGCAAAGCAATTCCTGGAGCGCGTTATTGTATGCAACACATTCTATACAGCGTAGATCAGCAGCTTTTCTCCCACTGCTCAGGGAAGCTGAATGACAACACTCAATGTCACAATCCTGTATTCGATATCAAAAATACATTTCCTTTGTGTCCCGTGCATGCCAAACACATCCAAGTAAGTATCAAATGACTCCTCCGCGAGAATCTTGCAACTAACACATTTTACTAATTTATTTTTCTTCATTAGCCTCTCTTCCGCGGACTGTATTCAGGCCGTTTACGAAGTATATAAATCGTTTACAATGTTTACTGTTTCAATCATAATTTTGCAGTTTTTACAGTTACTTTCTAATGGTGACCACACATTGCTTTTCCATGAATCCACAGAGAGATACAGTAGATTAGATTGCCAACAAGAAAATTTCTCGTTTCTTTTGAAACTTGTGCAAGTTGTTATCCTTAATTATTGTTTCTGTTTTGAGAATGTCAAGCATTTGGATTGCTCTTGGATGTAATAGATGCATTCCAACCAGTTAAATATTTCTCAGTATGAACTATTGATGAAAGAATCTCCAGTTTTTACTGAATACTCTGAGGTGTTCACCCTTGTACTTATTTGCAGTTTTTAATACTCCAAATAAATACATGGAGAACACAATTTAAATTATATATTTTAGTTTTTTATAATATTCTGCAAGTAAGACCATATGGTTTTTCATCGATCAGCCTTAATGCTTTTCTTTTAGGTTAGCGGTATTGTGTTTAAATCATTAGAAATCGGAAGTCCATGTTTCTATCGATTTCATCAGTACAGGTATCACATGACCTCTGTTCAAAAAAAAGAAATGGTTTTTCACGAATTGAGACTCTACATCAGGGCGTTTTAGTTTGTAATAAGATGTAAAAAATCCTATATCGTCAGGCAATTTCAAGCAAATTTTCATGAGATTTTTTTTTGTAACAACATTCAAAGCCTATTTTTGACTCCTGAATGGGGTTGTTTCATGCATTTCTTTAAATTTAGTTTCTACAACTTGGAGGTGTGCTGATTGTTAAGGTATTTTTTCAAAATTTTCTGATGATTGGAACATGGAGAAAAAGCGCCGAAAGTTCAGAAACGATTTGAAACAGGGTTCCTTCCTGCGCCTCGAAATCACATGACTCTGACATCACAACGCACGGCCACGGGTTTTTGTTACCTAAACTGCGTGCTATTATGAGTTTTTTAAAAAAATCAGGAAAAATCGAGTCATCCGACTAAATTTACTTTTTTTATCTTGATGGATACCTGAACAGTGTTCTGCCTTCCCCAGACGCCGTGCGCCAAATGCGCCTCAAAATCGGGGCTTGGCGCCTAAAAATGGGGGGGGGGGGGCTGGGCCATCTTGGTGTCTAACAAATTTGACAGATTGAATCCACAATCGGAAAGCAGCAGTAGCAATAAAGTGCTCTCTATACTCACCGTTTGCAGCATCGCTATTGCCTCTCTGCAAAAATTTAATTTGGCTCCTACATTTAGTAGATGGCTCCTTAAAATTGGACTTTCCGGCCTAGGTGGCTCCTAAAATTTTAGGGGGAAGGCAGAACACTGTACCTGAAGTTAAGATGAATCATTTTCAGATTAGGTTTTTGGCACTTCACAACAATTTCTGGGGCGAAAAGTGAGTTATAAACCGCTCCTTCCCCATTTTCCTCACGGAGGGAAGGAGCCGTTCGGTGGTGAGCGGAGGGCGGTGCGCAGGAGCCGGCCCTGCTCGGGTTCTTACGGCAGCGTTTGGTCATCATCGTAGCCAATCGGAGCTCGAGATGAACTTAACGTAACCTAACCTCCACTAGATAAACAAGCGATCAAGATGTGAGTAATGGCAGCGAGGAGAGACTCCCATGCATTGTGACGCGTAGTTTGAGCAACTGTACAGCAGCCAATGAAAATCGTTTATTTCCAACTTAAATTTGATAGAACTTTGATAGGCTTTTTCGGGCTTTAGGACTCGATTTTTGAGTTTTTGAATGTTACCGTAGCTCTTGTTGCAAAAAGTTCTAAGATAACTTATTTTTTATTCTCAAATCCCCCACCCATGCAACAATCACATTGTCAACATAGCCGAAACTCAACAGATGATCTCGCTTTCACATATTTTGAATAAAATAAATCAGGAAACCAGGTGAGGTAGAGCTTTGAGAGACAAATTCTTTCTGTGGCTTTGAAGTGCACTTTATTTTCTTCCAAGATTAAGAAGTGGGTGCAAAAAGGACACCTCTTGATTCAGTTTTTCAGAACTTCAATTTACCTTTGAATAGAGCTAAGCAAAATAGTCACATTTATATTTTGGTGATTCTAAATCTCATCTTCTATTTTACTATTTCTAGAGGAAACCAATCAACATCCTCATTTAAAAATTGTTGCAATTTTTCTTGCCTTTACGAAAGTTATTTCCACACCATGTTAAGCGAAAATGGTTGGTTTCCTTTTAAAAAATTAAAATACAAAAGGAGATTTTGAAAAATCTTGAAAATGGAGATGTGACTATTTGCTTAGCTTTACCTATCCATGTATACACTTGAGAAGGGGAAAAATTCCATTGAAAAAAAAATGGAAATTCAACAGAATATTTTTCTTACTGTAATGATATCCCTAAAAACAAATTTCAAATTTAATGATCCAGTAATTTCCTCTCAAAGATAGAAACTGTGAAGATTCTGACACGGTAACAGGAAAAAGTCCTTTTTACACCTAGGTCTTCCACTGTCCTCTCCATGAGGTTTGCAGCAAACTTCCAGGACCTTTTGATGGAAATTTAAACATGCCCTATGTTTGTAGAATAACAACAAGCATATTATTTCTCCTGTCAACCAATTATTTTTTCACAAATTTTCTGAAAATGTCACCTTCTCTGTTTCCTGATCTTCTAGTTTTTCTATTTTTCTTCAATTAGACGATGGCCATTTCAGGAAAATTTTCCATCTTCAGATCCTTCTTGATCGCTCCTATGCTAGGTTTCTTACTCATACTCTCTAGGTTGTATACTTGAGTTCCACTCCTGGTTTTTCCTGCAATGAGTTTTGTCTGGTGATGAAACTGATTTAAAACGTAAATAATAATACTAATTACGCACTACTCTCACCTTGGTCGCGGATGGGTAATCATGAGAGACGATTCACCACTCAAATTGAATGGGAAATTTTCCTGAAATGGCCATCATCTAATTAATGAAAAATAAAAAAACTATATTTACATAGAAAGAAATAGAAAAAAAGATCACGAAACAGTAAAGGTAAAATTTGCAGAAAATTATTAAATATGAGCCCTGATATAAATGAAAAAGTGACAAAATAATTATTTTTTTCATTATTGTAACTTCTTATCTATTTTGCATTTTACCAGGATCAACCTCCCATTATGCATAGCATCCAGGTGAAAAAATCGAAGAAGAAATCTAAACCACTGATGTCGCGGCATCGGGGGAAGAAGAGGAGGAAAATTTTCTCATCGGATACCAACTCCTCTACCTCAACCTCAGATATACCAGAGAGCTTCACCCCCATGACGCAAGTCCCAAGTGTCATCAACGCTGCGTCAGCGATGATCATGAGGCACGGGGAGGAAGTATTCCTCACCGATGCGTCCGTGCCTGTTCACAGTTCGGACCTCGACAGCAATGTCAGCTCGCATTGTGAAATGGTTCAGTTGGAAGGTAATTTTATCTCTTTGTTACCTTTTTTTTCAAATATCTTAATGGCTCAGTTGCGCTGGTCACAGAATCGTGTTTTGACGCTTGATTATTGTACATTAACTAAAAACTATGCGGCCCAACCCCCAGAAGGTGCTTCGTGCTCTCTCAAGCTTGCTTTGACAAAAGAACGACCAAAAGGAATAAAAAGACTTTCATACCCAACTCTCATTTGTCCAATCTCTCTCTGTCCAGGAGCAATCGGACTAATAAGAAGCGAAGAAAAAAATTGGCATTTGTTTCAAACTTCTTGCCAAGACTGAAACAAAACAGAACGAACGAAGCGGAGCGTTTCATCGCTTCTGGATAGTCTGTAGCAAAGGAGCATACTGTGGGTTCACTTTCCTTACCCTATTAACAGACTAAAATTCAACATTTCCCGCTTAGTTCAAATTTTGCCCCACTTTTTAAGCTCTCTGGTGTACTCTTATATAAAAAATCCTGGGTCCTATTTCCAAAATCTGATTAGAGCTGGCTCATTTAGGGACTGTCGCCTGTCAATAACCGCAAAAATCATGAAAATTGGCCTAGTAGAAGGCTCAAACAAACTGTGGTAAAAAGTAAAAATTTACATTGTTTAAATAGGGGATTGCACAACTTTACCGCGTGATATAAAAAAACATGGGTCATATTTTCAAAATCTGAAACTAGAGACAATTGCCTGTCGATAACTGCAAAAATCTTACAAATCGGCCCAGTAGAGCGCCAGAACCAAGCTTTACCGGAAATGAAAATTTAGGAGGCTTGAGAGTTCATAGTGTAGGTAATGAGATCCATCCAAACAGCAATTTCCTACGTTCAATATTAAGAGAGATATCGCTCCTTGATAAATTCGGTTTTTATGTCATACACCGCAGTAGTGACACCCTTGGTCTCTTCCACCTTGCTTTCATCAATCAGGGAGACACCCATTTGCACTAGTCACTCAACAAGAGACTTGTACGAAAGCAAGGTGGAAGAAACGGAGGGTGTCACTATCGCGGTGGATGACATCATTATCCGAATGTTTTAAAACGCAACATCTCGGCTAATATTGAACATAGGAAGTTGTCGTTTTGACGGATCTTATTATTTTTAGCGAATCTACAAAAATCAAGCATCAAAACACAATTCTGTGACCAGCCCAACTGACCCATTGGACTGAGTTTCATAGAAACGCAACATGCTGCATCAAATTTGAACAGAGAAAAAGAGCTTCAAAGTTTTGTAGACAAAATGTTGAGAACACAGTTTAAGGTCTGTTTTCTTGTCCAAAATATTTTTTTCTTTTTGAATTTTTGACAGGAGAAAATTTACGACTAGTTGAATTTAAAACTATTCCTAATTCATTTTTTTGCAAATGTGACTTGGTGCTTTCCGTGAAGGTCGGTTCAATGCACTGCTAGACAATGTGTGAATATGAGCATTATGATGTATCTTTTCTCATCATCATTTCCAGTTGAACTTGGTTTATACAACAAAAATTACTGCAAGTAAAAAAAAAACTACTGCAAGTAAAAAAAAACTACTGCAAGTAAACTCCTGACAAAGATATGAATGTCATTCGATTCATTAATTTAAATTTCCCAGTTAAAAGAAAAGCATTATGTAATTGAGTTGAATTCCTTACTTAATTAGTACCATAACAGTCTTTGCAGTATGCAAATATGACATTCTCAAGCTCAACGCTTTGGCTCGGCTTTTGGACGTCATCAAAACATTGAACAACATAGGGTAGGAAAGGAACTCAGCTTGATGACAAAACCGATATAGTGCACAATTTGATTCAAGTAGACTCTGGTTTTTCATGTAAGTGGGGAATTCAAATTTCTCGCAACCAGTGCTAAACAAAAAGTTTAAGGCCTTGTCCACACAAATGCGGTTTGTGGAACCTCAGGCGAACTTGTTATAACTTAATTATAACTTGTTCCTCAAACCATTACTTCATGGAACTAATTTGCCAAACTGTTCTTATGTAGACCAGGCCAAATATTTTGGTTGGGAGTCAGTTTCAGTAATTATTGTTGCGAGAATCATGTTCTCCAACACATTTTGAAAAGGGAACCTACATCGGGATGCTTAGTTTCATACCTGTCCAGCAGTTCATTGTTCATTGTCTCCTTATCTTCTTCTTTTTAGGTTCCACAGTTTTTCTACCTGACACAAGGATGATGTATCTTTCACTAATGTAGATAATTAAGTACTAATGAAATACTCTCTCCTGAGGTTGTGAGGCTGTGCAAAACTGCAGTGGAAACACTGTAAGAATCTCTGTCATTCATGATGGCAAAATGGTGTAAAAGTACGTGCAAATCCTTGAATTCTGTTTTGCTGTGACTACACGACCCTGATCAGAATTAGTTCTTTTTTCTTTTCCTATCAATATCTCCTTTCTAAAAGATTGCCTACAACTCTTGTATCAACCATTTTCTTTTTCAGCTGAAGTAACGGAAGAACTTGTAAACTCTCGGATACTGGACGACCATGAGGATCTTACGACGGTTCTGAATCAGCTGCCAGCAGACGCTTTTAATGATCTTTTTTCAGGTGAGAATCTTTTCAGCGAATACCGCTCGCTCCTTTGCTCTAGCGGTCCTCTTATCCTCCAGAACATGCCAATATAGCTCTTGGTTCCTCCCTACTTCCGGGCACTTTCCTTCTTGACCTCATCTTTTACCAACCCAGTCCAATCTTTCGTCCCACTCTTAAGTTCCTATCTCTATTTTCAGGTGAGTATGAGTTCCCATCTCTATTTTCAGGTGAGAATGAGTTCCTATCTTTATTTTCAGGTTCAGGTGAGAATGAGTTTCTACCTCTATTTTCAGCTGAGAATGTTTTTGAGTTGCTCATGGATTGATCAAATCATGTGTACTTTGATATCTCACAAAATCAGGAAATGTCCAAACATTCATGGAACTGGGTATCATTTATGATTGGGGAGAGGGGGCCACAAAAGAAGAAAATTAGAGCTGTGCGGTTCATCAAATTTTAATCAAAATTATGATTAATTTTTTCTTTTAGTGTACATAATTGTAATGGAATATCAAAATTAATTGCATATGAAATTCCTGAAATGTGTCTGATATCCGAGCACTGAGAGGGTGGTGCATTTCTAACCTCCAACAGTGAAAAAATGAACTTAACTTGTTGATAGTCCAGAAGTGTAGATGGATCATGCGTAATCTACATTTTGATGTTGATAACTTATATTTTTCGAAAAGGATAGTAAGTTGTTAAAAGCCGCCTTCACACTTGCGTATTCCATCACTCAGGACAAGGAACCAAATGTGTAAGTGCCACATTTGCAAGTGTCACATCGAAAGAACTGAAACATGCTACTCTTCACCACTTTGCGTACGCATGCAGATTGATCCATTTTGATTGCAAACAACCAAACAGTATACTTTCATGATCAATTCAACTGTCCGTTCGCTGAATTCTCATCGAGGCGGATCAAAAAAACCAACAGCACCTAGCAGTAACAGTCCATCCAGCATAATGCAGAATAAACGCTCTCACTATTTGGCATTTGGAGTGTGAATAGTTTATTGGCCAGTAAGGAAGAAAGAAAAAGAAAGTATAATTAAATTAATAAAATTAAATAAACAAGCCGAAAAGAAAGAATGTAAGGGTATACACGCAGTTAGGTAAAAAATGAAAAATTGTTAGTGACATGTTTTGGCACAAATTATGTGAAGTTAACCAATACCTGCTCTGATTTTTTGTGTGTCATGTGTATACGTTAGTTAGGTTAGGTTCTATGTTCATCCCATTTTAAAAATCTTCAATTTTCTATTCTTCTCTTCTCTCTTCTTCTTCTTCTAAACCTTAAAGCTGAAAAAAGTCTAGTTTGTTTTGAGAGGTACTGATCTTTTGGATGAAAAGAAATTGAGTCATCCTTTATAAAAATAAATAAATCAAAGGAACAAAAATTAAATTATCAGCTTCCAAAATCTCCAGAAAACTCTTCTAGAAAGTTTCATCTTTCAATGCCATTTTAATTACTCACGCTACAAGAAAATGACGATGAGGTAATTTTGCAGATTTTTCTTTTCATTTTCCTTTTTCTCATTTTTCATCTAATTTTATTCATAATTGCAGTTAATTTTTCAACCGTAATCTTTTAATCAAGCTTAAAAATTCTTAAGGGTGCAGTCCTGAAGAGAATGTATTACGTTTTTTAATCCTTATCAAAATACTTGTATATTTCCTGTACTACCGCAAGAAACTCAGAATCAAAATTAATTCCACCTTTTTCTCTGATAACATGGAGTAACCTGTACTGGTACTGTAGTAACCGAGTACCTGGATAAAGGTAAATCTGTAAACTTTACAGTAATGAGTTTAGGGTTCCATCTTAGTGTTTATGTATTTCTTTTACATGATTCAAGCAGCCCGCAAAAAACCTTGTTTTTGAAATTGTCATTCAAAGCCGTGAGATGCTTCATTTTTTTACGGCGCTTGAAAATTGCTTGAACTCGACTCTTTACACGTAATTTTCAGCATTAAATCCTGGATTTTAAGATGTAACAAAACATTTGACATTGAATGGATTCTTATGAAAGACATTCTACCTAGGAAAGAAATCACTCATTTTCTTAAAGAGAACCAAAAACTGCTTACACTGACTCGTGATATGAGAAGAAAGAAGGAAAAAACTCTTTGTAGGAAAATAATTTTAAAAAAGTCTTGGAGAAACCTCGAAAATTCTTCAAAAAGTGCTTGAAAATACCTAATTTTTTATTTTTAAGGCAGCACAAACCATCTTCTATTGATGATCAATTTACTAAAATTAAAGAGTTTTTTTTTTTTGGGGGGGGGGGGTGAAACAATTTTCAAATTTATGATCTGCATGAAGAGTTTACTTTACTTTGCATATGCCTATTTTTGCACGATGAACCTGCAATTAAGGCCAAGACCTTTGCTAACTTGCTCTTGTTACAGTTTTATCAAGCACTTTTATTGCAAGTTTGTCTCGTGTTTTAAGCAGTTGATAGCTTGAATATAAAAGTAGTGAATCCAAATCAGAAAGTTATAAATCAAAAGATTGCTTATAGACGAACATCACTGTATACCTTTAATCTTTTTTCCCTAAAATAACTTCCAATTTTCTTTTTCAGACAAAAATGGTCAATACGTTCCCACACGGGAAGAAACAGAGGAACTAGAAAGAGCCCTCGAACAAGTAGACAAAGATGTGCGATGTCTGGAGCGGATGACTCGTAGCAACATCGGGATCTACGACAACCTGCACTCACCTGCCATTCCAGAAGACTTGAACTTACCGCTGTTCACAGGGTACCCCAACGGTTACGCAACCAGCACTGTCGCTCTAACCAATAGCAATCCTCAGAAACTGTAACTTAATCTAACTCTTATTGTCTTCATGTATTTCATTTTGTGTGTGCTTAGAAAAAGGGTAGTTTTAAGCATTTGACGGTGCTTACTTTCTGTCGAACTTATGAAAATGTTCATCGTTTTTTTGCTGAAAATCTCTCTGTTGGAAATTCAGAGGCTCTCCCTTTCTTGCTTGTAAGATTCTATCTTAAGATGCCTCTCAAGGCAATATGGAAGCGTTATTTCACGGAAATAGTTTGTTTTATGTGCACAAGTTGATAAATGAAACTTCGAAGCTCCTCAATTGAATGACCTGAATCAATTTTACGATTAATCTAACGATTGGGGTTGCTCAACAAGTTTTTGTTCCATGTTCAATAACCAACCCTCTGTTGTTAGTGTCTTCTTAAGTCTCAATTACTTGTGAATCAAATTTTCAAGCGGTTATGCTCCTTCATCAACTCAACAAATAAGGCAAATTTGCCAAGAATATTTGAAAACGATTTTTTGAGAGTTTGCCTTTTTTCATAAGATTTTTCAATCAGTTCGTGAAACTCAATTTACCAATCTCTAAAATACCACAGCACCCAAAAAAATCACTAGAAATCGAAATAAGTGTATGAAATGAGTACCTTAATGAAGTTTCAAGTCTTTCGAGTTGTTTGAATGAGTCGTTTTAGCTTTTGAAAATGTTCTTTGTGACTGTATCGTCCTCAAGCTAAGTGAAAAATTCAGAAATGGATGTCCCTACCCAGAGCTGCTGTTTACGAAGATAATTGTAAATCATTTCGTTTTTTCCATTCATTTTAACTTCCATTTAAATATAATTTCAACCACCGTTTAAAACTGAAAATCTGTAGGCATAGTTTAGACAATAATCTGTGTGTGAAGCTTTACTACAGAAGAGAGTAACAGAACAGAAGGTCTCTTTTTTCAACTAAGTATTACATCGCCAAAAATTAGGGATTCTCTGTTAAGGTCAAGAAATTTTAGGAAAAGATGCGAGTTTTTCTCCGCCCTAAATTTTTCCTTTTCCTTTGAGTTTCTTTGATCGTTGAAACAAAAATTTTGAACATTTAGTTTTCTGAAATCTCTGCTCTCGTTGTCAAGGCATTGAGACAAAATGTTTAAACTCAAGTAGTTGACAAGCAGACTGACTTTTAAAATTCTTTGCTCGGTAAATGAACACAAGATGAGACTATGATGAAATGGATTTATGTAATCGGTCAGTTGCATTGCTGACGTCTCATTGTTGGTTTTTTATAGGGCTGAATAGTCAACTGGTTCTCAGTCTGAGGAGGTGCCTCTAGCATATCGATTAGCTGACCCAATAAAAAGCCAAAAATGTGGCGGATAAAATGTTACCAACAAATCTTATCCATTGTTGTTTTATTGGGTAGCCAGTGCTATGCATTAAAATGAAGTTTTTAACTCACATTAAAATAAATGCATTTATTTAAGGTTGTCAAAGCTTTTTGGCCTTGGCCATCGTCAGGACTTTACAGAGAAAAACGATTTAATACTGTACGTAACTTACTCTGAGTAATATTAGTATAAACGTAGTTTATTAATTTTTGTCATTTTAATTCTTAGCGCTGGCTACCCAATAAAGCAATAATTTACATCAAGTGCTACTACCATAATGTTGAACCAACACTTTCAATGATCACATTCCTCTGTTCCATCCGTGTCTTATCTTGTCCAATCGATAAACACAAAATTACAACATTTGGCCTTCAAAGTCGACTCCTACATGCTGTTCGAGCCTATCCCTCCCACTCAGACCATGGATTTGAAAGATCAATTTTCCATATTTCTAGGTGTGCATTTTTTATTTCTTTTCATTTTGATTTATCTTTACTCAATCCTGGTGCACAATCGTCCAAACCCCTAGGTTTTATAGCTCTTAAGAATTAGGTATGAACGTTTTCTCAGAGACCCAAACAGCACCTCTTGATGTTTTCTGAATTTATATTTATGCAGCTCTTTCTACCTTGTGACAAATTCTTAAAAAGCTGAAACTTCAGAGCATTATCAAAAGGATGACAGTGTGAAATATTACTTGTACAATAACAAAGGCTAATCACCTAATTTGGAAATGAAACAAAAAGTAGCTCATATTTATAAGAAAAACAGCAGAAAAAAAATTCAAGCATTTTTTCATCCAATTATATTTGATCATCTGCATGATGTATCAAGAACTTAGGCAGTGGGTATTTTCAAGAAAGTTTCGAAAAAATATGTGGTTTTCTTGTTATAAAATAAGTGGAGGGAATGAATTAGCAACTTCTTGAATGTGAGCAAGTGTGTTTAGACCAAAGTCATTGCTATAAAACGCTAGTTTGATTTGTAAAATTTAAGTTTGTATCTGCATCTGAGCGGTTACTTAAAATTGAACTTTAGGTTAATTTCTTAATTTCAAAATTTTTATGTGATAGATGTAGATGGGTCTTTTTTTATTGTCCACCCGCTTATTTAAAACAATCAGAAAAACTGACAGATTGCAGGAAGTTTATCAGAATTTTGATTGGGTTTTTTGGTAATTTTGGGTGAAATTTGAATAAGTTTTAAACTGAGCTCAGAACGTTTATTAACGCTGCATGATGCCTATCAATGAATTGTCGCCCAAATCGTATTTTGGTAGCTGCATTTTACAGAATAGCAAAAATGGTACTGTCTGACATATTGCTAAGTTCTCATGTTCATATTAACAGATATTTGGAAAGTACAAAGGATGACATCTCTCATATTTTTTCAAATAAGTATATTTCTGTTGAAATGCGACTAAGGATTTTAGCATTCTGACAAATCTTATCATTTCCGACTGATTAATAAGCCTCAACTATCCTGATTCTGTGACTTTAGCATACATTTTAAAGCGTAACTCTTTCCGCCAGTGTTGTGTTTGATTTTTTTCCTTCGTGTTTTTCTCTTTTTTTCTGGGTCACTTGAACTGAATTGATTTTGCAAGTTTCATGATCATTATTTGCGACTCTCAACAGAAGAAAGGGCCTCAGTCCACGCTCCAGTTCAAACACGTATTTTCAAAAAACTAGAGACGGGGTCTGAAAATATCTTTCCACTTCTGGCCGCAAAGTGCTCCTGTCAGGAACCATGATCACCTAGTTGCGATACATTTTGCAATTCGGAACTACAATTTCTGGCTCAGTTTAGAAACAACATAAGCGCCATTCGTTTCCGTATGAGCATAAGTGTTTTTACGGATGAGCCAGAAATTTTAGTTCCTACTCGCAAAATGATGTCCGATCTGGGATTTTCTGAGGGCTGCGCAGACCAATCTGACCACGGACTGATTGGACCGTGGCAGTGTTAGCGTACAGTCAAAAGCATGGCCACTACAGGATGAATACTTCTGGAGGCTATCTCAGCTTCGTCAGAAATGCGAGATTAAATTGGAATGTAAAATTCACAACTTATAACTTGTTTTTAATGGGTTAATATCATTACAAAAATCACTGAAAATATCTGTGAACTAAATGCACTCTGCATTAAAAATTACTGACCAAGCTCCAATTCCCAACATGGTAGATTAGAATTTTCAAGTGCTTCTCTTGAATTTACATTTGCCGTCGTCCAAACCGAAAAACATCATAATTCTAGTTTTTAAATTACCTTTAGCATCCCCCCCCCCCCCCNACTTTCGATAGGAAGCTCCTTTGTGCTGTAGCATTACTAACTCAATTTTGACTGTTCGTGAACTGAGGTCCATTTTCCTGTGGACAGTCATATTTCTCTCATTTTTTTGTAAGTTTTTCTGATTAAAAGGTCTCTACTGTCAAGTTACTGTACCATAAATTAGTTAGCTTGATTCGGAGACCTGAGGCAGGCTTTTTTTCGACCCATAATCTTGTTAAATCTACTTTGTATTCGACTGAAGTGATATGGAATTTAGCTTAGGATTTAGACATTTATCATCAGTAATAATATAGTACAATGTTTTTCGTTCGTAAAATAGTAGGAGCCGATAAAGTTTTGCTGTTTCTCATCACTTGATTGTCAACGTTTATTTGCTGCCTTCTGTTTTCGGTTCCTTTGCATCCTTAATTATGTTTATTCAGCAAACAGTTCCTTTTTTAATGAATTCATGTATCTTCCTTTAAAAAATTAATCCTTGTTTAATGTCTAACATTGTCGATGTTTCTTTACTTATAAATGATGTTTCATGAGAGTAATAGTGTAAGTGTTCCCTCTTCAATCTATCAAATGTGGTAAGCAGCATTCCTAATAGACTATAATTCAAATGCTCGGTGCTTTCGATATCGTCTGTACTTGAAGTAACCTTCTCACACTTTCGTATGTAATTTTCAAATAATGTTTTCACACAAATCATTCTCTGCCTAGGCAGAATAATTTAAACAATTTTTTCAACTTTTCGTAAACTCATCTCTATACCACAGAATTGATTTTTAGAGTGAACATGTTTTCTTTTTTTTGGTTGTTGTATTCATGATGTTTTCTCACATTGAAGATGCGGGACTCTTGATCTACCCATTGATTCCCATGTAAAATACTCCAAATATTACGACGATGCCTCTAGTTTTCTGTAAAGTTAACTTCTGAGCTCAAAAGAAGCTCGCAGAGTTGAAGCTGTAATGGACGCGATAGCAGAGGGGGAGGGTCCATCTCTGTATTCAATCACTTTGCATAGAGACTCAGAGTTGAATACATTAGCAGGATTGTCTCTCTGCTCGGCGACTGTAAAGTCTCAGATTGTAATCTATAGCCACAGTCAAGGTAATGCTGCTAATGTATTCAGCCCTGTTTCTGTGTGGAGAGTAGTTGAATGCAGACGTGGACCCTCTTTACTGCTATTGCCTTCATTATAAATTCAACTTTTTGTTGGGTTTTTTTAGCTTTGGAGTTAATTTTAGAAGAAACTAGTTTTAATAAAATTCACGTTGCTTGCAAAATTTTGCGTCAGAATACATGGTTAAATTGAAAATCCATGCTGCATGTAATATTTCCATTCATTTGACAAGAAAGGGAGTGATCCTGGCAAAAGTATAGCGTCCCTTCTTCTATCTCAGATTTATACATCTTTTCAAATTTTGTCCTGTCAATTATTGTCTTTACTAGTAGTTTAGCCTCTCTTTTTAGTACGCAACATTGAAGTTCCCTTTTTTACATAAGAGACACTATTAACCTCTGCGTTGGTAACATTTGGTGATGCAACATGCTATCAATTTCACCTTTGGATTGCAGTTGTTCTCTTCGGAAGGTGATATCGATGAAATGCAAAGATCATCCTGCAAATTGTTATGATCCAATATGTTTAACTTTTCGATAGATAATGCAACCAATGAAAAAATCAAACGAATTGTGGAAAAAAATGAAATTGAATTATTTGATTCGGGGAAAATAGGTGGGAACTAATTAGCTGCGCATCTCACCTGGTGTTGAATTACTGTTACTGAACGGGTCCATGTTTATTTATAAATATGCAATATGCACTTAATTTGTATTGTAAGTAACTTTAATCCAGAGAATTGCACACTAATGATATATTGAACAGGATTCCTTTCAGGGAGAAATCTTTTAACTTTCAACACTCTTGGTTGCTAAAATTCAGTTTTTGAAAATAGCATCGTACGTGAATCCAAAGCTCTCAATCATTGAAATTCAACGATGAAGATGTTGCATGTGTGAGGAGTTTGGGTTTTGACTATTGATTTTTACGTAAAAGTTTGCAAGAAACACGATGATGCCACTGGTTATCTCTGAAATCAACTCCCAAGCTCAAAAAAAGCTCTCAAGTTGAGGCCAAAATGGAGGGGATATCCCACGCTATCCTGAGAGTCCACGTCTGCACTATTCCAACTTCTCTCCATGCAAAGATACGGAGCAAATACATTGACAGGGCTGCCATTTTATTTGAGGACTCTTAAACTGAAAACACGGCATCCCTGCTAATGTATTTGCTCCCTATCTTCGCATGGAGAGTTTGCCTTGATGTAGACGTGGACTCCCAGAGTAGGGTGGGATATCCCCTCCATTTTGGCCTCAACTTAAGAGCTTTTTTTGGGCTTGGGTGTTGATTTCAAAGAAAACCAGTGGCACCATTGTATTTCTTGCAAACTTTTACATAAGAATCAATGGTCAGATCGCAAATTCCTCACACATGCAACATCTCCATTAACGAATATCTCTCTGGAGGGCTTAAATTCAAGTCTGGAGAACATCGGTAAAAAGTATGCTATTCGACGTTCGTTCAACCATTAAGCCCAGTTTCAGTAGGTATACTTTGATTGCATACAAGTTTTTGGGCTCAAAAAATTGAACGCACGCCGAACAGCACAGTTATACCTGTTTTTCTCTCTCCGCTTGGGCTCTTAAGAAATATGTTAATTCAACTTTAAATTAAATCACGGAAAAAATTTAACATGATGTCAAAGTGAATCATGTTTGATGGGGAAAATTTGCTTTAACGTTGTCTCACGCATTGACAGACCTGCAGTCTAACCAGAGACTTTCACATGCACTGACCTTGATGAAACGGGAGCTCCATTCCATAGGATTCCAAATAATGAGTTGTGTCCCGTCAAGGTCCATAGAGGTGAGAAGTCTGTGGTTGGGCTGCTGAAGGCTGAAAAATGATCAAATGGATAGTTGCATCGCTAAGTTAGCTTAACCATATTGATGTACAGATTAATCAAATGAAAAAGGAAAATAATTTTTTTTAAATCGAAGTAACTTAAAAAAATCAACAACTCAACAGGTTTTTTTATGTCCTCATTTCCCCTTCAGTTCTATGTCAACGAAGACAAGAAATAAAGGCACTAGGATATCCCACTGAAATATTTGTCTATCAGGTTATCACTTATTTAATCTGTGTCTTGGACTAATCACTGTCGGAGCACTTGAAAATCCCCAAAAATAATATCAATGTGAGTGATAGACTAACGACAAAGAGCGTTAAATGTACATTTAGGTTTAAGGTGACATATTAATGTGAGGTACTGAGTTGGTAAGTGTAGATAGGAATACGTGTAAAGTTTTTATTTTTATACTTAGGCATCATCTTATCAGCTTGAAATAGTCCGTTTCCTCCTTCTACTCCTCTTAAATGTATTCTTAAACAAATCGTTATTGTTGAACCGCAATGTCTCTGTATAAACAAGCTTTAACAATAAAATTCTAGTTGCATCACTCATGTGAGTATTTCTGAGTGGAAAATAAAATTTTCAAGACCGTCACAGATTTGTTTTACCATTCTCTCTGGTTTTTTTTTCAGCTTTCGCAAATGAAAGGAAATAGGTTATATCCTTTTGGCACCCATGCAGTCGACTGCAGCGGTGATTTCGGAGAAATGAAATGCACAGTAATGTTTTGAAAACTTGGAGATCGCTGGTCAATGTGGGAATTATTACCTGCTGAAAAATAATTAAAATCTGTCTCATACATCTCTAAATTTGACTATGACAAAAAAAGAAAAATTAGGGAGCTTTTAGTATTGGTATTACTTTCTCTAACGGCTCTTTGATGCCACAAATTTTAACATCTTGCTAGGGTTAATGCTAAAGATGCACCACGCTGATTCTCATTATTTTGTAGTAATCGGTTAGTAATAATACTCACCCAAGCTTGCTGTCTTCAAGTTTTCTACCAAAGAGCGACGCCAAAAACGACCGTTTTTTGGCACAATTTGGGCCAGCGGGGATTTTTCTAAAACCAGGCCCAAACGATACCTTATGATACCCTAAAACTCTGGTAAAAATTTTATCTTGAGTATACGCCCGGTTTTTGAGAAATGAGGGGGCAAAGTTGCCAAATCGCCATCATTCTGGACAGCATTTCTACAGCAAAAAGACGGGGAAAATGGACGAAAAAGTCAAATCTTTGATGAGTTTCGGCTTTAAATGTTCTCATTGAGCCCCCAAGCATTTCACTGTGGTCAGTTTCAAAAATTTTGGTCGCCCAGTGGTCCAAAATGGGGAGAAATCGTCGACAAATCAGGATTCTTTGTCAAATTTTTATAAATGGAAGTAAAATTGTCGGTCTGCTGCAGTTTTCATGGCTAACAATGTTCTTATTGGTCCTCAATGCATGAAAATGTGTTCAGCTTCACAAATGTACATCGCACAGTGGTCAAAAATGGGGGAATTAGTGGACAAATTAAGATCCTCTGTCAAACTGTTGGTCCCCAGTAGAGTTTAAATCCCGGAAAAATTCATTTTTTTATTTTTTTTATTTATTTATATATGTCAGACCGTATTGTTTATAGAACGTTGTTATAGAATAGACTTTGTAGCATTATTTCAATAAAATATGCAAACTTTCAGAAATTTAAAAAAAAGAAAGAAAAATGGAGAGAAAAAATTTAAAAAAGATAAAAAAGAATTTAAAGAATTTTTCTGGGATCTAAAGTCTACTGGGAACCAATAGTCGTACATCATTTTTAAAAAGTTAGGCAGAAGATCTTAATTTGTCCACTAATTTCCCATTTTTGTGCGATGAAAATTTGATAAACTGAACCCAATTGAATGCATTGAAGACCGATAAGAACATTGTTCCCCATGATCTCTGCAGGAGACCAACAATTTTACTTCCATTTTTAAAAAAGTTTGACAAAGAATCCTTATCTGTCCACGATTTCTCCCCATTTTAGACCACTGTACGTCCAAAATTTTTGAAACTGAAGACAGTCACATGCACGGGGGCTCAATAAGAACATTTACAGCCCAAACCCATAAATGGTGTAACTTTTTCGTCCATTTTTCCCGTCTTTTTGTTGTAAAAATGCTGTCCAGAATGATGGCGATTTGGCAACTTTGCCTCCCCATTTCTCAAAAACGGTGCGTATACTCAAGCTAAAATTTTTACCAGAGTTTTAGGGTATCATAAGGTATCGTTTGGGCCCGGTTTCAGAAAAATCCCTTCTGGCCCAAATTGTGCCATTCTTGGCGTCGCTCTTTCTCATCATAGTAAAGTACCCCTTTAAAGGTTCAGAAGACTCCCCAAAAGTTAGTGCGACCAGCACCTATAGAGCCCAGCACAGAACAGAGGGGTTCAGTGGCTCTCGGTAGATTTTGATGAAACTGTAATCGATTGACTTCAAGTTCATAATCAGCACAAAGCTAAAAAATTAGCGCATTCAAACAAGTGGAAGCGGAGATATTCGCTGTTAAACACGGGCCATTTTCTGTGCAACGGAGACAAATGGATGCTCCTCGTTGCCTTTTCTTTTGCTTGAACACTTCATACTTCAGTCGGGAAACTCCCTTTCTCCTTTAGGTAGCTGCTCGGGCTAGCTGGAATAAGCAGTGATATATAGAGCCCTCTTATCTCTCGCAACTCTCCTCTGAAATGGCTAAAGAGTTGCTGAAACAGGATCAGCAGATGCAGGAAGACGGATGGCATACGGTCTTTGCACCGGCTGAGCGTATAAGTACCAAACTGTGAGTGAGGTCTGACCAAAAACGCCAAACAATCAAAGGAGAGGGGATTCGTAAGTCCTCCGTCATGCTGTGATATGATACGAATTAGTCCGCGTTCAATCGCGAATATCTCGTCGGCTTCTGCTCGTTAGAAGAAGCTAATTGTTTGGCTTTGTGCTAATGATAAACTTAATTTCAAACTGTTATTGATGAAAATCTACCAAGAGTCACTAAGCCCCTTGATCTGTGCAGGGTTTTTTTCAAAATTTGAATCGGTTATACCGGTCTCGGCCCCTTAGGATCACTTTGAAATTTCAAAATTTTGGTGCTGGTTGATTTTTTATCATGATGAAAAGTGGATGTTTTTTAACCAGAAAAATGCGAAAATCTTGCAAACTGATAGTCGCAGCACAGAACGAACGAAATTTTCCAGTTCCAGTAAATATCTGTAGGTAGTTACTTTGGTACTCCCCATTTTTTAACTTGAAAATGACCTCAGGGGGCCCTCGACCCCATGGGGAGGAGGGGGGTTGCAACAGTAATTGCAGGAATGCAGAGGAGCCTGCAAATTTCGTCCGTTTTTCTGCACAACTAGTGGTTAACGTGATATTCGCATTCTCCTGGCTTGAAAATGTACCACTTTGCTCGATGCTCGAAAACATCCATCATTACCACAATTTTGGATTCAAATATATCAAGTTCATTCAGAGTAGGGGAGGAAAAATTAGAAAAAAAGAGACTGGTATGTAAACAGGTTTTGATAAATTATCTACAGTAAATTATTTACTTAAAGCTTTTAAAAAACAAAACAAAATAAAAAACAAAATAACTGGTAATAAAATAAAGAAGTACGTAAATACTGAGAACAATGAAACAATGATAGTAAAGCACAGTAGTACAGCCGAAAGGTTCAGAAATTTCTCACGCTAATATTTATTTTAGCTTTAGTTGATAGCAGTGACGCACATTCAGGGACAGGTGTGGAGAGTTACCCGTTCAATTTTACTCATTGAATGCAATGTGTAGTGTTTGTATACTTTAATTTTTACTTTAGAGTTATAAAAATGATTTTTTTTTTTCAAGGTATCGGCTTAAATATGCCTCTTGGCGCAATTAATCCGTTTTTATTGCTGAAACTTCAAAATGAGAACAGTAATTTAAAAAAAAAAGTGTTTCATATCTCAGTGCTTGTTTGCTTCTAGTGTAGATTTACTTCAAAGTATTAAAATTGAAATTTTCATGCAAAATTTTCGGAGGTTATTCACAAAGGACGAAGGAAAATCATTTATAAACAATAATATATATGGTTATCAGCGAGTATTTGTGAATAAATTTTGTATTATTATTATATATACTGTAAATATTTCAGCAATACTGATGATAAAGTATCTTTCAAAGGCGTAAAATATCACAAGAAATCTGGATTGTTGCAAACCAAGGAAAATGGTTTCAAATTTTCACCATTGACATGCCTTGCCAAGTAAATTATTTAATTATGCTTGAGAGCTTACGGGGCTCATTCCCAGAGGAATTCTCTTACAGATCCTTTCGACTGCACTTTTGATCAAACAAGCATCTAACATAAAAGTTCACAACACTGATTCAAATCATTTCATAAATTATCTTAAGACGAAAAAAATAACAAGTAAACATGATGAAACCACACTGTGAAGACTAGAGAAAAATCTAAAGGATACTATTTTTCAAAGTGTAGTTTTTCACGTTCATAAAGTGAGCCAAGTGAACGATTCATTGAAAAAGAGTCAAAAAAAGTAAAGCATACTTCCAAAAGGGGAGTTAAAACTGCCTTACATTAATTCATTACAAAATAAATTGCCGGTATTTTATCATCACTATGATTGATTCCAAAAATATTGCAATAAAGACATCGAAAGGAAGATTAAGTAAGCTTAGGACCTAGAACTTTTTTAACATCTCTAAAAACACAGAAGTCACAATGAAACAACAAAAAGTCTTATAACAACAAATTCAAAAGACTTTGAGAAGACAAATATAATCTAGAACTCTACAATTTTAGAAAAAGCACTTGGAAGAATTCTTGAGAAGGTTCAGTTATTCACAAACAGCAATTCACAATTATTACAGAACCTGTTGGCAAAAAGTATACTCGTGGTTACTTATTATACCTATTAAAAAAGTAAGAATCAGAATAAATATCGTGCATGACAAAAGCGAAATACTTTGAAGAGAAAACTTTAAAGCATTATCAGTCCTATCTATCTCAAAACGTCCACATCCATTTCCAAGGTTTCTATAATTTCGTAATTTTCTAGTTCCCTGACTTATTTGCTTTTTACATACATACAGGAGTCGCTTTTATAGCGCTCTTTGGCGCTGTGCGACGCCTAATCGCTACAAAACTCGGTCTTCCCACAGGTCATCAGAAAGTTGACACTCCCTCATCTCATTTAATACCCCCTGTCGCCACCCTCTCACCGGGCGTCCCCTTCGTCTGCTTTTTTCTGATTCTAAAATTTTCGGATTCCCTGACTTTCCCTGACCTCTAACAAACATTCTCTTAAATTTGTTTTCCCCTTTTAATTATGCCACTGAGCTAACTTACTACTTGTCAAATTCCTCAACTTTTTCTGTTAATTCCCTGACTCTTCCAGGTTGCCACAAATTCTCAGGCTTTCTAGGTTTTTTGGACTGCTAGAAACCCTGCATTCCTTTCTTTTCCAGTGAGAGAGTACCCCAGTTTTTTCTCTTGAAAAAGGAAAAAAATTTCACAAATTCTCACAGAAACCGAAGCAGCTTTCATGGACAAGAATAAAATGGTCACTGCCATTTCAAAACATTGCAACGTTAACCCACCGAAATAAACTTTGAACTGCCCCCGAGCCATCGATTTTTTAGGCCTTGTCTCGATGGCGCAACTGTTGAGGGTACTTTGTGCAACTGTTGAAGGAAGGAGGTGTTACAAAAATGTTTCACTTATAAGTGAAACTGTCAAGGTCAGAAACCTGGAACCTCGAACAATTGTTTACCTTCGTGTTCTGAATTGATAAATGCTGATTACACATGAAGCGGGAATTTACTATGGGGGGTTTTATTTCTGAGCCTTTGTTATTTAAAAATATTTGTATACATTACACTATCAATTTTATATTTTCGTTTGTAGTATATCACTACAGCATAAAAATAAAATTTTATCGAATATACTTTCTTTTTATCCATGTCTGTGTTATGTTGCTGTTTTTTGTTTTATACCTGGTTGAAATAACGCAAAATATTTACCTCCTGGTCATAATTATTATCAGTTCAGTTACCTCAGTTGACATCGTTTGACCTAAAAAAATTAATGTTGTTCAAATATTCCCACCTGAAAGTTCCAGGAACACATGCGTGTGCGTCGAGATAGGGAACTTTGGTTGGTGCAACAAACTCGCAACAGTTGCACCTAATTCCCTCAACAGTTGCGCCGTCGAGACAAGACCTTTAATGTTTTGATCATTACGCCATCTAAAAACTTCCTTTTTCTTGAAATTTCCTTTGCTTCTTCAATTTTCTTCCGTTCATTCACTACTTAATGACAAAAATTTTACTTACCACATGCAGAGTCTCCGGCTCAACTTTGATCTCCACGACATCATTCTCAGAGTTTCCATTTTTGTGCGATTCCAGCTTCAGTTTTCTGTACTCTTGAGCGCAGGACTTCTTCCACATGTAATAGAACTGAATGCATTGCTTCACGCTTTTGGATCCAACCTACCACAAACATTTTTGGTATGATTACGTGCAAATGAGGTTTGTGAAAAATTAAATTGAAAAAAGTTTTGATGCATTAGCAGATAGTTAATTTATAAATTTGCGGAATTTATTTACTCAAAACTTGAATGCATTTGCAAGTTTATCATTCTGGAATAAAAAGTAAAAAAAAAAAAACAGGCAGAGTAACTATTTGCCGGTTCTTTTCCTATATCAAAGACATAATTTCTCAGATTTGAAGAGTTAATTTTTCTCAATTCATAAAATCTAAAAGTTCTAAAGGCAGATGCCCAAAATTAACAAAAATGTTTCTTTACTCGTCTGCTACGCAGAGGAAAAACTCCATATGAGCCTTCAGACATTGCTGAATTTCCTTTGATAAACCACAAATTTCCGGTAAACTTTGTGAATAATTCTCTTGAAATCTTTCAGAGGATTTTGTTCGTACCTAGCTGGATATGAAGTGTCTGAAAATTTCAGGGGAAAATATTCATAACTTTCCTCAAAAATAAACATTTTGCAAGCGGGGATTTGACAAAATTCGAATGCTCATACAATGTACTTCTCGGCAATTGTATAAATCCCTATAAAAGTCAAAATCCTTATAGGTAGAAACTTAAAAAAATATAGGGATAGAAAAAGGAGTTCCTCTATGAAATAGTTCCTCCTTTTTCATACAACACATATCTACCGTTGGAAGAACACTAATGTAAAAGCAAAATTAAATTGACTGGGTCTATTGAATTGAAAACAATACAAAAAAGTTTGTAAAGCCGACTTAACTCACCAATTTTGAAACTGCAGGGAAATCTTTTTTGTGGAGGGTTATTGCTCGGTGGAAAAGGTCGATTTCGAATGATGTCCATCGCTCGTCATCCGGATATTTGATTTGCGTCATGAAAGGATAGCAAGAGAAGAGAGATGCAGTGGGCTGCATCAGTTTGAGCATTGCCTCCTAAAATTAGAAAGAATCAAAGAGAGAAGAGAGATTAGAGAGGAGAAATGAGGGGCTTGAAGGACAAGGCGCATAAGTGCAGTTTTTGCTATTTTGAGAAATACGTGTTTGAAGTTTCGAAATTACATGGATCCTTATGGCCGAAAGAAAGTTCAAACTGACTTTTTGATGCTTAAAAATTGGAATTTGGGATCAAATTTTTCACAGAATTTCCATTAAGGCTAGTTTTACTTGAAATCATTAATACCTCAATTTTTCAAAAACTGCCCTTATGCGCCTTGTCTTCCAAGCCCCTCAAATAAAGGTGGACAGATCAATTGCCCTACTACTGGTGCATATTTTGCAAACAAGAAGCCTTATTGCATTCGATGTATAAAAACATATCAATAAAAACAAAATGGGGGTTTAAAAGGGTGCAGAGTTCTTGAAATTTGCGAACGGTTTCCACTAAGAAAAAGTTTGAAGAAAGGAAAAGCCTTGAAAATGGCTGGTTTGTAATTCAGTGATATCCTTAGCTTAGGGCCACTAGACAAGGTATTATCAGGATCGTGATTGATTTTTTTATTTCATGATTTTTCTCTCTGTTAGTTTGTATAGATTTCAAGCTACGAAGTTAGCTTGCGTCTCTTTGAAAAATAAAATGAGGGCAGACATTTTGGAACACCACAATGAAGATAGGAAGGTTTTGCACATTGGCCATGGATATTTAATATTCAAGGACAAATACTTTATCTGAAGGAAATTCTTACTTGAATGTTTCCATGACATAAGTAAAGAATATGCAATGCACATTCTTTATTCCTGCCTCCACCCTGTATGCAAGCACAACATGCAAATTCAAGGAACATATCCACTGCAACAAATGTGGAAAAGTAAAAAAATTAGGTGACATAAGTTGAACAAAAGCAAGATATGAGTTGTATTTTTGACGCATTCTGGAATGGACCGAAATAACTCCCCATTATTTTTCAATTCAAGTACAGCTCTTTTGGAGAGGAAACATAAGCGGTTCATTTCGAATGAAAATTTATTTGATTTTTAATGTTTAAAAGTCAGAAAGGACTACGCACGGAATACCATGACATGCAATGCTGGTTACATTTCGATATTATTTATGATATTTCTTTTGATTTTATGAGCTTTTAAAATAAACTTTTCTACACGCCAATCTCGGAAAAAATGGGGTTGAAAAGTGCTTTTTTTTTTGCCCTCATACCTACACGTTTTCTGATGGGGATGTGGGACTGACGCTATGTGTGTGTTGACATGGCACTGGATGCTGTCATCGTTTGGGGGAATTTGATTATTTTTGTCTGTCTCATCTTCCCAGCCTACAAAGAAACGATCACCAATCAGATGTTCCAATATTTCAATGAGATTTGACACGTAAAAATGCTACAAAATTAACTTTCAAGCCCTGCTTTCCTCTAGAGTGTCATAGACAGTTAAATTTAAAAAGTAATTGTGACGCAACTAATAACGCAAGGAACAGATATTGACAAAATATTGAAATTTAGCCGGCGCCAAATTTCTTGGTATTCCAAAAGCAGTCCTTTCCCTGAAAATGGGAGTTTCATCAAATAATAGTGTGAAATTTGTCTTTCTCTTTAGAAAGAATGAATAAAGGTGAAAGAGAGTTTATACATATTGGGCACTTTTTGGTATGTAATCATTATTGACCCATGAATTGCTTTGTAGCAACACTTCTCCTTTCTGTGCATTTTTGGTGGTAATTGACAAAATAATAAATTGCTCTCAAATTTTAGAATTAATTGGTGAATTACATCGATAATTTGCAACCATTAGGTAAAAGAACATCGATTTCAGTGGTATTTTTGGTGATAACTGACAATTGTGAATTACATCAATAATTTGCAACCTTTAAGTAAAAAGAACATTGATTTCAGTGGTATTTTTGTGAGACGTAAAACCGGCTCTCATATGAAGGGGAAAAGCTTACATTCTTTATTTGAGATTATTTCATTGATGTAAGGATCCCACAGCAGGACATCAAACGCATCTTTGTCACTGAATTTGTCAGGAATCAACTCGACCGGTGGTACTTCTGCTTGAAATTGGAATCCAACATTTATATGCGGTGTCATCGCAGGCTTCTCAGCTTCAATTTGCCCATTAGATCCCCCTGGGAAAAGAGGCATGACAGACTTAATTTTTTGTAAAATTACCAGCTTAGTTGCACAAAATAAATGAAAAAATAAAAAACAACGAGACAGTACACTATAATGATTTCAATCAGTATTCTTGGCCGCCTCCACCATTTTAATTATAATTTTTCATAGAACATTTGATGTCCAACGCATTCTTCTAATTGTAATTTTATGTTTTTACTTCACATAATGATAATCTAAGTTGCAATCCTGCATTTATCAGTGGCATTTCTGATGATAAGGAACATTTATCCGCAATGTTGGCAATCGAAAGCATTATCAAAATCTTCAGATTTGATCTCCAAAAAAATATAAATTTTCGAACTTGGAGATTATAAATCTTTCAAATCAATATCTTTAATTTACGAAAAAAAAGAAAATCATGATAATAAAAGGAAGTTTTGACTGATCCTGTCGACCAGAAATTGTGAGCAAAAAATAATGATCCCTAAATCTACACTAAATTTTGAGTTGAATAGAAATTTTTGAGATAGAATAATGAGAGGAAACACAAAGTAAATGGAGGTTATACTCAAATTACCTTTGTGTCTCAAGTTTGGCCACGGTGATGAATGGGAGTAGACGCGGGTTCCGTTCAAGGCAGAATTCAAAATTGGATATGGTGTGTAGGTGAATGGTGATTTATTGGTTGGAGAGGGCAATGGAGAGTCTAAGCTCTGCTGATTTCCGTTGAAGATAGAGCTAAAACAAAAATAAGGGAGACTTTACAATACAGAAAACTGCATTGCACCATATCAAAATGTCCAATTTTTTGTGTAACAGAATAATTGCTGGACATTATTTCTTGAAATTTTAAGAGGAGTTCTGTTCACAGATGACCAAAATTCAGAGGGAGATCCACGCAATTATGTACAGCAATTTTTGTTTTAGAAATTAAAATAAGAAAGAAAATTCTGCAATATAAGTAAGAGTAAAGTTTGTTCTTAAAATTCACAAGTATTGCAGGGAAAACCAAAAAGGCGTTTGGAGTATTCACCAGAGAATTCAAAAATTATTCTTCTAAATAATATGTATTATCCAACGTTACTTTTTTTCTCAATACCTTTGTAAATTTAATGTTATTTGATTTAATTCACATAGATAGATATACAAGGCATTTCAATGATGAAACTGCAATAATGCGTATCTCGGTTGCAGTGTTTAAACATCTCCATTCCTATTTTATTTGGTGAAAAAAGGAGGCCAAACGGACGTCATGGCTTGAAATTTTTACAGAACTTTCCTTAGATAGAGAAGGTGAACCACCAAAATTTTCAAAAAATGACAATTGGTAGTTTTGAATTGAAATTATAAAGTTCGTCAGGAAGTTTGCAACGCCGCGAACTGAGATACGCATTTCTGCAGTTTCACCATTTATATAAATAGTTCTTGTAGTAGTTACCATATTTTTATAATTTTTCAAAACTTGTCTAAAAAAAAAAGTATTCACCTGGTTCCGTCAAGTAAGGAGCATAACTTGACATCTCGCGTACCAACTTTCGCGTCTTCAGTCTTGATTTCTTGACTTGTTGCGTTTTCAGTTTTAACGACAACCGCTGATGTCTTGGTCAAGTCTTTGATTGACTTGAAACTCGAGCCAACTTGAATGAACTTGACCTCGCAGTTGCAATTGAGAAGGACCTCGGCTAGATTTTGAGCATTGCTCGAAAGGATATCCATTTTGCCGTTGCTGAGGAGTTTGAGCGTTTGGAGATCAAAGCGCTTCCGCGAAGAGAAATCCTTTGGGCAGCTCGATAGGAGTGGATCATCCGAGTTTGTCATCAGTTGCGATTGGAGACTCTGATTGGAGAACGGAGCAATGATGGACGATAGTGGCACAGTTATGGAAGAAGCGGATAAAGGGGTTGGCACAGAGGAAGGCGGGAAGCACACAACATTTTGCAGGGAATCAACTGTCACAACCTGGAACAAAATTTCATTAAAGTGATTCATCTGTGATTTCGCACAAAAAAAGATCCATTGCAGCCAAGTTATTGAATAGTTAAGGAAGTTATCTCTTTAACAAAGACCTTTCCACGTCTTTGAAGAAAAATTCAAGTTCTTTCCCTGGAATGGTTTCTTTAAAACTTAAACCAGTCTCAAAGACATTAGATTTCTTTTGTTTTCTCCTTGACAAAGACCTATACACATTAAAATTTGAAAAAAATCAAAATTTTCTCCTCAAAATGGTTTCTTTAAAAATTCAAACTAGTCTCAAGGACTTTAGATCTTCTTCTTTTCTCCTTGAAGAAGACGTTCACAAGTCAAAATTTGAAAAAAATATTCAAACTTTCTCCTCCAAATGGTTTTTTTGAAGCATAAACTAGTATCAAGGACGTCAGGTCTCTTTTCATCTTCATATTTTACCTTCAGAATTCCATTTTGAAGTTCATGGAGGGGGGCTGCAACGCCACCAAAATACTTTCATTGTTTGAAAAAGACATTCTGCAGTAATAGCTTGATGAATCTGAGGAGTGAACCTTCAATGAGAAGAATTTTCATGTGATTTTATCTCACGTTATTCTAAATCCCTTCACTTAAATTGTTTTTACTTGAAATTTATAATAATAGCCATTGCAAACCCTTGTTCTATTTCAAGTTCTCTCCTTTTCAAGAGATACCTGCACATCTGCATCCTAGAGAAATTACTTGCTTGAGGACATAAAATGAAACGCTTCACTTGAGAACGAAATCAGCCAAAATTGGAATGAGCAAAATTTTCATTTATTTTGGAGTTCATTTCTTTCCTTCTAAAAGTCTCCATTTTATTGATGAAATCTTTGATCCTTCGAATTCTGATCGACCGTTTATCGTAAATATTTTGTTTTTTGTGATTATTTTTCTTCCAAATCAGGAAAAACTTAAAAATGTTCTTGAAAGTTATAAGAGTAAATTCTTAGTAATTTGTAGGAAAAACTTTGTAGGAGTGAACTCATGGATTTAAAGTTTAAACTTGTTAGGAACTTGTTGAATGATATTCACAAAAAACATATCGATGGCTAAAGGGCAAAACCACGCATCTCCATTGCAGTGTTTCAAAACTTCCGCTTCTATTTTATTTTTCCAATGAGGAACAAGTCAACTAATAGCTTTAAATTTATACATAATATTCTGTCAATAGAGAAGAAAAATCAAGAAAGATTTCAAGAAATTACGTTGACTAGTTTTCAAAAGAAGAAATAAAGTATGACAGGAGGTCTGCAACGTTGCAAATGGAGAAACTTGGTTTTGCACTTTGCCCATCGATATTTTGATTATTCAAGAGAGGAGACAAGTTGAAACCTGAGCAGGATTTTGCTGGAGACCCGGTCGAACAACCGTTGGGGCATGGATTGTCATGGAATTCATTGAAGGCACACTGACAGCGCTAGACTCTGATGCGCTGATTGTCATGGAGTTCACAGTCTGATTAATTGTTGAGCATGAGGAAGCAGGCGACACAACGTCTGATTTTTTAGTCGGATTCGACTGGAAGAGCAGATCTGAGAGGCTGACGGGCAGAATCGTTTTCAGGAGAGATTGGATTTCTTTGTTTTGGTGGTTGTTGTTCTTGGAATCTGGAATTGTATTAGAAATAGTTTCCTGGAAGAAAAAAATTGTTGGAATGAAATTAATATCTGGCGCAAGGTTACTACATTGAGATCAACGTGCTGCAATTAAGTATATGGTGACTGATGAACTAAGGCCAGTCTGAAACTTAAGAGATGTTGAATAATTTGTTTAAACTTCCGCAAACATGTGCGATAGTTTACTGAGGACATTGGTATTTTTGATCATTATTGTGGGGCAAAACAAACTATTTAAATATTCCTACTGAATAATAAAATTCCAGGAACAAAAGAAACTTGTGAAAAAGTCGATGCAATTTCAACATCAATTAAAATGATGATAGGTCATTTATGAGAATACGGTCCTCAGTGGCAGCTATCTATAAAACACAATTTTCAGAAACACTTAGGGAAACTGTTAACATATTCGTTTTATGGGAACGCTATTCAGTTACTTTCATAAGGAGATGTTAATTCTTTGTGAAATTTACGTAAAAAATTCTTACAAAAAAAATGACTCCTTTCAAAGAGTTATTTGACATTTTTTTCGATCAAACTTAGTGTTGAAGAATCATATTTGCTACTTTAGAAGTTTTTTTTCAACACTTTTAGTTTTAATTTCACTTAAATATTACTTCTTGTAAATTTCACTTTAAAACTACCTCAGAAGAATTTCTTAGAGTATGTAAACATTTACTATTTATTTTTTATTCTTTTATATGTTTATTTTTGAGAGATGTATTTTATGAATTGACAAAGTTTTTTAAAAGTTTTTTTGACAGTCAGTGCTAGTAAAGTAGCGTCATCTTTAATTATTACTTTTCTGTAACGTACGTTTCTCATTCGTGAAATTAATGTCACTGCTTACTGGTATGACGAACAGAAACTGAAGGAAATTAGTGTCACGGTTTTAAATCTTCCGGCTCAAAATTGGATTCTTTCGACTGTAGATGCACTATACACGACCCTAAAATTTTGAATGAATTACGTACCAGCACTTGAGATGCCACCACTTTTACCCTCCAATTATTAGTGACTTCAAATCCATTGCTACTTCTAGACTACATACTTTAGTTACAAAAATTCAAATTTCTCACTACACTTCATTTACCAGAGGCAAAACAAAAAAATTAAAAAAATCCTTTCATAAAAGTTGCTGAATTAAAATCCTAGGAGGTTATAAATCTGCATGACAACTCTGGAATGTTGATACATGAACGCTTTGGTTGTTCATTCAATGTCGCTAGGATTTTACTTCAACAGCCAGGTTCATACCAACATTCTAGAGTTATCATGCAGATTTTGAACATCCCAGCAACTTTTTTCCGTGCTGTTATTTAGTTAGGCTTATAGTTTTAATAGGAAAATATGTACTGATAGTAAACTGAGAAAATAAATCGTAGTTACCTGTGGTGTTGCATTGTTCAACTGCTGCTGAAAAGAGTTGATGTCTTGGAGGAGGAAAGTTTTGTGCGAAAAACCGTCAGCGTTGGCCAGCTCAGAAACACCACCGTTGGAAGTGAACTGCGGAAGCGATCCATTTTTTATGCGTATCAGATTTTTTTCAGGTAATTTAATTAGTTTTGGCGGATCACGAGGCGAAGAAGGATCAGAGGATTCCCTGTGAAAAGATGAGGGAAATTAGCCGAGCACAAGTTGTATCATGCTAGAGACATTTTTTCTAACAATAATACTTATACTTTACATATTTTGAGCTGAATTATGTGTGAGAGGTATCCCAAGTAGCAATGGCTCTAAAAAAAATTCTACAAAAAGTTGTCAAAAAAAATGAAAAAAACTTGTAAATTTTAAGTGAAAAAACTCTTAAAATACTCGTTTCAGGATACCGTTTTAGGGAATTCCTTAAAATAAAAGAATAGTGTTATTTTAATTAAAAGAAAACTTGAAATTTACGTAAAAACAACAAACTATATCCTAAATTTTTATGGGCTGCAACTTTTCCTTTTTTATACTTTTCTGTTCACCACTTTTTTCCCCTCGTTTTTGCCTGCAGGAGGTTTATCAAAAAAATACGTAAATTTTACCTAAAATTTGTCTTCAATTTTAGGTAAAAAAAGCCCCAAAAAGGGTCTCCTGATACGAATATTTCAAGAGTTTTTTTACGTGATTTTCAAGTGGTTTTGAAGGAAATTTTAAGGTCTCTTAAAATTTACGAGTTTTTTACAACTTTTCTCAACAGCCACTGCTACTAGGGATGTGTAGAATTTGTGACTGAATGAAACGAGGATAATAAGAAGTATGAAAAAATTTGAAAGAAGAGAGTTCAAACTTTTATTACGTAGGTTCATCTTCATGAAGGGGGGAATATGGAATCAAAAACTTTGCCTTTTGTCAAAATATAGTATCTAAAACTCAATTGGAACTTAGATATTATTGCACTGGTTACTGTAATCTTCTTTGTTCAGTTAAGTACTTATTTCAGGATAAAGATAATAAGGAAATCGTGTTGACTGTAATGGTACTTTTATCCAAAAAATAGTCCGAAAAGAAGCTCCTTTCACTTGGAAGATGGCTTACCATGATGGGTGCGTTTAAAAAAAAACAAAAGAGAAATTGACAGTTAATATCTTGTGCTAAGAGGTCGTTTGGACAGTTTTTTAATGAGCCAAAACTAGCTTAGTGATGCGTTTTGATATATTACCTTTTTAGTTTTCTATTTTGAGCATTTGAGGAGGAACTCTGATCTTTGGCACTTTTTTCTTTTGGCGACGTCAATACAAGAGGGGTGAAATTGGTTTTCCACGCCTTCTGTGTTGCTTGTGTTTGATCTTGTTGGGACGGAGCGACTGATATGATAAATGACGACGATCCTTTGTCGTTTGATTGACTAGATTTCGATATACTTGATTGTGTGGAGCTAATGAATTTGACCGACTCAGAACCTGTAAATTAATCAACAAGTATTCAGAACAACACATCTCAGAATATATGGCCTAATTGGAAGTAGACATCTAGGCAAATCTTTAACCAATGTTTTGATGACGAAAATATTGGCTGAATTTTGTTTGGATTGAGAAGTTTTCCGGAAAAAGGATGTGTAATGAAAAAAAGCGTCATGAAGGTAAATACATTTAAAGTTTTTCACTTTTATTTTCTGACCGGGAGTTACTTATGGTGAAACTCAAGGACTTAATCAAAGTTTATGCATCTTGGAATGAAATTAGAACATCACTTAAACTTGATTAAGGTTGGTTGTTGTGGAAGGGATTTTTAAAAATAAGTGGTTACACTCCGTTTTACAGGAAATGGATCATTGTTAACATATTATAGGTTTTGGTGACTGAAGCTAATTTTTAATAGCATAAATGAAAAGTCTGCTACAAATCCAGGTATACCAACACAATACTGAACATGAAAAAATTTTTCAACAACAGATTTCCAGAAAAAATGCTCCTCAAGTGTATTGGTGCTCTTTCTGAGAATATTTCTAAATCTATGATCCTATAATCGAGAAACTAGTGTCCTGGCTTCAAAACTTGGCAAATTTATCTGAAAGTATACACATATGCACAATAATGTACTGATTATATAAAAACCAAATGTTTGGGAAAAGAGTATATGAGCAGGCTTTACGCCTTTCTTCTAGAGAAATCCTTAATTGCTGTTTCCCAGACAATGCGACGCAACACAATATATATCAACTTTGCAAAATTCGATCTTTTCCTTGGAAACTGCTTAGCTTATACTAATAGGTAAAGAGGGATTTTTCACAAATTGCTGACAGATATCAAACAAATTTTGAACAGAAGTCATCACGTCATTTTTATGTAAAAAGTTAAGTATTTCAGTATAATTTGCAAAGAGACACTTCTGAAGTCAGCACAAGAATATGGACATTTTTTTAAGCTGCTTCGGACTCACTTGCACTTTTTTGATAATTTTTGTTTGTTTTTTTTTTTTTTTTCATAAATTTAATTTTAAAAAAAATGAAAGCAAGTTAAAAACACAGCTAAGATTCTTTTTAAAATTTGCAATCCTGGTATGACGTCACGCACTATCTTTATTTGGAAAATATGAAATGCGACCATTCACAAAAAAGGGATATTGGTGACGAAAATCTCCAAATTGACTCAGAGAAGATCAAATGGGAAGAAAAACCAGACTTACTGGAAGTGGAAACATTTGTCTGATTCTGTAAAGAGAGCGCAGGGTTTGTATTCCTCTTTTGAATAATCTTCTCTTCGATGAGTGCACGAACACTGATGCTGGCTGTTTGAAGCGGAGGCCCAGATGATTCTCGTTTCTCTGACTTTTTACAATCAGAATCCTGCAACATAAGGAAAGCTTGTCGTTCGCTAATGCTTCAGAAAGAAGTGTCCAGAGTCATAAATTTTGAAGTTTTCTCTTTATTCTTTTATTCTTTTATTTTTGTTTTTTTTTGGAAGGGAGGGGGGGATATTTATCGTTTTTTGAGAATTTGTATTAGGATTTAGGTAGTGATAATGAAGTATGTAAAAGACACCTGATGATTTAAATTTAAAATTCCAAGAGAGGATAAGAATGCATGCATGTGAAATATCATAATGATTTAAACCATTGACAAACCTTCTTGAAATATCCGCCATGCAAGCGCATATGTCCATTCAGCGCTGGAAAATTTTTGAATGACCGATGACATAGATTACATTCGACAGGTTTAGGATCAGTCTTGGAGGGTGGGGTTGTGCTGGTGGAATTATCAGCAGAAGAGCTCCCACTGGAAGGAGTAGAAGACGCAGAGGCGCTACTCACAGCTGGTTTTGGATCTAAATCGCTGACAGAAATCTGAAAAAATAAGATTCATCTTTCATTCACAGGACCAAAAAAACTTTTGTGATAATATTGATTGTTTCAAGAAAATAAAATTCTTAATTTTTACACTTATCTTCAAATTTGCATGTTTAAAATGCAGGTTAAGTTTTTTTACGTTTCATTTAAGGGTACAAAGACTACATCTTACCCATTACTTAATTTAGAAATCCCGTTGGAATTGATTTCAATGATTCTCGATAGGTAAATTATTGAAAAAAAAAATCAACTTAAATTCTGCAATGGTGTAACTCACTAACTCAGGGTTTATGATAGTTTTCAAGAACAAAATCACACGAAGTGAAGCTTGCTACAAGGGCAAGTTTTTTTTGAGGAATTAAGGAATTTTCATCAAGAAACTTTTTACTACACTAGTAAAACTTCAAACCTCTTTTTTACACTTTAGACTTGATGGAACTTAGTGCAATGCTGCTGAAAGAAGTCCAATTCATAAATATGTACTTAGTAAAACGGGTAATGTATTTTGGGGATTTAGGGAAAGTTCAAGTATTAACAAATGCAATTCAAAGCATTCCAAGCCGCGGAGAGATGAAATTGATGGAAAGTATTTAAAAAATCCTCAACTTACAGATTTGATGGAGGAACTGGAGATTGGCTCACTGGCCAAGAGTTGCTGGAGCTGGCTGGGCGCTTTCAAGGGGGGTGGAGGAGCATTGACAGGAACGGACGGTGAGAGGGGTGTGAGAGGAGGGGTTGAGGCGGGCGGTGGCGTGGGGGGTGGAGGCGCAAACTGTATGCAGGATGAGAAAGACGATTGGGCATCGGGAGAGGTTGGTGTGGAGGAATTTGAACATGAATGGTGGTTCTCAGTGTGGCGACGTAAAGAGCGTGCATCGCAATATGATTTCCCGCAACCATCTGCTTTGCACTCGTATGGTTTTTTGCTGCGGTGTGTTAGCATGTGCCCGTTCCTGAAACAAAAATGAAAAATGCAATTTAATTTACTCATATTAGAGGAATGAAATGGATTGTAAGCCTCATCTTCCCTTGGAAAAGCAAAAGTATGAACTGAAATCAATGTAGACAACACAAAAATAAAGTTTAAAAAATGATATGGCATTACAGGAATTTCGACTAAAACCACATAAAACAAACTCCCAGAAATTTTGGTTAATAGCTATCATTCAACAACAAAAGAAATAAAATAATAGAAGATTTAAACCTCAAAGAAAAATCTTCAAATTTTTCTCTAAAACCTCATTCTCCATTTGCATGAGTAGTTTTTCACTTTCGTTTTGCCATTCTGGACTTCTTTGTGAATTGTTGTAATAGAGAAATCAAAATACCAGAATACTGGGACGGAAAAAATGAAGTATAGTAAAATTGGTAGGGGAAAACAACGAGAGATTAATATCAACAAATTTGAGACAAATGATGTTCTATAGTTGATTAAAAATTTTAATTTTTAATGTCTCATTTGTATTGCCAGATCAAAAATATTTGAACAGTATTCAATTCCAATTTTAATGGAGTGTAAAAATGCTCCCTTTATAATTATTCCAAAATATATTTCCTGCTCCCGAAAACAATATAAAAATTTTACTTACAAATGATCCTGCCGCTTAAACGCTTTTGTACACATGCTACAGACATATTTCCGCTCATCACTGTGGGTCAGTCTATGCTTGGCAAGGGCAGATGCGTTACCAAAAACTTTCCCACAAACCTAGGAAGAAGTGGAAAGATTTCAAAATTATCACCAGAATACAATTTCATTAAGAACCAAACACAACAAATAAAGACGGTAAAATCTTTTGAGTTTATAAAAAATAATACATCCAAAAATAAAAACAGAACTCGGAAGAGATCAAGTGATGTGATTCTAGAGAGACCACGTCTTCATATTGCGCAAGCCTATAATTCAACAAAAGCTGAAGTATTAATTTCATTAATTTGAACTGTTTTTTTTATTTTCATTTTTACTTATTTTTTTTTTTTTTTTTAAAGAAAATGAATTTATGAAAATTTATTATACAATTACCATAATACCAAAGGTATGGTAGTGCAGAATATATTTTCTTTAAGTTTAAAGTTACTAATTCTTATTTCAAAAAAGTAAATGAAGAAATATGTTAATGGCCTGATACCTATCTTTATCTTATGATTTGATCATGGCACATCAACCGTGGAACCACCAGACCACGCATCTCGTTTACAATGTTCAAAAATTTCCTCCGCTCCCATTTTAATTTTTTGAAGGAGAACAAATCAATGTCATTCCTTGAAGTTTTCATAGAGTTTTCTTCGCACAGAGAAGAGCATGGCGGTTTTCAAGAATTGACGTTGAGTAGTTATCCGTTTAGAAAATAGAGTATGATAGGAAGTCTGCAACGTCATAAACCATGGTCTGGTAGTTTCACCTTTGACATGTAAATTTAAATTATTATAAAAAAAATGTCCTTCATTTTTATAGTTGGGACGTTAGTTACCTGGCATTGCTGAGGCCCTTGCCTGTTCGGAGACGAGGCTTTTGGCCTCGATTTGATTACAACAAGACGACTTGCGTCTGAAGCTCCTGTTGAGTCTTCTGCACTGTCGGCTGTAACAGTATAAAAGTATGCATACATTTAAGAGCAAATATTCAATCCAATAATGTTTTTCCTAGCTTTGTTTTCAATTGGTTGGCTGAGGACTTATATGCAATACTTGTTCTCTCCTTTTTATACCGAAAAACCTATCTACTTGGATAAAAGGCAATTATGATAGGAGGTACGTACATAAAATATGGTCGAATGATAGAATTTAAAACTGTGGAGATTGAAGTAAGAGACACGAGGGAATCCAATTCAATCAAGCCTCAAAATAGACTCAACTACAATAATGAGGGGGAGACTACCTTTTGAATAAATTTTTATGATAATAGGACGTAAAAACATGGCAGGATTCAATATTTTACTGCATCAAGACAACAAGAATAAAAGTGTGCTGCCTCGATAATGGATCTATCAAGAAAATTACATACCAAAGGTACTGTCAAATTAACAAAAATAGTGTTTCTTTTGAGGAAGTTTGAATCTTTTTGCCAAATCTTCTCAGCATAGCTGGTGCTTAAAAAAGAAGAAAAAAATATATCATAGCACTTTTTTCCGCTCTGAAATATGCTGCCACTACGCAACTACTACGGTTGTCTATCCTGTAAATCTGAGAGTGGCTAAGGGCTCTGAAGTTAATGTGGTAATAATGATTCCAGGAATTTTAAAGAAGGACTCATGCTTGTATTTTGTAGGAAAAAATTGAAATGAAAGAGAAAAAACCCAGGTACATTGGATGAGCTTGAAAGTGTTGTCAGGCTGCATTGAGGGCTGGTGTTGATTAGGTGCAAGGCAAACTTGCGATTGATGACAGGAATGTGTAGCAGTCTTGCCAAACTGCTTCCGAATGAGATCAGTGAAGGAAGTAGTATTTTAGTAAGAGGCCACGGTGCTCAATCACGTATCTCTGATTGCAATGTTGCACAATTCCTGTCACAATTCATTTTTTTCTTAGGAAAACTAGTCAACACATTCTCTTGAGAACTTTCTCGATTTTTGTTCTACGTTCGCAGAATATTCTGTATAAATTTGAATCTATAAATTTGGCTTGTTACTCTCACGAAAAATAAAAGAGGTAGGGCATTTTAAAACTTTGCAATGAAGAAACATGGTTTCACATTTCGGCCGTTGATATGACAGATCTATCTGATGATTAGTTAATACTAATACTGACGAATTTATGTACGGGATTGTGCTTGGGTAACGGATTACTTTTATCCGTTTTAAAGTAAATTATTATGAAGTAACGATGACTTACTGAGACAGTCTGAGTTGTTATTAATAAATGCTTCTGTTGAGCTGGTGAATGTTTGAGGAGAAAGAGTCAAGTCCTGAGCATTTTCTGAGTCAAACAAATCCAATGTAGAAGTATCAATGGAAGCTCCTACTGGAACACAGAGGAAATGGAAACAGAGTCAATAAATCACATTACAATTTTTATACAGAGTTAATAAATTACATTGCAATTTTTATGCAGAGTTAAGAAATCACATTACAATTTTTATAAAAGACCGTTCATGGGAAAAAAGGCTTTCTACAGACGTAAAATTTTCAGAGGAACGATTTTTGTCAAATTTTGTAGAAGAATTTGATTCTGAGATTAGATAGAAAACTCACTAGAATTTCTTCAGTCTAAGCAAGAAAAAATTGTTTCATTTTTCCAGGTTTTCCCTGACCAAATTGATCAAAATTTCCTGACTTTTCACACCCACAATTTGCGTGCATAGAATTGAAAATGAACTATCAATTTTGGCATAAATTTCTTTGGGAATGACAGAAACATAAGAAACTTTTTTCTTCAGGTAGGTATTAATCATTCGATTTTATGACTAAAATTGTACCTAATTGTAATCAGAAAGCCTGATGTACTCTATGTCTTAGGATCTATCTACCATTTTCAATAATCTGCCCACAGTTTCGTCAATTTTTTGTGCCTTTGCTTATTAAGAGAGCGAAGTTTCATATTATCCGGCAATTTTTCACTGCAAAATATGTTTCATATTTTCCACAACTTTGTGAAATTTCATGAAATATTTCACAGTCTTTATTTCACTTGCGCACCCTGCTGCTAGAAGTAGGAAAGGAGAAAAAAATTACCAGTTGATGGAATACTTGACGGGAAGTTGGAATCGAGGAGAACATTGGCCAAACTGTCGTCAGTGTAACTGATGCTAAGAGCAGCCGCATCCTCTTCCTGCAGTTGAGCGAGAACAGACGCAAGACTGCTCTTGGAGTCTAGGTCATCAACATCCCTCAGCTGTAGAGTTACGCCTCCCTCATCCGCAGCTCCATACATGTAAACCGTCGTGTTGCCATTGGTTTGTCCGATAGATGTTTGAAAAGCAAGTTGAACATCTTTGATATCCTGAGCATCCTGCAAAAAAGATATCAGTTGAGGTGATTAAAATTTATTCCAGGAAAAAAAGGGAGATACAAGGGGGGGGGGGCTTAATCCAATTGGAATGTTGCAAAGTTTCACCTGACAACCAGACTACATTGTGCAATTAGGAACTACATTTTCTGGCTTATCCGTAAAAATGCATTGATGGGTGCACACTTAGCGAAAATATTAGAGAATTTCTGTCAATTTACGTCAGATGTTACTGGAAATTTACGACAGATTTTAAAAGAAAGTAAGTAAGTAGGCATCAATTCTTAAGAAAATAAAAAAAAAGTTATGGAGTGAATTTGACCACATTGCAATGTAATTAACCCCTTCTGACCATCGTTCCTATATATTATTTATTGCCTTTGCCAGAATTATTGTTCTTTTTTTTGTTTTGTTTTGGAACAAATTAATACGCCATAACTCTACAAAATTCAATTTTAGAGCAAGAGCCCTTGAATTTCTGTGCTTTTTAGGGGGGCACAGGGAGGTTGCAGGTTATTCATGCACCATGACTCTACTTGAAGTTGGTGCTTAAAAAAAATTTTTGATGCCACTAGGTTCTTCAGAAAATTAGTTTATACCCGCCAAAAAAAGAGTGGAAGGTAAAAAAGATGGAGGTAAAATCTTGGAGCTTGAACAGAAGAATAATTTTTGATTGAGAATTAAAATGAGAACCTCCAAAAAAAGGAAAACTCAAGGGCTTGGAAAATATGTTTCTAGCGTTTCTTTGGCATCTTTTAAAGATATAGAGCGCTTGAAATATCTCAAATAACATTGTAGATTTTATGTGAAATAAAAAATATTAAACTTTTGGCCATGTTTGTCAGATCAATTGCTCACCTGCCATTCTTTTCAGGTTTATAATTTTGAAACTTATTGCCAAACTTGCATTTAAATTTACATTCAAAGGGAAATACCTACAGCTCCTGATTTGAGGGGTAAAAACATTAATTTCCTGGATTATTTTTTTTATTCATTTGAATGAGTAATCAAAGAGATCCGATAAAAAAAAATCTAAATTCTAGTAAACTGCTCTTGAATGATAAGAGACTGATATAGATAAGTAATGATGGATGAACTAGAAAATTGGAGAGGAAGGTAAGGCTAGGAACAATAGATAACCAAAATGAGGACTTACCAAATCTTGCTTACTTTCTCCTAGATTAGCCAGAGTGTTCGCATAATAAAGATATTTGAAAACAAAAAAAAATAAGGAACAAAAAGCCGTCGAAAAACAGTGAAAGACACTCTTACATTAGGACATGATAAAACACTTAACCCCCCAACGGACTGTTGAGATAAGGTATCAAAATAAAAGGGAGTAAAGATGGAGGAATTTTCGAACTAGAGTGAAAACAAACTTCTGGGAACTTAGAGCTTTCAGCGGAAGCTGCATCGCCCGCGGGGAGGAGGGGAGGGAAGATGAAAATAAACAGTCGGACAGTGCGCGCACGCAGAAATTTTCAGCGTTCAATACTTTATAATTTGAGCGCCATCCGGCGCTTCAACCGATGACGTCAATCGTCCGACCAATCAGAGGGGCTATCCTTCACGCATATTCAGACGCGCCAAATTCAAATTGACGCGCCCCCAAAACACCTGCCGCCCAAAAATCTTCTTCTTGGTTGATCGCTCGGACCAAAAATTGAACATTTTGACGTGAATAGAATTTTGGTGACTCTATATCGCATTGATTTTTGACAGATGGATTTTATATTCCCACCCTTTTTTGTAATATGTAGTTTTTTAGTCAATCTGAAAGCAAAGACCTAACCAACATGCACAAATTATTTACATCAAAATAAGACATTATTGATGATATTCATTTTAGATTAAACATATATATGATTGAAGTTTCAAGATTATTCTGAGAAACGGTTTACTACACTCCGTATTCAGTAAGAAAAAAGTGATTATGGCACACTTTTAAATGTTGGACAAAGAAATACGATCACATAATTTTACATCTCGGATATAAGATGGATCGGCAATGATATTGTTTGGTTACAATTTTTAAATTCTGCTTTAAAAATTTAAAATTGAGGAAAACTTAAGATAAAATATCAAAAATAAATTGTAATACGGCAAAAATGGATAGTGCGGGAAGTTAGGGAACTTTCCCGTTTTTCAAAGCCATCGCTGTTGGCGCTTCTTCGGCATTGCCAACATAATAACGTAAGCGCGGATTCGAAAGATGTTTGAACTTCATTGGAGTCTGAGGTAAAAATGTTGGATGGAAGTACGATGATAGCCTTTGCGATAGAATCTTGATATAACTCTTAATTTCTTAAAAAATAATAACCTTGAAGGTCAGGTTGATTCAAAAGAAAAAAGACTTTCAAATATGATGGAAACAAAAGTAAATTCTGGCTCTTCAGAATTGACACGCTTGAATCCGCACTTCTGACAGATAACTCACGTAAACAAACACATTAGAATGTAGCTTTAAATTTCGAACAGAGCTTTTTAATTTGTGATTTGCATTCCTTCTTCATTTTCCTCAGGTCCTCTCATTGAGAAGGAACTGTTATTCAGTTTTTGTATTATTCGTTTGGATAGAATTGATCGGTGCCGCAAGTTTCAATGACAACCACCATCGACACTTCAATACGACCATGACTGCTAATAAAGGTATTTTTCTGAATTATTTAGTATGTATTGATTTTCCTGGCTATTTGAATAGTTTTCTCTTTCCTACATCGCTTTCTATTCATTATTTCGACGGTGTAAGTCGGCAATCACATAACTCGTTTGCGGTGTCTGAAAATCTCAGCCTCTAAGTTATTTTTCTAAAGGAGAACAAATTGACATCATTCCTTGAAGTTTTGGTAGAATTTTCTTCGCACAGAGAAGAAAAATCATGGCGGTTTTAAAGAGTTGCCGTTAAGTAGTATTCCGTTTAAAAAATTAAGTATGATAAGAAGTCTGCGAAGTCGCAAACCGGGTTATGTGATCGCTGACTTACACCGTCGATTTGTTATTTGAACAAATCAAGGTTCTCTGTCTGCCAAGCTAGATTGAAAGGCAAGAGGAGATGAAAATGTATTCGATCTCTCGTTTCTATCAACCATGATAACAGAACTTCATTTATGATAATGAATCACTTTGGCATTGAACATTTAGAAATAAAATTATTCCAGTAAGATGTCCGCAGCAGAATGAGCACTGAACCGTAACAACGTCAGTTCCAGGGTGGCTAGCAAAATTTCATTTTATTACTCCCTGATTTTTCCCTGACTTCTAATGAAATTCCCTGACTTTTTTGCGCTAACGTAAAGGCACTTAATTATGTAATGTGGTCAAAATGTTGGCACAACAACGCAATCAGCTGACCCATCGCATACCCGATTTTTACAAGGATCCTGGCTTCACCAAGAATTCTCTGATTTTTCTCGGTCGAGTTGCATTCCCTGAGTTTTTCTGATTTCTGGCCATGCTGCTGTATGCTGTCCTCACCAATAAAAATTTTCCTCTATTTTTCAGAGCATCATCATGTTCATTTCAATGAGGGAAATGATACTTTTGGCCGAGATAATGAAATCATAATCAAGCCTGGCGCAGAACCTAACATTTTCCAGATTCATTTGGGTTTCCTCCAAATTAACCACCGCTATGCAATCTCCTTCTCCTCCTCAAAGACAATGATGAGGGTCAAAGACGGTGCAAAACTTGTACCAGTCTCACCCACAGTCCCGAACTTCAACTGTACTTTCTCCAAGATAGAGGTTGACGCAAACCAAGTCAATTTTTTCGTTGAGCTCTTTGCTCACAAGGAGAAATTGTTGAAAGAAGAACTGGCATTTCAGATGAATAATGAGGGGGATAAAACAATCTTGCAGCTCACAGCTAGAGTTCTAGGTAAGCTTTCTTCCATTAATTACTTCAGATAGAAATCATTTACATTATGATAGTAAGGATCTAAATTTCATTTTCAATTCTACAAACGGTTCCATGTTGTTAATGGAGTCTAAATAAGCGAGAACATAGACTCATGCATTAAAAATTAGATTGCCTGAACTGGAATTTGCTAACTACATTGCATTTGCCGTCTCTTATTTTTGAAACTCTACTCATCAACCCATTTTCTCTTTTTCTTGCAGGAAAGTGATTATAGGCTTTGAACATGTCTCCCTTTAAAAATAAGAAACTGAAAATGAGAGATGTTGGACGGCATTGGCCAAAAAGACTGTTCTTATAAAAAATAAGATTGCGGTTTTTCATTACAAAATTTGAACTCCACTCATGTTTTATTTTTTCAGTGAGATTTAAGCTACGTAATCCCTCAAGACTTTCTACAAATTTTCTCTAGATTACAAAAAAATACACTTGCACAATTTTGAGATAGAGTATTGATTACCTTCCTGTTAAAAAATGAAACTTGGAAAATTAAGGACTGTCAAAGATGGCGGATTCTAGACATTGCTGCACGATTCTGATATCCATTTATAGCTATTAATGAAAATATTACTTCACTCCCATTTAATTTTTAATCAAACACACTCTTACACTAGATTGTATGGTTTTATCATTTTACCGGATGGATTATTATCACCTGGATATTATTTTTTTTTTCGTCCGGTTTTTCTTGATTTCCGAGTTAGGCTATGTACATTTCGGAATTTTCTTCCTTCTTCAGGCCAAAATTTTGATAGTTGTCTAGTTGTTGTTGAAAAAAATGAACTTACAGGAGCAAACGGAAATTGAACGTGCAAAAACATCTGGCATCATCCTCAATACCCAGATTGAGTCAATAATAACACTGCTGATAATGCCACATTCCTCAGCCCTGTGGACAAGAGCCAAGGAGGAAACCGGAAAACAGTAATAAATCGGTCGCGACCCAGTGCGGTCACTACAGTCAATTTGTTCTCAGTCTAAGTGTTTTTATTTTTATTTTTTATTTTCTTATACGTTTCCGATTTTTTAATATTTTAATGTGTCTCTCTTACCATCGAACGCGCACAAGGAAAGAGTGCTAGACTACTATCAAAATTTTGGCCTGAAGAAAGAAGAAAATTCCGAAATGTACATGGCCTAATCAAAAAAATAGGGACAAAAAAATAATATCCAGGTAATACACTCTTAATTGAAAATGTGTGTTGAAAGACAAAACTGAGGCAGAATGTGATTATGTAGGAAAAAAAATATCAGGAAGCTGGTAATCGTGCAGCGGGACTACAATATCAAAGGCTGACACTTAAAATTAATTATTTAAAACATTTTTTTGATCAAATTTTTAGGTAAAGGAAAGGGCACTCCTCTCCTGAAGGACAACATCCATTGCATCGGAGTTGAACAAGATGAAGATGAATCGGAGGCTTCCGATTGGCAAGGATTTCCAGAGGGATAGACAATGGATGATGTCTACTGAAATTTTTTGCCGGCCTCAATCCTTCTAACATATTTCTCTCGAGGTTTGTATTAAAATATACACTGCTGTGCTAAGGAAGAACGCCATATGAACATCTGAGAGTTGCCAAATTTCCTTTGATAAAGTGTTCATTTTTTAGGAAAGACATGCATATTTTCTATTGAAATTTTCAGGACTTCTCGGTAAAATTGCAAGCATAATTATCTGAAAATTTGGAAGAAAAATTGTCATAAGTTTACCAGAAAATTTGTGTTTTATCAAAGGCAATTTGGCAATGCCTGAAGGTCCATGCGGCGTTCTTCCTTAGTAGGGCAGAATACAGTCATATCTCGGTATAACAAATGGAAACTGAAAGTCCTAGCATTATCCTACCATCCTGTATTAAAATTACACTTACCTTAATTATCCTCAAAAAATACATATGTTGAAAAACCTGGCTAGAGACTTGAGTAGAATTCGAATTATGAAATTTTAATTCAATGTAGGCATAATACCTAGCTGTAAAAATTGACAACCCCAGATAACATTCCATGGTTATAGCAACAGAGGTTTTGTACCCTACATGGCTGAAAGAAAAACTAAGGCAAAGAATACTAAAATAATTAAAATCAAAGTTTATGAAAAAATCTCCGTTTGGATCTTAACATGTACAAATTTCTAACGGTAAATTTGTTCAATATTTAAAATTCGGTGAAACTAGAAAGGTGGGGAATATTTACACTCAGGACAAGATTTTCTTAAAATACACTTCAATCATGCATGCATTATTCACAAACTTAAAAACTACTATCAGTCGACTTGCAGAATATTTTAAAAGTCCTTGATGAATGCCTCATGAATGGATGATTTCAGCGTACTCTGTTTTATCCTCCACAACACGAGGTCGTGCAACTGGTGAAGAGGTGGCGGGTAGGGTCAACTCTGCGTAGACAATGTTATCATTTCCTTTCTGAAAATAGAGAGAGTTCCCTTTTGGTAAATTTCAGCTTTCTGTTGAATGATACAGGAAAAAAGCCTAAATCCTTTGAGGTTCTTCACTTCCATTTCTGTAAAACTCTACAATGCTTGAACCCTCTCCAGTAGTACATATTAAAATATAGTATTAAAAAAAAACAATTGAGAAAGAGGAGGCTTGGATTCATAAAAATTGCAAAGCGCAATGCACACTATTTTTTTAAACATGGTCTGAGTTTACATATTATGCAAAAGAAAATCGGCTGAAAGCTCAATATTTGTTTCTTTCATTATGAGCAGCCGAAAACCCAGTAATTTTGGTTTGGTCAAGATGTCTTTCTCCTAAATCTATCTCCTTGTAAATTATACCTGTTGAGTTTTGTTTTTTTGTTTCAGTCTGACACAGAATTCGTGCACATACCTGACTCGAGCGGGTAGAAGATGGAATTAGTTTAACTCTCTCAAGACCAAGGTCGTATCGATACCTCTTCTACTCCAAGACTATTGACTATCTATTATCTAACCTTTTGTTCCTTGGGTGCCTCTTCTGAGACGACTGTTACCGTCGTTGTCTCGGGTTTTTGTGCCTCTTTATCACCATCACTCTTGCTGTTGCTGTTGCCGTTGCTGCTCGGCTTGCTGGCCTCGGGCGGCTTTTGGTCCCATTTCTTCTTGAAAATCGCCTTGACGGAAATTTTCGGTTTCGTGTCCTTCTTGCCTTTATCTTCGCCAGGACGATGGTTCATACTCTCGGTATCACTTCTGGCGGAAAAGATAGTAGTTGCTGTACACCGATATTGGCATCGAAAACTCTCACAGTATTTTTATATTGTAGCTAGCGTCTTTGTTCAGAAGAATAAATTATCAAGTTCAATTATCATCGTCCAGTGTCCTTTTTTTCCTCTCTATTTCTACATCGCACATCATTCGAGCACTAAGACACTGACTGTTTTTAGGGTTGCCACAGTCGGGGAAAACCGGGAAATGTCAGGGAATTGTGAAAAGTCAAGGAAAACCGAGAAATGTCAGGGCAAATGACGAAAATAACAGGGAAAATTTATTAAATCACCTTCATTTGCCTTCTAGAATGGGTTTGAGGTTTCGAACAACAAATTTTGCCTGAAAACTATTTTCAATTATGTCTTCTTAACAATCCGTCATACCTTCAGTAGTCAGGGAATTTCACCAAAATGTGTCACGGAAATGTCAGGGAATTTCATTTTCTAAATTCTGTGGCAACCCTGTATTTTCTATTCTTGCAAATTCTCAAAGATACTTACATATCCATAGCGAAACTGCAAAAATGCGTCTTGGTTACCATGTATCAAAATCTCTGGTCCTATTTTCTTTTTTAAAAGGAACTATCATCACGCCTTGAAAATTTTTCACAGAACATTCTTCACATAGAGAAGAAAAATCACCAAAGTTTTTAAGTAATGACGTTTATTGGTTTTTCATGTAAAAAATTAAGGATCACAGGAAGTCTGCAACGCCGGAAACGGATATGCGTATTTCTGCAGTTTCACCATCGATGTGCAGTAATCATTTTTTTTGGAAAAACCAAACATTTTTCGCACCATTTCTTCGTAAAAAACAAAGCATTTTCATCGATTTCTTTAAACGATTCTGCATTATCATTCGGTATTAGCATTATTTACAATGAAGTTACAAAAAAACGTGCTTAGTGTCTCAATACAATCAGCTGTGCTCTGTACCTGGATTGATGACTGAAAATTCAGGGTTCTTACGAGCTTTGTTGATTTTACTGAACTATGGAAAAAAACATCCGTATTCCGAACGAAAATTTAAAGAATATTTAGGTATATTTTGTCCACTCTTCAGAATTTATACACTTACAAATGTAAAAAAAGGATAAAGAAAAAATAAAAATATTAACTACATTAGCAGATATGTAAGGAGGATATGTAGAGAGAGTTATTTACCGATGGTATTCAATGCTGGAAGAAATAATTGCATAAAAATAATTCTGAGTTGAAAAATTGCAGTTATGTATGCGGAATTTTTTTTGCCCGGACAGTGTCTATAATTCATGACCCCCATTAAAAATCTGCTGGGTTTTCTTTCCAAATTCACCTTGAAATAGAAGACATGAAAATAATATCACTCCTGTCTGACCAAAACTGAAAATATGCATGAAATCGTTCATTGCATGGTGCATTGAGCTCAAATGCTGTTCCACCTCTGACAGAGGAACGTATCTCGATTTCTGCATGAGCCCCAGAAAGCATGGATTCAGATGTGAAACAGGGCTCACAAGGCGATTGAGATTCCTCCCCTTTCTTGTCCCCTGTCACAGGAACAACGATACTTCATAAGTGTGTGTCAGAGGGAATGGTTAACTAATGATTGAATGCTTATTGATCCAAGTGTCTGAGACTTCAATGACCTCAAAGAGTTCAGTCAAAGAGGGTCGGGGGCCTCAGTAGCTCAGTGAATCGAAACCATTCTCAAATGGGAGGGAGAGAGGTGACTTCTTATCGAATTGGGAGAGATGAAACGTTTGACGGACTTCCTCTGGTAGTTTAAAATCCGAAGAAAAGCAGTCTTAAGCATGGTGTCTAGATTTCTTGATCAGGCTCATCCACTGATTTTCGAGTGATCATTCCCTCATGAGATACTAAAGTTTCCTCCCACTTCCCCAGGATTTCATTGCGGAAAACTATCAAATTTTTTTCATTTTTCACCTGAGTTTTTGGCGCACATTCAAAATTTTAATTCTAAAAATGCTCCGTATGTTTATATTATCTGATCAATGGAGGCTTCTGTTATTTCGATGCTTTGTATACTTGAATATGTTATTCAAATGTTCAATAATTGCAGCTCACGTGTGATAACATAAACCTTAAAAACAACAGGTCCTTCAAAATTTCCACCAACTTTGAAAAGGAAATGGTTTCTTACCCAAGTAGCAGTGATCACGATAAGTTGCGATTTGATCGAAAAATGTAACACGAATTTATCGATGTCGATTTACTGCAATATTATCGGATAAAAAATAGTGATTTCATCGCATAAACTTGTAATAAAATCATGATTTTCTCGACAGCGATTCCTTGTAATATCAATACAAAAAGATTCGATAGAGATAAAATTGCGAAAAAATCGAGGATAATCGTTCGAATGCTGATGGCCCTAGAGCTTTTATCGCCAAAAAATCTTAAAAAAATCGAAACTAAATTTCAAAATATCGTGATTTTTCCGTTGAAAACTGCAACTTGGGAAGCGATCTAAGAAGAGATTCTCGGTTCTGGGTACAGATTCCCTAATGAATCTCAGTTTTCCCCGATCAATCCCTCTCTTAGACACCATTGTCTTCAGTAATACGTAATAAGGTAAATCTGAGCAACTGAGTTGGACTTACGATTCAATCTGACGAATCCCAGACATTAGTGCGTCTCCTGCAACAAAAGAAAGTGAATTTTCACTCTTCATGATGAAATTCAAATTGTGATATTAAAGCAAAAAGGGCACTTCTTCGTTAGAGTGTTTTAGAATTCTCTCACCAACAATTAATTTTTTTGAGAGGAAACTACGGGATAATTAAACTTGAAATTTGTCTCAGAGATACTGTTAAATCATGAAGAGTAATTGGTTCAATCTGCCCAAGTACCTAGGTACGATCAATTTTTCCCCCTGTTACATGTAAAAATATAAAAAGAATGAAACTTTGCAACATGGAAACTGAGAAGTGCTCTTTTCGCACCAAGGTCCTTAATTAGTTGTCTCCGACACAAAGGAACATATCTAATCTGGCTGTTTCAGGGTTTCTGAGAGCATTATATTTTTTCAAGGGAGAATCATCTCATGAAGAGGTCTGAAAAATGCTGAGTCTATCCTCACAAGTGTGAAGGAGATCATCATTAGTAATTTCATAAGACGGATCTTCTATGAAAAATAAACCTTTAGTCTGAAATACTGAAGCAGTGCAATTTAGATACATTCCTCCATGCAAAAGAGAACGAATTGTAACTTAAGGAATTCAGTGAAAGGTACTTTCATTTTAATCAAATGAAAGTAAGAACGGTTCTCTTCTGCCTAAGATGCGAGAAGCCTTGTTCTTTCCACCCACTAAACGGAAAGAGGGGCTAAATTTGGGTACTTTCTTTCCTCTACTCGATTCCTAACGATGCACACACATGAATCATACTTTGAAAGCATGAAAAAATAAGACTATAATTCATTTCTTATCCGCACGCATTTCAAAATGAGCCTGATTAAAACAGATTAAAAAGTACCCGACAGCAAAGATAGTTCAATTTGTTCTCTTTTATTTTGCAAATTACCTGAAATCATGGCTTAGGCAATGATACCTAGGCTGTGTTCTGCAGAAAACCCTTTAGATTTTGACTCGACTGATAAATTACATATGGGATCATTTTCATTGATCTTCAACAGATCATTTAGATTAATGTTTTATTATTTCAGAACAGATAATTGTGTTTCACACATCAATAAAGATAATTTTCAAAGAGTTAAAAAAATTGATGCAAAATTTCCTTCAAGTTGATGTATATTCTGCCTAATTTTCACTTCAAAATCAATCAAAAGGGTTTCCTCTCCATACAGGAATTTGGAGCTTCACATTTCGTGAATTTGTTTCCTGCTTTGAAGAATCGTCTGAGAAAATTCTAAGCAGCGAATTTAGCTGGATAACTTTCGAAAAAATAAAATGGAGACCAAGGTTTTGAGACAAAGCAAGGTTTTCAGATTGAGTACTGATTTTTTACCCTATTTATAGACTAAATTTTCTATCAAATCACTTTTTACGCCCTCAATGACTTCATTTACTGTGTCTTTTTTGGTTTAACCAGGACTAGAAACTTAGCAGGATTGACTGGAGAAGCACAAAAATAAGTCACTGATTCCGTGAAGAAAACAATTTTATTCAAAAATAAATAAGAGTATAAGAACATTATTACAAAACTTAAAGAGATAAAATAATTAAGATAGAAAATGCAAATGAACTGATATTCCATCGTACACTCAGACGGTATTGCAAAAGAGTTTGTTTTTAGACGACGATTTGAATCAAATAGATGCCGAAAGAGGGAAATAAGTGATACGATTACCGAACCAAAGTTCATTCAAGTTACACAAAAGCCGACTGAAGCTGACGAAGTGAAGAGCAAACGTTATTTTTTTACGACTAAATACACTTAACGATTAATTTAGTTTCAGAAACGACAATAGCTAGCTATAATAAAAACAACAGGCAACACTAATGCAATATTTATCTATTCATGCTAAACTGACATCCTCTTTTTGTACAAACTTCAGTCTTTTTCAACCAGAGAATGCAGTGAATTTAAGGACACAAAAAGGTTTGTTTCTAACCAGCAGAAAAAATAGAAAAATTAAAAAATTTGTAGGTTTATTCATCTTTTTCTTTTATGAAACACCGCTTGGATTAAAATACATTTTATGAGCTGATGGTTTGAAAACCATAAGTCCCTTAGTCAAATTGTTTAAATTGGTTTCTATGTTGAACAAATACATATTGTTTTTTTCTTTATTTTTTTTTAAAAAAAAACCAAAATTACAGAACAGGTTGACCTTATGCTAACAATCATACACCAATTTACAAACGTTAATGTGAATAAAAAGTTTCGCTAACATGATAATACATCCAGGAGTAATATAGGTTGTAGAATTTTCAGGGAAAATCAAACCAAATTTAGCTCGCTTTTCAGAGGTATTCATGAACGGTCAACTATAAATTCTACAAATTTAAAAATGAGAGTGACTCATGTTATTTTGCTAGCGTTTAAATAGAAACTGGGACATTGACATGTGCCGTTTACGCGGGGCTGTTCAAAGAGAAGTATCATTATTCAGACAAGTTATAAGCATTCAAGTTTCTGGTGAGTGAACTGATTACCCTCTGCAAAGACGTGGGAACGAAAGCATATTTTAACAAGCATAGACATCAGAATAAACAACTGCATTTCTAAATTCAAATAAGATAAAGACAGCGCAACACTTTAAAATGTTGAAAATCTTGGTTTTTAAGCTATGAGCATGATTTTTTACAGAAATTTCCAACAAAAATTTCACACTTTTGAAAAGAAATGCCTTGGGATAAGAGCAAAAAGTCGAAATTTTTTTTTTTTTTTATTTTTTAAAAAGAAAAAAATTAGTTGATACAGAATGCAGTTGCGTCAGTTTCACCTGAAGAGAGTGCCTTTTCTACATTGAACGTAGAAACGCATCACAAAACTGAATTTTACTAACATGCATGGGTGTGCGTGTCATATACCGCCATTTGTAAACTTAATGTAAATAAACAAGCCATTTTATCAGAGGTAAGTTTGTACTATAAAATACAAGGTCAAATTGCGGTCGACAGCACTATTTTCGGATAGTTGGCGGAATTTAGCATTGAAGAAAAAAGATTTCAAAATATAATGAATGTGCAATGGATAATACTATGAGACTTCAACGAGCTGCAGTTTAATTAATGAGTTCTGGTCATTCCTCAATGCTTTAGTACAGGCTGTAACAACTTATTATTCTGTCGGCGTGAATCGTAGAAGAAAAAAAATCCAATTCTTCAATTGGAAGCCAAAAATATCAGATTTTATCTTTGAGGAATCAATTTGGATGTAAAGAATTGTAAGCAAGGAGTTTCAGGAGGTACCAGGTTTTCAATTTAGTAGTAGGGTTTTGGCTAAATTTTATCTAACCTGTGAGAAGTGATTTTAAAAAAAAGGGCATGGTATCTTAGTTGAATTCCTTTCCAGGAAAATTCTGAGTGAGCAAATGATGAATTTTAGTTTACGCCGATCCTAGCATCACTGTAGCGCTTTGCCTAACCATAATGAGATCAATTATTAATTATAATCCTTCGACTATTACAATTAATAATTATCCGTCAACATAAAACGTAAAATTGTAATGACTAAACCTTAAAATGAAATAATACTTTAGATTTCTTTTTACACAAACTAAAATCTAAAAAGAACATTTTTAAAATGCAAAACTAAACTAACTTCTTTGCTGTCAAAGGCGAATCTGACCCTGCTAAGATACAAAGGAGCAAAACGGCTCGTAAAAATGTGGTAGTTTGTTCAATAAACGAGTCTACGGGGAGGGCTACGACAAGAAAATATATAGAATAAATATTGAACTGAACAAAAGAAAATGAAATAGCTTAAAAAATAGAGGAAAAAAGTCAATGATTAATTATTGGAACAAGTAAAAGGAGAGGTACATGATCAAGGAGCCTTAATATTTGAAAAAATTTCTTGGTGCAGGAGGGTAAAATGATTATGCAAACGTGATCGGAATAAAATGAAGATATAAAAAATTAAATTATGCAAAGGTGCATTAAAAAATGTCACGTTATGACGATTAAAAGGATTTTAAAAAAATAAATAGATCAGAAATATTAACCTGAGTTCAGCATCAATTTTTCATTAAAATATTCCATTTGCAGGAAAATGAACACTAGGTTGTGATAGCGACTATGATAAGGGCAACATTCTGAAAGTTTAATGCATAAAATGCGCGACAAAAGTTTTACTACATGATTGGATAAGGTAACCGTAAATATGATTCCTTGATTTTCTGTCTATCAACCTCCCTAACCTGGAAACAGACTTAGTAGAAATGGTGACCCGGAAATTAAGACCAGAAAATATAATGAAAATTGGACCACTAAATGCTACCATTTAAGATGACCTTTAAGTTTTTCAACAAATTTTGAATGCGTGCTCCTTGTTTTAGTGTAATGTCTTAGCGAAGATTGACAGTTTTGCTGTGGAGATAATCACAATTAAATTCACTTTAGTAAACAAGACAAATAACAGCAACTGCCTAACTGATGAGAAAAAATGAAGCATTATCTCAGCTTCTATGTAGGTTCAAATTTTTAAGGAAAATCAATTTTTGTTGGTTTTGAGACAATCGAGTTATTTTTGAAATAGGGCCATAAGTCAAAATTTTACCTGCAAAAACTTTTTTTTCAGACACCACACTGGTCACAAATAACACGCAAGCTCAAAACTAATTTTGAATACACTTCTGCTTGATGTAAATAATTTAAGTACCCAACACTGAGAAATAAGTTTGGAAAACGTCATCCGTGAAAAGATATTGAAAAAAGAGGGAAGGATCGTTGAGGCTTTCTGAATAGGTGACTCTACGCTACTAGACTGAAAGGGCAAAGGTCTTCCTTAATTATTTCACCTCTCTAAGGTCAAGAGGGGTTCGATAATATACACTAGCTGCAGTTAGTTCATAACTATTGACTTAAGTAACATGTAAGGTTGGAAGCTATACATATGAGGCATATTTCTTGGAGTAACATCAAGCAAAGCTCAAAGTGCATTAAACAGTAATTCTTACGAGAAAATTAAGCGAAGAATTTTGGACCTCAACCATAATCGGTGTTTTTATAGTCTAAGCCAGAGGTAACAAGCTGAGAAAGAGAAGAACCGATGTTCCTTTGGGAAAAATCTTTCAATTCTCATAGTTGAAATCAGCCACACTTAGTCATTCATCCCCAGCACAGAGGAGGATCATAACAACACTGCGAAAGCACAAAATTTCCGAAAAACTTTATATTTGTACTGCCAAGCTGAAGAGGAACGCGGTATGAGCATTTTAATGTTACCAAATTTCCTATCACAAAATATTAATTTTTGAGGAAAGTTTAATGTATTTTTCCTTGAAATTTTCAGATATTTCAGATAAAATTATGAACAAAGTTGTTTGACAAATTGTAAGAAAAACATTCAAAAGTTTCTCAGGAAATTCATTTTTCATCAAGGGGAATATGGCAATGCTGAAAGGCTCACACAGCGTTTATTCATGGCACCACAGTATAGCGCAGAGCTTATGGAATTTTTTTTTCAGATTTACGGAAAAGTATTGGGTAATGACCATCCCACAAACATATAAAATGGTGCGGACATCACAGATAGTTCAATGCTGATATGTTCCTACGCAGTGCAGGTGATGAATAGGCGTCAATATCAATATGTATAAAATTAAAAGAGGTCCAATATCTTCAATTATGAACGCCAAATATTTAGAGGAAGCATTAGAATGCACAGTGAAAGTTGCAGGCTGGGAAAGCGCAGTCGAGGGAATAATACTGAGATTCTGGCAATGTTTGGGGATCAGTATCTTAGATTTTGAGACAGGAACATGGTGAGCCCTTTGAAACGAACAATTAAATACATTACGTACACTGATACATATTTACAATGTAAAATAAACAAGGGAGCACTTAAATTTAAAATGAGGGGGGGAGGGACTAAGTTAATTAGCAGATACTGAAAATGAAAATTGGAAATAAATAACCACACATACACACACACAGGAAAAGTGCAATACATAGAACCTGATTTTCTCAGACTAAAACAGCAGTGGATCAGGTGATACATTAACAGTATGTACAATTTCATCTTGAAACTGTTCCCTCAGCGCTCAGGAGGTGGGCAATCAGACAACGTCAAGCAAACAAGACGTATCTGCGCTGGCTTCTTGAAAAAAAAGGGGAAGAGAAAGGATGAGTGGACCGCATTTAGCAATAAAGAACTACTTTTCTTGACCAATTACAGAAAAAAATAAATGAATTGTTAGTTTCAGTATTTAGATAAGTGTTTTTATGAATGAGCCAGAAATTCATGATAGTTCCTTATTACAAACTGATGTCCAACTGAACAAGAGTTTCCTTCGGTGAGAATGTATTCTCTCTAAACGCTGCATGCAGAATAAGTCTGTTTCCTTGACGATGTCCAACTGAAAGTCCTAGACACTTATCAATTTTTACGACTCGGTAAATATTACATACTATGTACATTAATACAGAATTATATTACACACATGAACAAAATGTGAGATTCCTGAATAAATGAAACTTATCAAAAACGGCAAAGTTCTTGAGGTTTTTCGGACCGAGTGAGCTGTACGGCGTACTTGCGAAAAACAAGTACCTAGTTGAGTAAGGTGAATGTATCGACAAGTTTTAAACCGGGATAGGTAATTTTAGACATCACTGCTTGTGTGCTGGATGAGTGACGGAATGAAACCAAATTACAATATTACAGCATTAGGTTGTGCGCTCTAAGGTAATCATTATATTTGATTTGGTAAAAATTATTTAGGTACTAGGCAAAGGAGCTGTGCTTAATTTGAATTGAAAAAAAAATTAAAAAGGAACTCGAAAAATAAAAGGCTAAATCTGGTAAGGCCGAGTATTTCTTTCTAAATGAATTTAATTACACTTCTCTATATAATAAAAGAAACTAGATATCTAACTAAAATTTAAGAAAATAATACAGTTTTAGTCCTAGGCAAATGGTTCTTAAAGAAAAAATTAAAATTGAATGAATAAATTAATTAATTAATAAATAATAAGAAAAAACTGTTGCCCTATTTTTACAGATAACTTGAAAAAAAAGAAAATAATAATTAATAACCTAAAATTATAGTCAGAAAATTATAATAAGACATGAGAACCTTAAAACTGTATATACAACTATACATAAACAATAATGAAGTGTCACAAGATAAAAATAAATACTTTCATTTTATTCTTTATTCATTTAAAATTTGCAAAGTTAAAACACGTCAAATGTTAAATAATTTAAAACTGTAAACTAACTTAAAGCTAAAAATGAGAGAATAAGAAAACATTACAGTTTGGAATCATGTTGTTCACAACAATTACGGAATGTTTAGTTATAGCTAAGCGTAAATTGTGAAAATGGTCCCTGTGCCCCAATATCCTCTTCAGTTCAACAAGTTTTTGTATTGAATGCTATTTGTAGCGGCAGTATAAATGATACCTTCCTTATAAAGGTAAATGAAATCGAGGAGATAAGAGGATAGGATACAAAACCAGTATAGTAACACTGCCGTGCTAAGGAGGAAGGTCGTTTAAACAATCAAGGGTTGCCTGATTTTCCCGGAAAAAAACGTATTTTTGAAACAAATTATGAATACTTTTCCTTGAAAACTCTGACTTTTTTGATCAAATTGCAAACAAAATTCTCTGAAAATGAGAGGAAAAATATTTAGAAACTTTCCCGAAAATTCGTAGTTAGTCAAAGGAAATTTGCCAACATTGAAAGGCTCATGCGGCGTTCTTCTATAGCAGGGCAGAATACCGCTTAGAATACTAGTTCCCAAGAATTTAGGACCATTTTAACATTCTATCGCTCGTATTGCACAAGGCAAGAAGCTTTTTTTGATTTTGCATCAGGACCAAAGATTTTAACTTGGTCTCGAAGCAAGATCAACTTTTTCAATCAATACAAAACTAACAAGCAAACAGACTTCAAGGCAAGCTTCAAACAGAGCGATACTTTTTAGGGAAAATAAAAAAATGTACATAAGAATTACCGATTCCATCTCGAACGAAGATTAAATAAAAAGACATGAATAAATAGACAGATGTTAATATACAATTTTTTTAACTGGCGTGTAAAGAAAAAACAAGACCAAATTTTGTTCAAAATTCTCTAAGAATTGATGTGATTTCCGCGCTCGGTACGAACAACAGTCTGACAAATTTAAAAATTTAGTGCGTAATCGCCTTCACAGTCAGAGTATCATATCTTATGATGAATCTTTGAAAGAAAATAAACAGAGAGGAGGATAAAAGGTTTCCATGTTTCAAGAATATACTGGCACTAAGACCTGACTCTAAAAATATTGTCCTATGGACACATTGATGAAACTAAAAAATAGCCATTTGTTTTTACTGACGGTGTCTTTATCCTCTCTAAAACTGTACCATCAGGAGATGGAAAAAATTGATTTTGGTGAATTGGCTTTCTGAAAACCTTTCAAATTCAACAGGATAAAGAACTCTTCAAAACCCTATGAAATCTGGTACAATAAGAAAAAATTTGATGTTAGAGAGAACAAAATGTTTGGCTTCCTAGTCTAATACAGCTGCATTGGTAGCAGTTTCTTTAAAATTTCTTTCATGGTCCCTCAAGTAAAAATAAGAGGCAGTTTTTAGAGAAAAGAATTCTGGACTCTCGTGGCATCTCTATTTTCAAAATTGCGCTTGGGATAGATAAACCTGTCTTGTTCATCACACTAAGAAATATTGATCCTTCCTTGATTACATAAATCTTAGAGATTTGCAGCCTAACGGAAGATACAATCAATGGAGTGATGAAAAATTTGAGTTGTACCCTTATGGTCGACGTCAACATTCATTAAAATTTCACATAACTGGGCATTATCGATAAAAGCTACCGAGTGTAAACTAGGGTCAGACAGTTCCACTATTTGAGGGAGGGATCAGGAAATCAATTTTAAGAAACAGCCACTATTGAGAATCAGGTATAGCGCAGTTTACAAATCACATTAATTTGAGATAAGCGTCAAAGCGGGGCTTCGACGAACAAAGGCAGTGAAAACTTAAACAGGTGTGTCTTCCTTCAGCTTCTCCTTGACAATGTCTTGGTTTCCGTTGATGAGTTCCGTGCTGGCGTGGTGGTTGACGTTGTCGGTGCCTTTATTGTTCACTTGGTCCTTGGGATCGAATTGCGCTTCGCTGCCTGTACCTGCCGCATTGTCACGTGCTGCAACAAGAGACACACCACTGAGCAAACTCCAACGGACCAATCGAATCTCATGAAAAATTACAAATCGAAGGCTTGAATGCACTCTTATCTTCTGATGTGACAAAACGAGATGAGGTATGTGAAATGTATAAGAGAGCGGTTCAAACTCCAGAGGAAAAGTCAAATTTTAAAGAGAAAGAAAAGAGCTTTAGGATTGACTTGTGGATTTGAATGAATAGTAGAAAATCTGACTTTAAGATTTGGAGGAGACAAATATAGGACTATGCAACTCGAATTGTTAATTTTAACTAAATTAGCAAACTTCGTTTTCGTTAAATTCTTTGTAGATCACGAAAAAGCTTTGTAAAAGGGATTAAATGAAGGAAAATCGCAAATAATTTTTTTTTTTATGAAATTGGCTGAGATGTCTTTCAGAACTTCCAGTATTTTATACAGCGTTTTCCTTGGCACGGCAAAGAAACTTGGGGATTAATTCTGCGGAGGCAAAAAAATCTATTTAATTCTATGGCACTTTTTGACCAATTTTTAGAGGGTATTTAGCCCTTCAAAGTTTCTCCAAAAATTTGAATATTTTAAATTGTAGCCACACACATCAATCAATAAAATTACATGAAATTTGGGGTGGGGAGGTATTCTTATCCGCTTTATCCATTCTTGGCAATAAAAACATAGCAGCTCTAAATAAAGTGCGAATCCCCAGAGAGTAACACTATGACAAACGACTGAAAGATTTTATCTCAGAAATTAACGAGCTCTTAAAGGGGAGAGAGTAGTGGTGTTAAACACTGTGTTTTTAGTACTTATTTCTTTTTAAAATTAATTATTAAAATTTAATTCAGATACGAAAAGAACCCATCTTTTGTTCTACAGATTAATGGCACTTGAAAGCAAAAACATTAAAACTAAGAGTACTCAAGATGCTTGTGATTATTGTACGACTATGGTGTGTTCGTAAAACCACTCTCTTCCCCGATAAAATAAAAAAAAAAAAAAAGGAACAAAGAGATGATTGAAAAATTATGGGTTATGTTACGTATTATGATGAGAGCTCAACACTTCAGTAGAGGAAAATTAGAGGAAAATTCTTTAAAAAAAGGAACCGCCAACCTTTGATCAATTTGAGGCACAGTTAAATTTTAAATGGACCGAATAAAACAAAAACACATCAAGTTTGAATGAAGAAAAAAAAAGTTTGAGTTTGATACCCCGTGGGACTCAATGTTAAGGATAAAATTGCTGATGACAATTCTCGCTTTCAAAATATTTTTTCTCAAACCTAATTTTCGCCAGAAATTTAAAACTACTCTTGACTTTTTTTTCCTTTCAAAATAGGACTTGGTGGATTTCCGTCAAAGTCCGGTTAAATTAGGTCTTCACAGTCCAAGTGCAAGCTTCAAGTATCAAAAGAAGACTCTGTGTTTATTTTTAAGTACTTAAATTCCATTAGATTTAAGACTCTACAAGATGTAGTTAAACTCAAAATAACTCTCTGGTAATAATACACTCCAGACATAAATGACCCAGTTTTTATCAAACCTACGAACACTCTGGTCCAGGTGTAGCGGACAGAGACCAGCATGAAAGATGTACTACTACTCATTCTCACACGTATGCATGCATCAATTACTTACACTGCAGAAACTCCCACCTAAAGTGTACTCAGAAAAACAGGCAGAATTAAGGAGAGAAATTTTATAATTTTTACATCCCTTGATGTGTTACATTGTCGATTCGAAAAATTTTCATTCAGAGTTTTTCTCTTTAAGAAAACTTTTTTGACTCTCAACTCAAGGGAAATGCGCTTTTAAGAGGAATATCCAGCAAAGCTATGACATGTTTTATGAGCAAAAAATGTTGCAATATTTTGTTAGGATGCAGCGACCCAGATGTAGGAAGCAGCTTGAGGAGAATACAGGGTGATCTAAAAGTTCTGCCCGACCCCTGTAACCCCTAAGGACCTAGTCTCTTTTCAGGATGGTCCGTCAAAATTTTTGGGGTTCTCAAAAATCGTTTTCTTTGATTTAAGAGCACTCACAAAATTTAAAGTCTTTATCTCAATATGTTCAAAAGTTACAGGGGTGATGCTTGGTATCGGACTTTTGGATCATCCTGCATCAAAAAACTTTGATACTTCAGTGATGATAATGTACAATTAGTGATTTCATGCATGAGACTCGTTGACGCTCTTGCAATGAAAGCAGAGGCTAGTGAAAGTGTGGTTTCAAGGCTTCTCGAGTGATACCATGATTGCAAAATAAAATCTGGCGACGGAATGAGCAGGAACGGATATGGTCAAACAACATAAAAAGAACACCTCTTCACAAGATTTTAAAACAAGCGATCTATAAGAAGGCTTGTGATACAATTAGACACTCAAGCGGAACCAAAATAGACATTGAAACAAAGGGAAAAATTGTATTTACAACTTTGCATCTGTCTCAGAGCACAATTTCTAAGCACAGAATGCTCATTACGTATTCACATAAAAAATCAAGCCAGTTTACCCTCAAAACAGGGAACAATGATATAAGCTGATTTTTTGATCACCACTTCCAGATTAAGACGTAAGGTCATAGCGAATTGATTTCCTCATAAGACTATAATGAAAAAATTCATTTTTTTTTCAAAAGGTTCTTCTTACAAAAGGTATCAAGATTTCTTGGGGGACTTATTCGATCAGTTTCTCTGATTAAGGCACGAGGGAGAGAAGAAAGAACGGGAGAAATATTTTAGACATAAAAAAAGGTAGATTTGAGCCTCTTCTCGAATCTTTTCGTCCTTTCCTTCGTGAACGTTATAAGTTTTGTTAATAGGATGAATCAAAAAAATATTATTCTAGCATAAAAAAGGTAAAATAATGTTTGAAATGAGTTGTTTAATTAGGAAAAAGCAATATTAGCGAAAGTGTAAATTTTAATTTTAACTATTTTCCGAAACTTGTTCTTGTTTTCAAACCCCAGAATAAAACAATAAACCACAGAAAAGTCAATCAAATTGACACGCTAAATAGTAAAAACCCACTCAACTGTGAATGCATACTGACCATAAAAAAGCCACACACAGAATAAAAATTAAAATATGAAACTGAGCTTTTTAATCCATGCAAGAAAGGTAAAGCTTAGTCGCAAATACGTAACTTTAAAATACGGACTAACTGATACACTCAACTTAACTAATGAAAAATATTAACTGCAGGATAATGAAACTAAAAAAGTAATAAAGGAAAAAGACTTAACTACTGCAGGCTCGCAAGAGAAACAAAACACTTTAAATACTTTTGAGTGGGCCGGACGCAACTTCTCATACTTTTACAGGTCTAAGCTCGAGTGAAAAATAAAACGAAATGGGCACGGACCGAAAACAACAAAACTTAAATGAAAAAAGAAAACACAAACTGCCGGATTCACAAAAATACAAAAATGCACCACATTTAAAAAGCTAATGGGATGAGAAAATGATATTAAAATGGGGTTAGAAAATGCGAAAATCGAAAAATACCGAAGGGAGGGGGGTGGGTGTTAACTAATTGTTTTACTTGTTGCAAACATAACCCGATGAGTTATTTTTTTGAAATGCTTGATCAGGGATAAAGAACTGATTCATTGGCATTAAGAGGCCATCATAAGATCAATAATTCGAGTTTTTCCTCTGGTTTTCTAGAACCTGCTCGGTTGAGAAAGATATTTTTAAACCAGATAAAGAGAAAACGTATCTAAGCGATTTGACTGTCAGCTCCCCAATGTAACAAGTGTACATCTTCACCTGGAATTTCCAAAACTCTGTATTATCCAATTTTTTCTGAGGCAAAGATAATTTTGACAATAATTAGTCACTAAAAATTGGAGGAAGCCAATGGGTGATTTTTAAATTTCCATGTTTTTAAAATTTCTGCTTTTACAGCCTTTTAAATTCTAGAATCTTTTCATTCAGTTCTGAATGAATCAAAAAAAGATAAAAAGGAAGGGGGGAGGGCTGATTTTTACGACAGTCTGTGGCCTCCTCACTAGGTGGATAGGGATTCCCTAGCGTCACATAACGTAAAATTTACAAAACAAAATACTGTAAGAAACTTGTAAAAAAGAAGTAAAATAGACCAAAAACAAAATGACTACGTAGTATTTTTTACAAGAAAAATACGTAAGAAACGAATTACCTCTCTTTATCTCTTTGATCACAATTTTTTACGTAAAATTCTTGAATTCTGACTGTTTACGACTTCTTTACATGTTTTTTTATGTACAACTGACAAATTTATAGCAGTTTTACATTTATTTTTTAGTTATTTTACGAAGTGTGCTGCTAAGGTTGGTTGATGTAATAAAACTGAATACAAAACACAGAAGAAACCCATGAGTCATGACCGCAACAAGACAAACTTAAAGAAAAAAGGGAGTTTAAAACTTCGAAAGGGTGAAAAACACGTTTGAATGATTCAAAATTTACCTTCGACACACAGAAACCACATCTGTTTGCTGATTTTGTGGCACCTTCAAAATTCATCTCCTGATGCCAATACATAAGCTAATGGACATAATAAAATCCAGCTTTAACAATTCAGTTCATGTTAAAATCAAATAAATCAGTTTGAAAATTGTTATTTGATCATCAAATCTGTTGAAACGACACACGTCGTGAGGACAGACCTCAACGAGTGGAGAAGTTTATATTTGACCGGGGCAAATGCCTTCACGATAATATACTTACAGAGTATATTCATACTCGACGAATAAAAAAGGAGATTGCCTGATACTTTACAGCTGCAGAGCCGCCCTTTGAAGCTCAAGAGAAATGTCAAAGGATCAAAGTCATTTAACTTCTTTTCAATATTACTGTTTCTTTTTTCTTTTTTTCTTTGGACAAAAATAAATTTGCAATTTACAGAGATTCGTGAAGACTTTACATGAACTAAAACGGTGACATGAAGAGAGATTACAATTTACACTACCGCATACAATTTTTGAATGCTAAAAGATTCCAATACCAAAATTTTATAGAGTGAATCATCTTTTAATATACATTCAATTGTTGGAAAATGATAACAAACAACATTGTCCCTCTCATACGAATTGATTAAACTCTAGATCTTGAGCATTCCATCAATGAGAGAGGTTAACAACCACTGGATTCAAATTACGACTGAATTGAATCTCTGATTGGAATTAAAGCAGAATCTTCTGAGAATTGATCGAGTCTACTTATTCAAAATTTTGATAGAAAAATAGATAGGGGAAGGAAGTTTCCACCCGCAGTAATTCGGTTTTTTATTTTCTGTTTTTTGGTTTACAGTTGGACAACACTCAATATGGAAGAGACATCTCCTTTTGACACATGAAATAAATAAGGCACTGAGGCAGAGAAGGCTGTTTTGGAGTGATTAAGGTCAGTTACAGAATCACAATAAAATGACAGTTTTGTGCCAATACTCATACCATTAATGACCATCTGTGAGAAAAGAGACCTCGGGACACAGAGCCAAATATTTAAGCCAAGATCCTTAAAATGTAATCAAAAGCGCACCTAAAAAGTAAACTGCGAGAGGTTTAGCTGATTTGCCAAGAAATGGCGTGATGGGGCATTTAAAGCTGACAATTTCTAGCCTACGACATGGTATGGGTACACTTAAATTTCTTATTTCTCACAACTTGAATTTTCAGCTGGAAACTTCCAGGTGTCAAGTATCTAGACTGACTTTTTGAGCATTTTGTGCACATTAGTGTAAGTTAGACACAGTGTTCGAAACTCACAGGCGCCAACGCGCCAAAGAAATAGGTCATGGCGCCTAAAAAATGAGGGCTCTGTACCAAAGTGGCCCCTAAAAATTCCCCCCCCCCCAAAAAAAAAAATCCTTGTTTTTCTGTTTGGTGCTTTTCCGAAATTTCTCCCAAGTTACAGTTACTGGTTCTGTAACTGAAACATCTTGCGTCAAACTTTTCACTAAATGCACTGTGATATATAGGCAAAGAGTCGATGCGGCCCCTAAAAAATCTTCAATGGCCCCTAAAAATGGAGCTCGTTGCGCCACATGGCTGCTGAGACTCAAACGTGAGTTTCGAACACTGGTCAGACAGCCTCTACATATTGGTGCCTGCACCTCAATTTTGAATTTTTCAGCTCTCAGGGTCCCTTTGCTCAGACTGGCACAATTGTTTTCGTGTTACCTTACAAAATTTTTCTGTGGCAAACAATGTACGCAACAGCAAGTTTGAAAATCAACTCCTGGACTGAATCACAATGACTGCACTGTACACTCAAAAGAAATACACAAATGACATTTGCTCTTGAGCATGTTACATAGAATATAAAATTTTGCGTATGGTTTAGAAGCTGATTTTCTAACTTTTTGTATGCAGTATTATCTATGTAAGTGACATTTTTGGAATTAAAGTAACCATTAAAGCGATATTTTGATTCAGTTCTTGTGAGGCAATGAAATTTTCAGCCTGTTGACAGACTTGAAGGAAAATCACTTAGGTAAATTCCTCATTAGACAGAAAAATTGCTCCGATTCTGACACTGACATTTGAATGTATTTATGCTAAAGGGAATTATATGTGCGGAGAGATTTGCATACAACATAGGTCCTTTTAGCATAAATAGGTCCATTTCCTTCTTAGTCACTTCGAAAACAGTCTAATTTGCAAACAGAGCTAAATATCTGATGGAAGAATGAAGCTAAGTACAGACAACAAGATTTCATTATCATTTGCTAACACCAAAATTGACTGATTCCAGCCGTCATGAGATTCCGATAAGTTTTGCGGACAGAGAGAAGATTGCCATGCTTTCGTGAGGCATGCGATTTGTACCGTGCATCAGAGACTAAGTACACTAAATTTAACAGATAACCTTAATATCTATGACAACATAGTTATTCGGACGTTTCACACACATTTCAGACATAGTGAAACGGACACTGGACAGCTATGCAACAGGTTCAGATTTTTAGACAGGTAGGATAGCCTTGCGAAACATATCTTTGATGATGACTGTGACGAAGAAGATGACAGTCACCAAGCCGGAGTGTCTACTAGAAGCTTTCAATAAAAAATTCAAATTCTAAAACTTTACTTTTTGAGTATTTTTGCCCAACAACCAAAGAGTTTTAGTGCTACCTCTCACAACAAAGTAAAGTGCTTTATCACATCTAACATCGGAAGTACTTTACGAAGTATTTTCACAACTACCCTGGCAGAATGCGCTCCCGTAACTGTAATCCCCAGAATTGCCTATTGCATAAGTTTTAGGCTGACCGCTCTTGTTGGCGGGTATGACAAAAATTCTAGTAGATTATTCATACATTTTCCATGCTTTTTCAGTCCTCACTTTATCTAGTCCTGCAGACACCGTGCAGAGCATAGAATGCATTGAAACTGCTACGAATGATCCTCCAAAAACAGACTACGAGTGACTTTCGTACCACTGTTCATATTGTTCACTTAACTTCTTGAGCATTTAAGAGAAGTTCTCACCTATTTCATTTTTAGGCTTGAACACTCAAAAGTTAGAAATTTTGAACTTTTCATCTTTCATCATTCATTCAATTTTTAGAGTGAAAAAAGACCTATGGTAAACTGTGCATCTCATGAGAGAAATGAATTAAATTATAGAATAGAGACTACAAGATACTAAAAGTCAATTTTTCAGCTATCATTGCTCTTCACTCTTTTTCTAATCAAGAATGAGGCATAAAACGACTTAATGATAGACTGTTTAGTGCTCAGTGGAGTAAGCATGCTTTGCTCCGCAACTGTCATCCTAAAAAATGTGGCTTCCCTAAGTTAAACTATAAAAACTGAAGATATCCTTCACAACCTTAACGATCCCTTGAATCTGCTTCTGTTAGTAGTTTCAAGACAACATTCAATGTATACATTCCACGGCTATTTTAAGATTAACATTGAGGTACGAAACCCTCAAAAGCCTTCTTGGGAACAACACAGTCAAAAAGACTTTTTTGGGGACAAGACTCAGCAACTCGAATGCTCTCTAAGCTATGAGACTGATAACTTAATTGCCTTTTCAAGAAATATGTATTAACATTTCATAAAATACTACTGCAATTATTGCACAGGCAACTTATGCCGATCATTTGCTCTTGCAGAATGTCAGAAAAAACATTTTCTCTACTTATTTATGAGATTTTTTGAATCACACATTAGTAGTATTGTTTCTTGGGCAGAATTTGAAAATTGATAAAAGGTTCCTTTCTTCATTTTTTATTTTCAGCCCTACTGTTAAGTCATGCCATTCGGTGTTACTTTACTTTCGTACCTCCAAAAATAGCTGACCTGAAAATTCAGTCAGTTTTTCATTCATTGGGCTCTGATCAGTTTTTCAAATACTCTTGTTTTAAACATCTTCTGATTGTTATTCTTCAATTTCTTATATATTTTCTTTATTACTCCAATGAACATAAACTCAACTCTCTGAGTGACTTAAACCTTCTTATGAATATTACTTCACTCCCTGAAAGTTGTAATTATGTTCCGGTTATCCAGCAAAATTTTTTTTACTTTCTCTCTCACTTTTCAGATTTCACTTTTCACTTCTCTGACCCTTAGCTTTTCCATTTCCTTGACTTTCCCACTTTTCTAAGTCGTTAGACATCTTAAACAAGACATTTCTCGTCCATCGGGACGATTTCTGTAAGTTAACAACTGTCAACGGATAGTAATGTCTGCATGAATCGGTTGTTGTTAAATTCTTGAAACATGGTTCAGGTGTTTAATGATTGCAACTTGTTGCCTTTTTGGAGTTCAGAAAATCAGCCGGGAGTTAGTTGCACAGTAGCGAAAGATGTCCTTGTATGTTGGTTCTTTAATCGCTCCTGTAGATCACATCTGCTTTGAGATGTCCCGTTACCACCGCTTTACCAAAAATGTGACGTGGCATGCCTAAAGTGATTGTTAGTGGGATATGGCAAAGTGAATACACTGTTCCTACTTGCAGAATAACTAAGAATTAGTGTGAGAAGAGGTGTTTCTCCAGTTAAAAAGCGTGAAGCAGTGGTGTTAATTTTACTCATCGGACTACGGTGACATGACTACTGGTAATAGAGAAGACAAGGTGTTCTGCTGCAGCTTCATTTCTTTTAGAGCGAGATGAAGTAATTGACAGTTGTAAGTCAAGAAATCCCCCACCTCCTTTTTTGTCCAACCAAAAATTTTGCATTAATAAACGTTTCCAATTCATTAAAACAGTCAACTCCTCTGTCTCCTTGACTACTAAAATTCAGTTTTCCCATCACTGCTTTGCGGAGCCAAACAGCAATCCTGAATTCAGTCTTTAAGAAAGAAGGTTTAATGAATTTTCAAAGACTCGAAGCTGAAATACAGTAAGATGCAACATGTTTAGCTGGTAGTTTCAGTCATCATTTGAAAATGAAACAACCGGCGACAGAATGAAAGTTAGGACATTTCACCTTGATTTAAGAATTATTCAAAATACGATCAGGTAGAATAGTGTTCATGACACAAATTGTGTCGGAGAAGAGCTTCAAAAGAATGTAAGGATGGTACGTAATTTTAAAAAATTTAACTCACCAGCGAAACACCATAGTCCTTTCGCTCGGGCAAAAACAGCTAACGCTACAACAGCGCAGATTATAATTGCGATGAAGAGGAAGATAATCGTTTTAGCACCAACTGCAGCTAGAAAGAAGCAAAAAACCCTAGTTAAACAGTTGTTGAGGTTAGAGGGAAAAATTCAGTAGACTCAAGAGGATGAGGAGAAGAAAACTGAAAATTTTGGAATGGGTAGTAATTTGTCTTGCGGCAAAAACAAATCAGAGCTCAGATTTATTGAAGAGGTTTTAAATTCTTCCAAATTTTTCACTCTCTGCCTGAGCCCGAAATTCATTTCGATTGTGAAACTGAAAAAAGCCTCATCTCTAGTGGCATGGCATGGCGTATGGCATGGATTTATTGATTGCCCTGCCATTCAAACCTATGGAAAAAGATCGAAAAACAGGGTGTTCGCAACGAACACCTTAATGATCAATTCTTTATCATAGCTTCAGATGGGGAAATATTGATAATCGATCATTCACACCATGCCACTGCTCATCTCAATTGCAGTGCTTCAAAATCTTTTCTCGTACTTTATTTTTTGAAAAGAAGACAGGACCAACATTATGGCTTGAAATTATTACAGAAAATTCTTCATCTAGAGAACAAATAAACCAAGGTCTTAAGAATAGATGTCCAAGTGTTTTTCCACATATAACATAAAGTATGAAAAAAAGTCTGCAGTGCCGCAAACTGAAATTAGCATTTCTGCCATTTTACCAACAATTTCAAGAAAGTCTCATGCAAAAAATTTAAAAAAAAGAAAAATTCTGATTTTCATGGGAGTAAAAAAGCATTGGGTATTCTGAGTTCAGTTGAGATTGAGAGAAACATTTATTCTGTAAGATAACAAATTTTTATGGTACGTAATTGAAGGAGGAAAATTTCATGAACATGAGACTATAGCAATACATAGATAAAGCACAGCTTGAATTTTTGTCCAAAGAATCAAAACAGTGCAAAAAATTTTAATGTATTTTTCCGAGGCAAATACTCCATTGCAATCTCCACTGATACCAAACTAAGCCAGGGACCTTTAAATGAGTAGCAACCCCAGGTTGTAAATTACAAAGATGATAGCCGTCCAGATTCAGGGTTTCCATAATTTCTTCATATATCAATGTCCTGGCTATTTTTGCTTCTTTTTGACTCTAAATTATTGGATTCCCAGACTTTCCTAGACCCTCGAACTAATGTAGATTTTTTTTTAACTACGCTGACTTTTGCTAGAAGCTGCTCACAAAATTATCTGACTTCTCTGATGAATGTCTTGACTTTCAAAGTTTTCCAGACCAAGTTTTCAATTCCACCTGATCCTAAACGAAAATTTGCTTTACTCTGCACAGAGAACCAAAATGATTGGAGTCTACTTTTGTTATTCCAGAAATCTAAATAATGAACTTACATCGTGGCTCAGTGTTGGTAGAAATGTAAATTTCATAATCTCGTTCTCCATGTACGTTGGATGCTCTCAGCCAATACGTCTTTTTGATATCTTCTTTCGACAAGTTATTGATTTTCAGTACTGATGCCCAGACATCACCTCCCTGAAAGATACGAAAAACCGAATTTGCATTTAAGAAACACATACTATCTGCACTAATTTACATACATGGTCTTGAATACATACACAGTACTGATACAAAGGTCCGCTGAATGCGAACATTTTTTATTACATTCCTACGTAAAAATTTCCTGTCTTTAATTTTTTCCATTCAGGTAAGAAAATGGTAATAGACGATGAATTTATGTTGCCTTATCTATTAGGACAAAAATACCCTAAAGAAAAGTAATATTCCAACAAATAAGAAGAAATGTCAGAAGTTGTGCTAGTTCAATTACGGTATCAAATGCAACAGTTTTATGTCACTTCTTGTGGAGAAACATCTATAAATATATGTATTGTACAAATTGAATTTGTCAAAAACGCTTTCGTTAAGTATTAGAATATTTTAAAAGGCTATAATACTGCAGAGGCAATCAACATACCTTGTTGTAACTTCGCATGACTACATATTTGTTCTCTGGGTCCGGGTATCCTTCGTAGAAAGACTCTTCTCCGACTTTCCAAGTGAACGTTGGCTTGGGATTACCTTGGACTAATACTTCCACTTTGCCTTCCTGTCCTTCGACCAGTCCGAGTTGTTCATGGGGCTTTTCCCAGGGTTTTGGAGCGACTGCAAAAAAATGAAGTGGCTTATTAATACTAAACATAAAGAGAAATCAGTTAGAAAAAATGGGTCAGGAGCAGATGGAATAAAATATTGAGGTAGGCAGCAACTGGATCTATGTTTATTTGAAAGGTTTTTCTTCACTGCTTCAAGTTTTCATCAATTTTACCTTCAGTTAATTTAGAGATATAACTTTATATCTCAGTTTAATTACAATGCATCCTTGGAAGAGTGTGTTTTTAAACAAGATGGGACAAAAAATACTCTCCCACGGGGTTTCATGAAGCACCTGAAAAATTATGACTTGCATGATTTCTGTGAGTAAAAGGATATTCTTAAGCAAGCGGTGTACCCGTGCTTTGCGTAGACCGCTACTTTACACAATTATTTTTGAACATTTCATGCATTGAATTCTTCAATTACTCCTTAACATTAATAATGAGTGAACGAGAAAGAACAAATTAACAAAGAGGAAAACAAACATGAACATCAATAGTTGTTACTGCTCACTGCTGAATCATTGCAATGTTTGATGGAGACAGATTTTTTTAGCAGTGAGACTTGATGCCTCCCACCAAGGATGCAAGAAGTTCATGGACTTTCTATTTTAAGACCTTTTTTTCTCAGAAAGAGCCTCGCCAAAAAGTGGTGTTTTTTCGCCCCTTTTTTTATACCCGAGTTGGTCAACCGGACAGTGCTCAAATGAAAGCCTATGGTAAGGCAAACTTCCATGCAAAGTTTAAACTTGAAGTGACCCCTGGTTTAGGCTGTACAGCGTTGCCAATTTTCCAGTTTCATGTGCTAAAATCAAGGATATTGGACTATTAGTCCGGTGCATAAGTAGACTAGTACACCCAAGTTGGTCAACGGGACAGGGCTCAAAGGAAAGCTCATGGTAAGGCTAACTTCAAGGAAAAGTTTCAACTTGAAGTGAAACCTCGTTTAGGCTGTACAGCGTTGCCAATTTTTCATCTTTATGCGCTAACCTCACGAAATACTGAATCGTCATGGTTCAACAGACTATTATACCCGAGTTGGTCAACGAGACAAGGCTCAAACGAAAGCT
>NW_017547204.1:1723577-1757285 GCF_001854935.1 Bemisia tabaci | reverse complement strand
AAAATTGGCAACGCTGTACAGCCTAAACGAGGTTTCACTTCAAGTTGAAACTTTTCCTTGAAGTTAGCCTTACCATGAGCTTTCCTTTGAGCCCTGTCCCGTTGACCAACTTGGGTGTACTAGTCTACTTATGCACCGGACTAATAGTCCAATATCCTTGATTTTAGCACATGAAACTGGAAAATTGGCAACGCTGTACAGCCTAAACCAGGGGTCACTTCAAGTTTAAACTTTGCATGGAAGTTTGCCTTACCATAGGCTTTCATTTGAGCACTGTCCGGTTGACCAACTCGGGTATAAAAAAAAGGGGCGAAACTTGGCGAGGCTCTTTCAAAGTGATAAACTTTTTACGGCTCCGTGCATCCACCATTCTGCGAAATAAAACACCATTTTGCGTTGATGAAGCCTGCTTTGGGGTCTTCCAATTTTCGTAACTGATCCATCTCCACCCACCCATTCGCTTGGTAGAAAAGTTTTTGTACTCCTTCCTACGTCACAATACTGAAATACTCTTTCACCAAAATAGTAAAATAGTAAAACAGGAAAGGAATAGAATACGTCCAGGACCATAAAATATGGTTCTTAGTACTCTTATTATTGGCATTTTTTCTTTACCCACAATTTGATGGAACAAATAATATCACACTTACATTGAACTCGGAGAGTGTGCGCCTTCTGGTTGTTTGGTGGAAGGAGTGCGATGTGACCAGCGACACACCTAAGTTCTTTCCCACTGTCAGAAGCTTGCAGAGTGCGCGTCAGATTTTGTGAGATCGTGTAAAAGTCGTAGTCTTCCTTAATTTTAGTGGGTGCACTTAAGCCTTCCGTGATGGTGTCATTTCCTGTGGGGGAAAAAATTCGGAGTTTGGAGATATTTACTGTTTCGATACCTGACAGAAAAGTTAGCATAGGTATGTCCATTGATTAAAAAGAACAAATTCAGTCTGGAAGAAGATACTTTTAGCTTGATGTAATTGATGTCTCTCGATGAGTAAGTCATTATACCTCATCATTTCATTAAATACATTATTGACTAAGGCTGAGTGTCAAACCTTTATAGGAGTGTAATTGTTACGTTTAGTACAGCAAATGAATTTTTTGACCAAAAGGTGCCAGTTTCAAAACTGTTTTACACAAGATAAATTTTAATAAGATTGTTTTTGGATACAATTTTATTGAACTGAAAGATTCTTTGGTGTGTTTACGGACTCGGCAGGAAACAGTTTCCTGACTTTTTCAGGTTTTCTCTGGTCAAAATGGTACATTCGACCTGATTTTCTCTGACTTCTCATAATGAAAATTTGCATGCATCAAACTGAAAATGAACAGTTTTTAGGATTAATTTCACTGAAACTGATAAAAATACTTTTTTTCTTCAGGTATTTGTGATTCATTGAGGAAAGTATTAATTCTGAAAAAAAAATTATTCCTCTATTCACTATCCAGAGGGTGAATCAGGGTACTGAACCCCTGACCGGACAAATACTTAGTTTGATTGTATGGACGGTGGTGATGTTAGTTACACTTCAAGATTTTCAAATTTCCAGCCATTTTTATTGAAGTTCCTGAATTTTCCCTGACAATTCCTGGTTTTCAATCAAACTTTTCCAGACCTGTAGAGACCCTGTTCTTAGAAGCTTCAGTTATTCCCTGTGAGAGAAAATTATTTGATAGAGAAAGAGTGCACAGGGGTTGGATTTTGCTCCCTTACTTCTACTTTTTTTTCTTTTTCTTTTCTTCTTTTAATTAAAAACAGTAAATGAGACAATGCTTCTTCCATTAAGATTTATTCACAGAATAAGTCTATGAGAAGAAAAGGTGTAACTGATGAATCATCCAAGGTACAAATAAGAAAGCAAAAAAGTGTGCTTACCGATGAACCACGTCAAATTGGCGATGGGTCTTCCTTTGCTTGCAGTACATTTTAAACTAACAGCATCGCCTTCCCTCAGGCTTTCTCCAGACGTTATAGGTGATAGGAACTTCAATTCAGGAGGAGATGGCGCTCCTGGAAACACAAGAGGGAGAGTTCGATAAAATTATATTTATGTAATTATTCATAAGTCAACATCTTTGCTGGCTGGGTTCTCGTGAACATTTGCATACAAAAGATGAAACAAGAAAGAAGAGCTTAGATTTTGGTAAATGTTTCATAAATTCTGAAATCCTTTAACTTTCCCAAAATTTGCACAATAGAAAAAACATTCTGCATTGGCTAGCAAACAATTTAAATTGAGTTCCCAATTCCCTAGCGCTTAGTAGGGCCGTCAAATTCCTAGAATTTTACCATATTAAAATTGGTAAAAATACCACAAACGGGGTAAAATTACAGCAAATTTCTTAGTTGTTATATTCCTTAGTCATCAAAATTGACAGATGGTACAAGAATGATGGAAAATAATGAAATGTCTTGTCGGCGGAATTAATTTCAGGGTTTCCTGGAAAAAAACCCTGACTCTCCGGAATTGTGCAAAATTCTCTGAATTTTCCCGGTTTTCCAAGACTTTCCAAGAATACCTTATCCTATTCTACAATGTTGTAATCCAGAAACTTTCTGAACTTTTTGCAGGAACCCTTTATCCAGGTTTCCCTGACGACTGTCATGTCGCTGTCACATGCAAATAGTTAAATATTCATTATGATTCATTTCCTAATTTTAAACAAAATGACTCATTGCTCCTGTTTCTACTTCTCAAATAATTTTTTGGTGGGAAACCAAAACGATTTGCTGTACTGGGAGATTTTTTAGATAATGATCAAGAGGCAACTTTCTTCAAGACCCTAATTCCGCTGGTCCCTTTTCCCTAAATGCGATTCCATTGCCTATGCCATCACCACCCTTAGATTAAACTTTGCAATAAGAAACCACTATCTCTGGCTCTTCTATGAAAACACCTTTCTGCGTAGGGAAACCAATGGCATATATGTTATCAGTGGCGTAGCTAGGAACTCTTTAAAGAGGAGGGAGGGGGTCCATTCACAAACGTGATGGTAAATTTACATTATTTTGTGTACGTCCCTGATAATATTTTATGTCAGACCTCCAAAAGTAAAAATAAAGGTACCATTAACGAGGCTAAGAGGGGGGAGGGGTCCAGACATCCTGGACTAGGACCCCCCCCCCCCTTTTGTCTACGCCACTATGGATAACTCGCCATTTGAAACTATGGTAAAGAACCGATTACTAAGGTGTTCGCTGCGAACACCCTGATAATCGATCTTTTTTCATAGGTTTAAATGGCATAACAATCGATAAATCGGAATTAACGATGAATCGGATAAACGTGAATTGCGATGTATCGATTGTTATGTAATTTAAACCTATGATGGAATCGATTATTAAGGTGTTCGCTGCGAACACCCTGTTTATCGATCCTTTTCCATAGGTTTAAAAGGCGAGATATCGATAGTGGCGTAGACAAGGGGGGGGGGGGTGNCCCCTCTTAGCCTCGTCGTTAATGGTACCTTTATTTTTACTTTTGGAGGTCCGACATAAATTATTATCAGGGACGTACACAAAATAACGTAAATTCACCATCACGTTTGTGAATGCCCCCCCCCCCCTCCTTTAAAGAGTTCCTAGCTATGCCATCGCCACTGGACTGTATGTTGCTTCTGAAGATAGTGGTTGGTTGTCGGGAAGTGTGGGTGGAGTGTGGGTACTGACTTGCGACGGTGAGAGTCATGTTCTGACTAGATTCGGTGTAGTCTTGGGCGCCGAGGGTGCACTTGATCTGGCCGTTGTTCTTCTCCTCGATGCCGGAGAGGCGGAGGCCGCAGTGCCCCTTGTCGAAGCCGTCGCCCTCGTACTGGGCCCGCGGGGCGCCCGGCGTCGGCTTCCCCGGCGCCAGCAGCACCGCCTCCGGGAAACCCGGGATCTCCATCCGACAGTATATCAGCCCCGTTGGAATCTGAAACATACACGAACAGCCCATCAGTTTAATGGAAACAATGAGCCTGTCACCCATCCCTTCATAGGTAAGACAGTGGCTGGGACTGGGATGGCTCTCAGTTAAGGGGAGTCAGGTTTTTCAACAAATTACCTAAGGAGACGAAAGAGATCTTCGTCGAAGCTAAGTCGCCGAACTTGTTCATTAAGATATTAAAAGAACACTTTTTACAAAACGCTTATGCACACCGCTTATGTGTACCTCCTACACGGAGAAAAAAACTTCGTACGTGGGACCCGAAGTTGAGGTCATATGGATCTCTGAAGTTTTCGGATCACGTATCTAAAAACTTGAGGTCGAGCTGCTGAAGTTCGGGTCAGACATCTGAAGTACTTCGATATATACCGAAGTGCCTTGATGTCTGACCCGAACTTCGGCAGCTCGACCTCAAGTTTTCGAATGCGTGATCAGAAAACTTCAGAGATCCATATGACCTCAACTTCGGGTCCCATGCACGAAGTTTTTTTCTCCGTGTACGAAGATGGAGACATCAGAAAATTAGATTCGTCGGGTTCAACTTGACAACCGTAAGAAATGCGACGCGGTGCAGCGTCTAATTGCAAGTTGGTGCCTTGAACTAAATTACAAACGTGCACTTTGTTTTGCGGCAGTGCAGCAACAACCCCCTCCTCCTTAGCAATGTGCAACGTTGCCGACTCTCCCAGAATCCTCCACTTTTAACACGGGAGACCCATTGAGCTTTGCTGAATGGGTCAGTTGCATTAGGCACGGTATCGTGCTCCAATGCCGCCGTGCTAGGGAAAAACGCCGTGCGAGCCTTCAGGCGTTGCCGAATTTCCGTTGGTAAATCTCGAATTTTCGGGAAAATTTGTAAATATGTTTCCTCCAATTTTTCAGATACTTTTCTTGGCATTTTCACCTAATGTTCCTGAAAATTTCAAGGAGATATATTCATAACTCGCTTCAAAAATAACTAATTTCTGAGAGGAAATTTGGCAACTCTCGAATGTTCACACGGCGTTTTCCCTAAACACGGCAAAGTGGTTTAAGCTTGGAGATTAGCAAGAACGAAAGGAAAATATGTTTAAACGCCAAGTTTCTACGTCCAACAGGAACGAATATATCGCGCATTAAAAAACACGGTATATGACGTCATACACCACAGTTGTGCGTTTGCATACTTCCACCTCGCTTTCATCAATTAGATGATTTGCGCCCTTTTTTTTCTATGCGACGGCATGACATTGTGAATTTTCCCATCCCATTCCGTTCAAAAAATTCTTAATTTTTTAACTTTAGGTCTCATTTTCTCTCCTTTCAATAGGTTCAAAACGGTGGGAATTAGTCGACTGAATACTTACTTTGCATTTGTAGACTATCGTATCTTTCGGTAACGCTTCGATATACCGAGTGTTTGTTTCCACGTGGTATCCATGGGCGTCTGAAACAGAAATAAAAAATCAGGTTATTGATGACGTTAAAATATGGGGCCATTCACACTTTTAAAATAAGTTCATCCTGAAAAATTCTGTGTACAGCCACATCGAGAAAAAAAAGGAGGTGTTTGCATCATGAGGTTTGTTTACCCTGTGACGTAGGTCGGTACAACCTGGCCAGCGAAATCCAGAATTCGAAGTATGAAAAACGGACCATAATGTCCCATTTTTTTTTTTTTTTGCTTGAATCAACTCATGATAGAATTTCAAGCACTCTTTCAATGACTTTTTTCCATAAATTACACCATTTCCAAGAAAATCGACGATAAAAGTCGCTGTGCCGACCTACGTCATCAAAAAAATTCCAAGATGCCCGAAATGCAAACACCTCCTTTTCTTTTCTCTATGGTACAGCCATAAATAATATGCTTTCCTAGGAAAATCTGAGTGATTTTTATGCACTTCACGTGCCTGACCATCCGTCTGACCTTTCAAAACACTCCTTTATACTTTTACCGTATGTGCAATAGACATCCTATGCTTAGCAGTCCAATAACTGAGGCGTCATATCCGGGTCAGAAGTCAAAAAAGTCATGCTTCCAAAAAACTTGTGTTGAAAGTACGTGGTCTGTCCGGAAAGTATCAGGACTTTTTGATTATCTCGGAATGTAATGCATATAATGAGCTGAAACTTGGGTTGGACTTTGCCAATGTCCATTCCAATGCAGCCACACAATCGGGCTTTAACACCTTTAATCATTCGATTGCAATCAACTGATCAAAGAGTGTGTGTCAAGTGCTATCGTCGCGTTTTTTATTTTTCGTGAAATGACTGAGCGTGAAGATCAGAGAATTTGTATTAAATTTTGCTTTAATCTAGAAAAAACTGCCAAGGAGAACATGGAAATGATTCGGAAAGCTTTCGGCACTGATTCTATGAGCAAAAGCAATATTTATGAGTGATATGATCGCTTCAAATCGGGTCGTGAAACAGTCGCTAGTGATCCGCGGTCCGGGAGACCTTCGTCGACGAATTCTCCCGATAATGTGGAAAAAGTTCGGGAAACTATTGCCCAAGACAGTCGGATAACCATGCGGGAACTGGAAAAGCAGCTAAATATCCCGAAGACCGTCGTTGCGGAAATTTTAACTGAAAAACTCGGGCTCCGTAGAGTGGCAGCGAAATTTGTGCCAACGCTCCGGCTCATTCCTCCTGTCTTGTGCAACAGTTTTTGGGCAAAGCTCGGTATTCCTCTGGTTCCACATCCTCCATACAGTCCAGACATAGCTCCTTGCGACGTCTGGCTGAAGATGAAATCTCCAATGAAAGGGACTCGATTTGACTCCATCAATGACCCAAAAGAGAATACGACGAGAGCGCTGAAAGACATCCCAAAGGAGTGCTTTTTGGACTGTTTTGAACAGCTCAAAAATCGCTGGAACAAGTGCATTGTGTCTTACGGAGAGTACTTCGAAGGAGAGTAAAGCCACAATGTCATAGGTAAGCTCGATTTCTCAAAATCTAAAAAGTCCTGATACTTTCCGGACAGACCACGTAAGTTCAAGATGGTGCGAATTCGTCATTCTCCTCATGAAAGAGCGTAACTACATTTCAATAATGCCAAAATTCCTCTAGCAAATTGCATCCTTACCAAGGGAATTTTGGGTACTTCTGACTGAAAATTTCACTGATTTTCCGACTGATCTCGTGCAAAAACCAGAAAATTTTGGACAAAAATTGCACATGTATATTCTGGTACAAAAAAATGATTGTTTCAGTTAATCTGGCAACCTTGAAATGGAGTTACGTTCCTTCGTCCGAGAAACGACGAACTAAATGTATTTCTGTCAAACAGAACTATGTGCATTAAAACATGAGCCCTGAGATCCGTAAGAATACATGCGTAACAGGGCTCACGTCATGATGCACATAGTTCCATTTGGCAGAATTGCGTTCAACTGTAAAGCGCGCGCCTGTGGGGTCGCGAAGCGATAAAACGCACCTCCGCGTTTCAACAACACGGAACGGGGCAATGGTGAACCGTCTCTAGATAGTTCGGTCGTGCAATTAGCACTTTCAGAAAAAAAAGTCCTAATTAACAGCCTGTCTACTGAGGCGCGAAAAGAGAGAGAGACATGAGTACCTAGACCCTGTCGCTGTGGCTTGAAAATGAAGCGAAATGAGTGCCTTTACTATTATTTGGACGTATTCCTGCCAAACGGAACTATGTGCATTAAGACATGAGCCCTGCTACCCATAAGAATGTATGCAAAATAAGGCTCACGTTATGATACACATAGTTCCGTCTGACAGAAATACGGCCATTTTATGGACAGAATTTTTGAAGTGGAAGAATTTGAGTAAAAAGAGCTGCAGCTCGCGCCAATCATAAGATACGTAACGCTAAAAATCGGATTTTCTTGCCTCTCCTCCGTAACGCAGATCTGTATCCTCTCTGAAAAAGGACGTAACGTTCGCCCCCCCCCCCCCAAAAAAAAAGGAAATCATAAAAATCACCGATAAACCTAAGTTTTTTGCTTCCTTTTCCTCTCGAGAGAAAATAAGAATAAAATAGAGACTAAGTTGAGAGAAGACGGTGAAGGTAAAATTCGTGGTTAAAGAGCATATCAACGGCGTAACTCCCAAACCACGTACCTCGGTTTGCGACGTTGTACACTTCCTGGCATATTTTGCTTTTTAGCTGGAAAACTACTCATGGTCAATTCTTTAAAACTTGGGTGATTTTTCTTCTCTGCGCGGAGAAAATTGAGCATAAACTTCAAGGAATGATTTTGATATGGTCTCCTTCCAGAGAATAAAATGGGAGCGGAGATTTATAAACACCGCAAACGAGATACGTGGTTTTGGAGTTTCATCGCGATGCGCGAGTCAAGAGCCGACAGTAAGATACAGTAGAAAAGGCGGATGGGGCGAAACACGTGATACAACTATTTTAACTTTAAAGTAGTTAAAATTGCGTCTCCACGAAATGAAGGAGAATCACTTTCCGGCTGACTCGGAGACTTTAACGCACGAGTAGGAAAGTTGGATATGGCGAAACAGGTGATACAACTATTCTAACTTTAAAGTAGGTAAAATTGCGTCTCCACAAAATGAAGCAGTATCACTTTGCGGCTGATTCGGAGACTTTAACGCAGGAGTAGAAGAGTTGGATGGGGCGAGACACGTGATACAACTATTTTGACTTCAAAGTAGGTAAAATTGCGTGTCCTCAAAATGAAGGAGAACCTCTTTTCGGCTGAATCGGAGACTTTAACGTAGGAGTAGACGTGCGGTACAACTTTAAGTGGGTAAAACTGCATCGAAGTAAAAGCAAAAATGATCGAACCCGATAGAATATGTATTATTGCGGCCAGTTATTAATTTTTTCCTTAAAATTTTCAAACTCTTTGGATTTATTTGCGAAGTATTTCTCAAAACATCGGAAGAAAAACATTCACATAGTGCCCCGAAATTTCGTGTTTTAGGAAAAAGGATTTAGCAACGTGTGGAGGCTGTGCCAGAGAATATGAATTTTATCGAAATATAAAAACTTGAACCGATCGACAACCGGTGATTTGCAGCTATGGTAAAGAACCGTTTATTAAGGTGTTCGTTGCGAACAAACTGTTTATCGATCCTTTTTCATAGGTTTAAGTAGCAGATCAATCGATAAATCGCAAAGCACGCCACGTAACTGATGACGACCGTGAATCGACGGAGAAATCCGGGAATCGATCGACAACCCCGTGAATCGATCGATTCACGTTTTTATTTTTCGATCGAATTCATACCCTCCGGCTGTTCCAGCGTTGTTCCTTCTGGCGCGGCAGCACTAACGCGATCCGGAAACAAGCTTTGGGTGTTGACCCTCGGGTGAGGGGGGCCCACCCATGGTGAATGAGGACCTAGTAGCGTACGAGCGTAGAGTGGAGCGTGGCGGCGCAACGCGGATTACGTACGAATGTGGGTTACGGTTTATTTCTGTCGAGGGATCGCATGAGCGCATAGGTCGTGCCCCCCTGCCCTGGTCCCTGGGCCATGCCCATCGGGGGACGAGGAATTTCGAGACGTGGGAAAATGACGTGTCAAGCCTCGCCCCGACTCCAGTGACCTTGCCCCGTCGTTGACGCTGCCTCAGCAGCACCGGGAAAATCATCCGCAATCCTGCGGCCTCATCATTAATTGATAGACAGAGCTATAGACATGAAGACGAAAGGAAGATCGCTCAATGGGTCAGTTGCGCTGGTCATAGAATCTTGTTTCCGTGCTTGATTCTTGTAGATCATGGTGTCTACTTTTCTTGGCAAAGCTCATTCCCTGATTTTCCCCTGATTTTCAGGAGCTCATTCCCTAATGAGACACCGAAGTTTTCTCCTACTTTCCTGGGATTTTCTTGGGGAAAAGAATATAATTTTAGAGTTTCAGATATGAATATCGATTTTAATTAATCTCACGGCCATTTCTTTGGCGCACATTCAAAGTTCTAATTAAAAAAATGTTCTTGATGTTGATATTATCTGGTAAATGAAAGAGATTCCCGGTTTCTGGAACAAATTCCCTGATTTTCCCGGTAAATTTTCATTCCCTGCTGAATCCCGCTTTTTTCCGGTTTTTAACAAACCTAGACACCATGTTGTCGATTAGCTAGCAATTATGAGACCTATCCAAACAGCAACTCTCTACGTTCAATATTAACCAAGCTATCACGCTTTGAAAAATTTGGTTTATGACGTCAGCCACCGCGGTAGAGACACCTTTCATTTCCTCCACCTTGCTTTCATCCAAGTTTCACGTTGAGTAACCAATGCATCACTGACTGAGGGGCGGAAAGACTAAAGAAACCAGGGGTGTCACTACCGCGGGGGATGACGTTATAAATCGAATTTTTCAAACGGCGGTACACTGGAAAAAAAACACATTGGATCTAGAGTCTAGACTCTTAAAAACATCGACAAGAAAAAATACTCTTGATTCAATCAGATTTAAGCTTAAATCAAGAACCAAGCCTCTTAATTTGAGCGGATTTCCTTCTGGTTTAAGCTTAAATCTGATTGAATCAAGAGTCCTTTTTCTTGTCAATGTTTTCAAGGGTCTGGACTCTAGATCCAATGTTTTTTTTTCCCCAGCGTATCTCGTTCGGTTCATAACTGAATACAGAACGTAGAGAGTTGCTGTTTGGACGACCTCATTACTTTTAGCCGATATACACGAATCGAACATCAAAACACGATTCTGTGACCAGCGCAACTGACCTTTTTGTTTTTGGCTTACTACATGTTTTTTGTTGACTGAATCCGGATCCGAAGTTTCCTGGCACCCATCTGGTTAGCATTCACTGCTATTGTGAAGAACGGCTGAAAAAGGCATAGAGCTGGGCAATATATCTCACTCAATAAGGCGATTATTGGTCGAGAGAAATGCAAGGACGTAAATTACAGCGTAAATTACTTAATGGACGGCGGCGCTTGCGTCATTTGGACGAGGAGCGACTGCCCTGTCAAAGGGATTCCTGACCAATCGGAGGCTCGGATTCCGCGGAACGAGGGCGCCTGATTGGCCGAGGACTCGAGCTTTGGGCTTGGACGGCATCGCGTCATCGAGGCCTCGTTCCGCTCCCGGCGACCGTGAAAACTCGTGGAAAAATGCTCATTTCTCAAAGGAAGCCGCCGCTACGTTGTCAGATGACTCGCCCAATTTTTAATTTACAGATACAACTATCTTTATGGATATCCCTCCTCCCCACGGTGTCTACTAAAACAGGCTGGCCAAAAATCCGTACTTTTATGGGACTTTTTCCGTACATTCTCAAGATATTCAGTACCTTCTCAACAGAAAATGCAGTACTTTTTGAGTACCGTGGACGAAATTCGAAAAATTTAATAAATTTCATTCTCGCCTAAATTGCGACGAAAATGACAAAAAAATAACAAAAATTCCAGACCTTCTTGCGAAAGTTCCGCACTTTTTCGGTACTTCCGGATCGCCCTTAAAGATTCAGTACTATTTCCGGACTTGTAGACACCCTGCATTCAGATTTTCCTGGTGAGCTCATAGTGATTTACAGCGCTTTCAGTTCTTTTTTAACGTAAAAACGGTTACTTTAGGCGCTGACGATAGGAGGGCGCCAAAAATTCGAAAACGAAAAAGGACGAGAGAGAACGAAAACGAGAAAAACTGCTCTCTTAGAATTCAAGATTTTCTCAGAACACCCTCCCCCCCCCATTCGCGACCTTCCCTAAGGGGGCGGGCCGACAACAAACATCCTTGCCACAGGTGCTAAAAGTTCACGACTTTTACGACTTTCACGACGCCCTGCACTTTAGAAGTGTTTTCATGAGGAAAAGCTCCTCCATGGATCCATTCCATGACGCTCAGGTCAGGAAAGTTCCTGTCCCTCACAGGATCTAATTCGTAGGCTATTTTGGCTGGGTTTCCTCCTACGGGGCGATTATTGAAATCGATGGACAAAGCGATAGACAAAGAAGACATAGGGAGTATGGAGCGATCTTATTGGTCACATGGCCGGTTCTTATAGACTAAGGAAGAAAATGATGGACTAGTTGTCGGGTCTTTAGTGGGTTGCCGTTAGTTAGTCCATTACCTACCTCCTATGTCCATTGCCACTACCTGCCTCCACCAATAGGATCCCTCCAAATCCCTTTTGTCGTATTTGTCTATAGCTTTGTCTATCAATTTCAATAATCAGCCCGCTGGACGGTTACGTTTCCTGATTGTGCTGACACACTAACTCGGCGGCCTCGACGCGAGATGACGATGACGCTGAGTGTGAAAAAAGCTGAGTAGCGGCGCCGCGTCGCGTCGGCCGTGAACTTGACCGCCGAATCTGAGTCAGGCTCAGCTCCCGTTGGTCGGACGTGGGTCCTCTGCGCTGGAGGCGTCGGCGGCGTCGCGATGCTCTTTCCGGTCCGTTGCGAAACCTCTCGCCGCGGAGATGAGCGATGAATCAGGCGCCGCGACGACACTTGACGTCGATCACCGATGACGAATGATGACGAATCCCACCGCGCTCCAGATCCACTGGAAAAAAACACATTGGATCCAGAGTCCAGACTCTTAAAAACATCGACAAGAAAAAATACTCTCGTTTCAATCGGATTTTTGCTTCAATCAAGAACCAAGCCTCTTAATCTCAGCGGGTTTCCTTTTGATTTAAGCAAAAGTCTGATTGAATCAAGAGGATTTTTCCTTGTCAATGTTTTCAAGAGCCTGGACTCTAGATCCAATGTGTTTTTTATCCAGTGTCGGAACTATCCGCGCAACGCCAAAAAGTCTTGGGGAAACACAAAGACATTATCACTCATCTTCCAACTGTTTGCCCTTTACAATCTTTTTAAGGCTTGTCATCTTCTAACTAGCTACTGGATACCATTTTCCATTACTAGAACTTGAAGTAAAAAAAAGGAGGAAGGAAAGTAAAGAAAAGTTTGTCCAAATTTAGCAGAAGTTAGCACGTTTAAAAAAAAAAAAAAAAAAAAAAAAAAAAAAAAAAAAAAAAGTGGAAATTTTGATCGGAGATTAGAGATTTAGAAAATTTCGCGGCGTCAGGGAAAATTATTGATTCAATTGAAACATTGAAAAAAATCGTTAATTTTCCGCTTTTGATTGTTTAAGTTCTCAATTTTTCCCGGTTTCCTCTGCCCCTTTCTACCCAGCTTCGTGAACAATTTGCATTCGATGGTAAAGTTAAAACTTATGAACATTTTTTGAGGTAGAAAATTGTTCAATCGATTGCTGCATAGCCGTTCGATTGAAGGCGAACTGAGGTCCGTAACCATGCTCCGCTGTCAAAGCTCAAAGTTAAAAGCTCTTATCATATCCGACCGCGTTCCGCTGTTTCGCAAGTTCGGGGGACAAAAATTAAGAATTTTATTGGTGAAGCTATAAAACTATGTACTTCAGTACCATGCTTGACTCATCACCGCTCCCCGTGTCTTAAAAGCTATTTTTTACGACGTAACAAACGGCGAAAGGCGGGTCACTGTGTCAGGGATATTATTCCACTTTGGGTCGTTTACTTGTCTGGAAGTGTGCGCTCTTTCCGCATGGAGGAAACTAAAGAAACATTAATTCAGGAGAGTTTTGATCGTTGGGTTTTAAAGTGAACCGATTGACCGGAATTTACGATCCCAGATCACTTCAGATATCTGGATCACCTAACATTACTATGTCACCTTATCGCATAATTTTATGTTTTTATGGCTCTAGAAGATGCATGGATTTTAAAAGTATCATTTTCTGATGGAATGTGGGATACCTAAATGAGGGTTGTTTATGGGGTGAAAAATGTTGAATCCGACTGGAATTTTGTAAAAATCGTTATTCTTACGTCGCCACGATATCAGAGTGTCTACTGAAACAGGCTGGCAAAAAATCAGTACTTTTACAGTACTTTTTCAGTACATTCCAAAGAAATTCAGTACCTCCTCAACAGAAAATTCAGTACTTTTTCAGTACCTCCATTTCACGAAATTCGAAAAAATTCAAGAATTTGAACTTGCTTAGGGTGCAACAAAAATGACAAAAAATGAAATAAATTCCGGACCTTTTTGCGGAATTTTCGCACTTTTTCAGTACTTCCGGACCGCCCTTAAAAAAGCAGTGCCATTTCCCGACTTTCCGGAAATTCCGGACTTGTAGACACCCTGGATATTGAGACTTCCTTAAATCGTTGATTTCCAGATAAGAGAACTTAACTTCATTTCAACGCAGCATTTTCATTCGCCAATTATTGTAATTGTAATGGAAAAATCCAAGGAATTTATAAATGAACACTTCACTCTCACTAGCTGAGTTTCCTTTTGATTACACGTAAAAGCCAGCAAAGTTTTTAACAGAAATTTCGCAGCCATATTCTTGTAAAAGATGAAATCGCTCGGGTCTAAGAACTTGGAATGTAATAAAGTTTCCTTGCTTGCAATACAATGAAATCTCCCTTACTTGCGATGTTAATGAAATAGAGCACCCCTACGAAAAGGAGCTAATCAAGGACCGACTATAAAAACGGTACTTGAGGGAAGCAGAGGTTTAGATCATCAAAATTTTTATCATGTACGAGTGTGACTTGCTTCCACTTTTACTTACTTTCTCTCTCTCTCTCTTCCAAGCACGATATTTATTCTACTCATTCGCATCACGCTGCCTGTCTAAAAACAAACATCATAAGAATATTTAAACGTTGCCACATTTCCTCGATAAAACACGAATTTTCTTGAAAATTTTGAATGTTTTTCGTCGAAATTTTCACAGATCTCGAACCATAATTTAGACTATCGTGCCTGAATATTAAAAGAAAAAGCGTTGGCAACTTTCCTGAAAATAATTGCTTTATTGAGGGAAATTTGGCCAATTCCAAATGTTCATACGGCGTTTTACCTTAGAAACGGAGTGTGGGAACCGACACAGCTCAACACGGCACGAAATCGAGGATTTGCGCCAATTTTGCCAAACCATGTGCCAAAATTCGCGACTGCAGCTCGGTTTGGCACGCAAACTGCGATAAAATCAAGAGACACTGCCTAGTGATCACGCCGTAGGAGCCATCAGACGTTGTCAAATTTTCTTCGAGAAATAAAGAATTTGAGGGGAAATTTCTGAATATTTTTCCTCCGATTTCTCGGAGAGTTTTGCTCGTAATTTGATCTAAAGTGTCAGAGGATTTCAAGGAGAAATATTCATAACTTTCCGCAAAAATAAATATTTTCTAAGAGTGAATTTGGCGACATTGAAAGGTTCATACGGCGTTTTTCCGTATCACAAGAGCATGCGACCCGCGTCAACTGTGACAAGCTCGCATTTTACACTTGGAAGCTTCCGGGCCTCTCGACCGTGCGTAACGGTTTGCCGCGTCACGCTGTCACGCTGCGGCGCGACACCCGAAATACTAAACTCGTGACCCGAATTTCGCGGAGGCGCTTCCATCCATCGCTCCAGGGAAGAATTTCCTGCCAAAATTTCCTTTGTCTTTGCGCGCCGCACGAGCGATCCCCGCAGATTCCTCGCGTATCGGATTGCACGGCGTAGCATGTTTCCGACATATCGGATTTGGCGACTTAGGTGCCGAATTTCGTTCTGAATTCGAATTTTATTCGATTAAGGACCCTCATTTTGTGAAAATTGGACTGCATTTTGCAATACAGAGCCACTAGTTCCGGCTCATTTAAAAAACGAACTATGAATTGATTATATTTTGCAAAAAGGACCCGATAGTATTTCAGTGTTGTTAGGATTGTGCAACTTACATTCTTGGCAAAAAATTAGATGTACAAAGTAATTTTCGTCTTGAAGTCATGGTTTACTGGGAGTGAAGATAAAACTTGTTTAGATGATTAGTTTATATTCGCAGGGTAAAACAAGTTGCACGATCTTAGCAAAATTGCAAAACGTTTTTTCTTTTTTGCAAAATGCAATCCGAATTTCACTCGTTCCCCGCGGGAGAAAGATCCTTCAACAGATAAGCTGAAAATAGTGGTTCCTTGATACAAGATCAAATCCGATCAGGGATAAGTTCAGTCTAATTAGGAATGCATTTTGCAATAAGAAGCCATCATTTCTAGCTGATCCATAAAAGGACCGATCTTCATAGGGAAACGAATAAAACATTAGTCCTCCTCATTACGGCATCAGCTTTATGAGCTTTCTTGATTTTGGATTTTAGAAAAAAGAAGAGAAAAAACCAATAGCTTCGCCGCATTTTACGACAAGATGATCACACCGCAAATCGGTGCTGCATGCAACCCAAACTGATCTGGGAACGCATTGTAATGAAGAAATGTACATTTATTGGATCTTGGACCTCTGGATGCAACTATCCGTACTCGACGATTGTCCGGGTTGCATACACAAAATACTGTAGGCGCACTGGCTCTCCTCAAGCTCTCTTGGCTAAATGCGATGCTTAAAAGGAATAGAGATCCTCGAAAAAGCGACTGAAATATTAATAAGTCTGCCGAGGGCCTTCAACGAGAATAAAATTAAATAATCCACGATAAGCTTTCTCGTTTCTGGAAAGGGTTAGTGGTCCACTAAACTGAAAACCCCTTGGCACGGAACAAATTTTAGTACGCTCCACTTCAAAATGCGACCGAGTATTAAAAATAAACTAAACTGGATTCACCGGGACGGTCTGGGATTCGTATTGACACGTTTCATTTTTAAAAATACTTCTCATGAGGACGGAGAGAAGGCATTAAAACAAAACAGCAGCAAAACACAGATTATAATAAATGAGCTAACATGAGAACTGGGTTATAAAGTTTTCATGCCTATGGAAAATCCCATGGTGAAACATGCGAGAAAAATACTTCCGACTTCCGTGCTGTGAGGAAAAACGCCGTATGAGTCTTCAGGCGTTGTCAAATTTCCTGTGATTGACCACGGATTTTCCGGAAAACTCGTGAAAATTTCCCTTCCGAATTCTCAGTGAATTTTAGCAGAGATTCACTGGTAAAAAAAACCTCTTGGACCAATGCCGCGGTGCATTGACTTAAGAGTGCAGTTTCTTGTCGCCGGATTTAAGAGTCTCGAACTCTTGTTTCAAGCGGATTTTGCATTGATTCAAGCGGATTTTGTATAGAAACAAGAGTCCAGACTCTTAAATCCGGCGACAAAAAACTGCACTCTTAAACAAAGAGGGTTTTTTTTACTAGTGTTTGATTCGAACTGTCTGAAAATTCCAGGGAATCAATTCATAGGAATGCAGAAATTTCATTCGAGGAGACTTGGCAACATTTAGTCGTTCATACGACGTTTTTCCTTAGCGCGGCAAAATAAGCGACATTCGAATTTAATTTCCGAGTAAACAAAACCGCTTACAGGGGTTGAAAAGCAAGTGCGAAGAACCGAGCGGCCTGAAATTTCGCTCGCGGATAACTAGAATTTACGACTGGAGCTGTAATTATTTTAAGGACCAAAATTAACCCGACGCGGTAACGGTTCCGTACCTTCACCCGACTGCACGAAAAATAATTACCAAAGGGGAGGGGGGTGGTAGGGGGTGGCGAAAAGCTAACGTCACGGCCGAGATGTAGAGCGGACGCCAAGCTCTGAACGGGGAGATCACCCCTTATTTTTCCCTCCCCTCGCGTTTTCATTTTTACGACTGCCTCGGCGCCAAAAGTCGAGTTTTTACGGGATCAAATTTCCGCTCTTTCTTCTGACCCCCCCCCCCTTCCCTCCGCCGCTTTTCATCGCTGCGTTGCCAAATAACGAGGAAACGATCCATTCGATTACATGTTTATTCTGCCGTGCTAAGGAAAAACGCCGTATGATCATTCGAGAGTTGCCAAATTCCCTCCGACTAAATGTTCATTTTTGATGAGAGTTATGGATATTTTTCCTTGAAATTTTTACACTATATGGATTAAATTACGAACGAAATTATCTGAAAAATCGGAAGAAAAAGGTTCATATATATTCCCATAAATTCGTGATTTATCAGAGGAAATTTGGCAACGCCTAACGGTTCATACGACAGTATTCGACTCCGAAGCACTTCGTCAATACCAACATTCGTCACTATTTTGTTTTTACAGGTGTCCTAGGAAATCCAGAACACGATTATTATTGAATTTGGCGCGGAAATTTGGCAACGTCGAGGGTGTTTACGGTCTTGCAGTCGCCACCGTGACACCAATCCAGCATCCGTGATAGGATTAAAGCATCATCGGGGCAGTGATAACTTTGAATATTCTGTCCGTCCGTCTTCGCGGCCACTGGACCGCGGGGGGAGGGGGGGGGTTGGGGGTTGGAATCAGTCATCCGTGTTGAACTTTACCGTAGAATATATCGAACTAACTAGGAACTTTTTTCCGTTTTGTGGGCCGAGGTTTTTTCACCCTCACGAAAAGGCCACCATCGAGGAATGGGCCCAGAGACAGACCCTCCGATGGTATATCTTGGCAATGGTGGAAGCTTTCCCTTTCGGGAATATAAGTCAAAGTTTCGAAAAGTCAAAGTTTTTCACCTGTCACCAAGAAATCAGCGAAGGAACTCTTCGTCTCTAATTATTGGGCCGCGAAGAGGCTAGAGCTAGGGACAGAAGGGCTGGGGACTATGACCCCCATCCCCATCCCTTGTTCACTGTGTTTTCTTTTTTTCCCTGAAGTTTTACTTTGTCGCTCCCTTGCGGGTAGAGGACAATATTTCTATTGTCATCCCAAAAAAAAAAAAAAAAAAAAAAAAAAAAAGTTGAAATTTCATCATTTCTAGGCGCCTGAGCCTGGAGTAAAAAAAACCACATTTGAAAAAAATATGTCCGTCCGTCCGTCCGTCCAACGTTCCCTAAAGATGTGTACACCCACACCTCAAAATCTGTTCGTTTGATTTCATTCAAAATTTGCATAAAGGACCATACATACGGTCTCCTCACGCACGTCACACGATTTTGGGGTACGCTAAAATTCGGGGGGGGGGGGGGGGGCTAGGGGCCGAACATGATTCTTACCAACATTACACGAAAAGCTCATTTTCAGGGACTGTAAATTTTTCTTTTACCGATGCTAGCAGTCACTTCTGCCGGATCCCATGCGGCAACGAAGCGCTTGCCCGGGATTAGTTATGAGATCGTGGGGTTCTGTCACCGCAATCGGTCCCCCCTTCGGGAGGGGGACGGCGCCCCGCGGGTTTTTCGTGAGCGCGGTGTCACGGGTTGCGCTGGCGCGGGGTCCGCGCGAGTCGTCGGTCGTGAACTTTGGCCAATTGCAGCGGCGGATCATCCACCCGCTACTGCAACCTGCAGTCGCTCCCACCGCAGACTCGCCGTTGCCGAGGCCGAAAGAATTTCTCCGGGAAGCAGGAAAATAATCAGGGGCATCCTCGGTAGGGGCTTTTAAGGTTTGCCACGATGCTTGAGCAACTTGTCCGTGGTCATCAAAATTTTTGATTGTTTTAATTCACTGAGATTTCCTTGATTTTTCTAATTTCCGCTGGAAATTCGCTGATGAAAACCCGGCATTTCCTCTCATTTTCCTCTGGATTCTCTTGAAAAAAACAAGAGGTACTATTCTTCAAAATTTAGAGGAAAAATCAACTTCTTTATTTTTAGTCTGCTTCTTCAAATTTTTCAAAATTGCAATTTCCGCAAATTTTTGATCGCTTCAGCTGAAAGTGCTTAAAGATCTGGCTTCGCAGTATTTTCAAGGATTTTTTTCTGATATGAATAATAGTAAAAAAATAGGTAAACCAGTAAGAAAATGCGCCGCCTAGTGCGACGTCATCTGGCGACATTTCCCATGGCATTTAAACGCATGTATTTTAGCAGATTAGATCATCTTGTCATATCTTCTCAAATAATTGTTCAATTTGTGAACCAAGGGTATCCTCGTACTCAGCTCACTTGGTGGCGTCCGCTGAAACACGGAATTCATCAAATTTCGGACGCCTCCTCGTGTTCAGTTCACTCAGAAGTTTCTACTTAATCACAAAATAAATCAAATTTCAGACACCGGCAAATTCTCCATTATCGGGGAAAAAGTTATTTACTACCAGAATTTTTGAGACATTCCATTTTCATAGATCAGGTGAGGCAATAATAATCCCTAGAATCATTTTTCTCATTCCGGGTAGAGGGGGATTGGATCGGCAAATTTGGCAACGTTCGAGGTGTGATGGTGGTCGCGAGCGCACCTCGGCGCGTGACCGTGGAGGTGTTTAATCGCACGTTGCACCTTCGAGGGCTCCACGAGGGAAAATGAAAAACAAAAGCGGGGTCGGCACCGCCATCGCGGAAACAAAGGGACCATCCACACGAGGCGACGACGACCGTAGCGTCCGTTGACATCCAAACGGAAAACTAACACGAGGATTAATGACCCTGAAGCCGTGAAAAATTATCGTAAATCAATTAAATCAACGGAGAGAGTGACTTAGGATTAGTTGGACCACATTTGGACTACATTTTGCAATTTGGAACTATTATTTCGGCCCCAGTTTTAAAACAAGCTATGTGCCATTAGTTTCCCTATGCACATGAGTGTTTTTTCAGATGAGCGAGAATTTGTAGTTCCGAATTGCAAAATGCAGTCCATTTTGCAGTAAGGAACCACTATTCCTGGATCATTTAAAAAAACATCATGCATGCGATTGGTTTCCCCACACTGGAAAAAAAAAACCACATTGGATCTAGAGTCCAGACTCTTAAAAACATCGACAAGAAAAAGTACTCTTGATTCAATCAGAATCTAGCTTAAATCAAGAAACAAGCCTCTTAATTTAAGCGTATTTTGTTTTGATTCGAGCAAAAATCCGATTGAATCAAGAGTATTTTCTCTTGTCAATGTTTCCAAGAGCCTGGACTCTAGATCCGATGTGTTCTTTTTCCAGTGCATGCAGAAGGGTGCTTTTATGAAAGAACCAGAGATAGTAGCTCCTTATTTCAAGATGTAATCCACTTTAGATTGCAGTTCGTATTGGTAAATGATCACTACACTGCCGTGCTAAGGAAAAACGCCGTAGGATCCTTCAGGCGTTGCGAAATTTTCTTTGATAAAACACGAATTTCCTGAGAAAATTGAGAATATTTGTTTCCAAAATTTTCACACAATGTTTCACGCAATTTAATCTGTAATGTCTTACAGTTTCAAGGGAAAATATGCATTGATTTCGTCATAAATACATGTTTTATTGAAGGAAATTTGGCAAATCTCGAATGTTCATACGGCGTTCTTCCCTAGCGCGGCAGAAAGGACCTATTGCATTTTCAAATTTTGCCTCGAGCGAACACCCGTTTCAACCTTTAAGATCGCTCTATTTTCCATTTGTATTCGTTGTCTATCGCTTCGTCCACCAATTTCCAGAGTCTGCTCGCAGAGACGACTTGTGTGCGGTCGTGACTTGCCCTACCCTACATTTATATTCAGACCTAATTTTCCCGAAAAAATTGGGCCCCTGTTCCTGAAACGCGTCTGGCTCAACACACGAGTACAGCCGACATGGAACCTAGGTCGCTTTTACTACCTCCATGATCGCCATCATCTACCGTTTCCGACAGAAAAACGCTCTAAACTATACAGCTCGATTTTTTCGCCAGCAAAAACCGAAAAGTAGCTCATGACGGCAATTCGTCACTCTGACGTAAGATCGTATCTCGATTCCCACGTGAGCTCTACTCCCCGTATAACTTTAAGCTTTCTAGGGCTCATGTGAAAATCTAGATAGAGAAGCGACGGATTGCGCGAATGGACGCAAGATCCGCTCTCGACCTCCTGCCTCCGTTTCCTGGAGCGTCCGACGCACACGGGGTCGAGTCAATTGGAGAGGTCGAACATGACATTTTTGACTAAAACTGCAAATTTTGATGTTTACTTCGTCACATTTTAAATTTCAAGAGGTGCTTAAAGAAGCAAATTGCACGAGAAAACCAATGGCACCACTTTTGGTACCTCAAAGTTTTGTATAAACGGAGTTATAAGCGTTTAAAGTTTCGAAATTTTGTCCGACCTCTCCTATTGACTCGATCCACCGTGCGACGGTTAGTCACAACTAAAAATGACTCTGCGCATGACTTTCATCCCGAAGAAAAGATAAAAAAAGGAAAAAAAATAAATAAAAAAAAAGGAGGGGGGGCGGAACGGTTCTGACCCATCCGAGCGAGCCTGCACTTTCGGGGGCACCGTACCGGTTTTCCGAGTCACTGGACGCGGGCGAAGCGCACTCTTTCGGAGGATAATTCCCTCCACGGCTTTAATTATTCCGACGAGGAAAAAAAGAGGGGAAAAAACGGAAAATCATCGGCACAGCAGTTGGTGATCGATGAGTTAAATGGTGTCGGATGTACCGCTACGTCGCTGGGTGTGATAGGACGGTCACGTTCAATGCCAATGCTCAAATGAGGCATTTTATCGCATGAGCTACATTTTTTTGCGATGAGAAGCTACTATTTCTGGTTCGTTTCGCGATGAAGAATCGCTACTTTTGGCTCGTCGAAAACAAAACGCCTATCTGGATAGGGACACGGATGACACATGAGTACTTTTGAGAATTCACGGAAAAAAATTAAATTGCTGATTCAACAATTCAATTGCTAAAAATAGTGAGTGCAATGTTTCAATGTAGATTTCACAACAAAAAAATGCTACTTTAACCACCCCCGTGGTTAAATTAGTTTACAATGTGGTTAGAGTAGCATTTTTTTTGTTGTAAAATCTACATTGAAACATTGCACTCACTGTTTTTAGCAATTGAATTGTTGAATCAGCAATTTATTTTTTTCCGTGATGAGCCACAAATAGTGGTTCCTCACTGTTACATTTTGTCCGTTTATGGCTAATTTTCGGCTATGGATATAATATACCTCTACGAATGAATCAGAAACGTTGCCTCTCCATTGCAAAATGTAGTCAAAATGGCGAGACTTGTCAAATGCCATGATCGAATCGGGATTTCTTGTTGAATTGTGCTGATCACATATTCTCATCAAATTATGCTCGTCAAAATTGTAAATCTGTATTTTGCAAGTTCTGTGACAGGAGTCATTTATCACTCCCGGGCTAGAAGTAATTAACACGCTCTAATTACCTAAAATACATCAAATTCTTAACTTTTTATTCAAAGTAATGCCTTGGTATACATTATAAAAATCGATCATGGAGGGAAGAATTGACTATATGCCTCGGTATTTGACAAAATGCCTGATTTCATTAAATGACTTTGATTATTAATTGGACGTATTTCTGTCAAACGGAACTATGTGCATTACAACGTGAGCCCTGTTACGCATATATTCTTATGGGTCTCAGGGCTCGTGTCTTAATGCACATAGTTCCGTTTGGCAGGATTACGTCGAATTGGCCTTCGCCGGTCACACGATCGAAACACGAAGAAAATCCCACAGAAACAGGGTGTCTCCTTGGATGAGTGATAACCGCATTTCAACATCGGACATCGGCGCGCTCCTAATATTCGATGGGAGATAATGACATCGCAAGCGTTGTTGATCATCATAGTTGACCTCCAGGAACACCACTGCCGCATCGAAGCACAGCGATTTAGGATAAAAACAATTTAGGCGAGATGACTTTCGTATATATAATTGTCACTCGTTACGTTTTGATGGGAATCGCTTCGAATATTGATTGAGGAGATCATCAATCTTCAGCAGGTGCGTAGTAAGTTGGTTAGGACTTAAGGACGAATGACGCTTAAAGATCACCTGGTCCACGATTTGGTTAAAATTTTTCTGACGTTCGTCAAGTCTCTAAACGTTAAAAAGAGTACTTGATTCCTATATGCGGAGTTCTATCCCGCGAAGTTCTCGCAAGCATCGGGAATCGCTAATTCAACTACTGCGAGTTGCACTTTTAGAGACAGGGTCGCTGAGCGCCTTCAATATTTCGTGTATGCAATCCGGACAACCGTCGAGCACGAATAGTTGCATCAAGAAGTTCATAGCAGTTAAGTAACGCGTCGCACTTGCAACAACTCAAAGGAAACCAAGACGCCTTCAATATATTGCGTATGCAATGAGGACAGTCGTCGAGCACGAATAGTTGCATCAAGTAGTCCATAGCAATTACGCAAGGCGCCGCCGCGCGCCGGCTGCATCGCACATACAACAACTTCAGAGGAAACCAAAACGCCTTCAATATTTTGGCTATGCAATTCGGACAGTCGTCGAGCACGAATAGTGGTATCAGCAAATCTATAGTAATTTGACACGGCGCAGATAAGGGAAAGCACGATTGAAACCAGCGCACCTTCAATATTATGCTATGCAACACGATTTTTAATGGTCGAGCATTTTTGCGAAAATTTTAAACTCAATGGTCTTTTCAAAATTGGATGATCTCGATGATATTTCCGATTCTATTGGGACATTTTGCCGAGGAGAGTCTTAACTTCCGGTTGAGACTTGAAGGAGCTCGTCAAATTTCGGCCGGAGGTTTAACTTGAAACAAGAAACGATGGAACCAGGCTGTAGGGTTCGAGTTGCATTATTCTCTTTACCTTGGAAGTTGACTAAAGAGAAAAACACATGACGTCACCGCAGGGTAATAAGATTTCTTGAATTTAAAAATTCTCTCACATAAAATGTTTTTGGATATGATTTCTTGTAAAGATTTTCTTCAGAAAAAGCTTACAGCAAGAAATCTTTTGAAATTGAAAAAGACATGCGAGGTTTTGGTTAAAGGAAAAAAGTCAAGATTTTGCAGCGAAGTCCCTCAACTTTTCAACGTCTGGCGGAATTCAATTCCCCACTTTTGCCAGGTAAACTCCACTTGGGAACTCCTCTAATTCTAATTTCTTTTATAGTAGTAATTGAGACTATCAAAGGATCAATTCGGCCCTGATCTTCAAGGATTCGTCTGATGTCTAACATACTTTCGGGCCATCTATTAACGGTTCTCTTAGGAAATTGTGGTTTTTACATATTTTTGGCTCAGTTGATTTTATTTCTTTTTGAATTTTTTGTCTGTTTTATTGACGTCTCAAGAAATTTCTACCCATCATATTCCGAGCGAAATTTCACGATAGACGAATGGAAAATTTCCGGCGCATGATAACTCTCTAATGCACGGCGATGACGACCATGACGCCATGCCCGAAATTAAAACACTCGGCAACTCTCGAGCCCGCACTCGAGAAGAGTCATCCTCCACCTCTTCTGCCCACCTCCGTCTTTTTTCATTTTTCCGCCTCGTTTGACCCGGGAGCCAACGCGGCTCAACCGAACCTCTCTCCGTCTCTCCAGAATCCTCGCCCTCCGCACTGCCGTGCTCAGGAAAAACGCCGTACGAGCCTTCAGACGTTGCAAAATTTCTTTCGGTAAAAACTATATTTACTGGGAAAATCCTGCATATTTTCCCCCAAAATTTTCGGACAATTCACTGGAAAAAAAAACACATTGGATCTAGAGTCCACACTCTTGAAAACATTGACAAGAAAAAGGACTCTTGATTCTATCAGATTGAAGCTTAAACTAAAAGGAAATCCGCTCAAATTAAGAGGCTTCGTTCTTGATTTAAGCTTAAATCTGATTGAATCAAGAGTATTTTTTCTTGTCCATGTTTTTAAGAGTCTGGACTCTCGATCCAATGTGTTTTTTTTTCCAGTGTTTAATCTCAAACGTCTGGAATTTCAAGGAAAAAAGTGCATGAATGCCGTTAGAAATCTATGTTTGATCAAGGGAAATTCGGCAACCCTCGAGTGTTCAAACGGCGTTTTTCCTTAAGACAGCAGCGCAGGAGTCGGGACCCGTTTAAATACGATGACGCTGCAACTCGGGGGACCCGCCCCCGGTTGCCGAGTGGTCCCGGAGAGAACCCCCGAAAAAAGGGGGACGGGGGGCTCGGGGGTTCCGGGAGGCGAAGCGCAACTCCAAGCTCGCCGTTGTGCTCACCGGTGCCTGCCCGCCGCTTCGGAGCCAGACGCGAAGAACCGCGTATATTACGAGGGGTTCCGGTTGGAGTTGCGTTGTTCTGCCTCGGCGAGGCGCGACTCCCCCGCAGCGGTGAAATGCGAGCCGCGAGACGCTGTGATTATCTGTGTCACTGCGCTGGAATTCGTCGGTGAACGAGCGATGAACGCTCGGCGAAATTCAGTCGCGAAGAAGTGTACGAGTCTGTGATGGACCCGGAGACAGGACCCTGAATTATGTATAGGACACTGGAAAAAAACCACATTGGATCTAGAATCCTGACTCTTGAAAACATTGACAAGAAAAAATACTCTTGATTCAATCGGATTTTTGCTTGAATCAAAACGAAATACGATTAAATTAGGAGGCTTAGTTCTTGATCTAAGCTAGATTCTGATTGAATTAAGAGTACTCTGTCTTGTCGATGTTTTTAAGAGTCTGGACTCTAGATCCAATGTATTTTTTTCCAGTGCAAAGTCTCCTGTCCAGTACAATGTCAGACCATCAAAAATCGTGTTGCATACCATAATATTGAAGGTGCGCTGGTTTCAATCGTTCTTCCCCGCATATGCGCCGTGTCAAATTACCACAGATTTGTTGATACCACTATTCGTGCTCGACGACTGTCCAAATTGCATAACCAAAATATTGAAGGCGTTTTGGTTTCCTCTAAAGTTACTGTATGTGCGATGCAGCCGGCGCGCGGCGCCTTGCGTAATTGCTACGGACTACTTGATGCAACTATTCGTGCTCGACGACTGTCCGAATTGCGTCTGTCCGACTGTCTTGCGTCTAGTTTTTCATTGATTGCGCCGTGATATTTCGGCAAAAAGTCAGTTTGGCCCATGAAAAATCTTCAATGTCCCCTAAAAATCGAGCTTGATGAGCCACAGGGCTCCTGAAACTCAAAGATGAGTTTCGAACACTGGGAAGGGCAGCGCCAGTCCCTTCTTGAATCAGTTGTTTTCGAAAGGGAACAAGTCCGTTTCTGGATGAGTAAGCTAAGGCTCATGCAAAAATGGATTGTTCCCTTATGAAAACAACCGATTCTCTTGACGTTAACAAGATGCCAACATAAAAATTAAAAAAAAGAAGAGGCGAAAGGAGGAATATGAATCCAAGCGGATAAAGACTCGACATACCTGCGAAGCACTCCAACTCTACGGGGATCGCATCATTGCCGATTAAAACGCTGGCTTTTTTCAATTATCGAGCGCGGATTCTGACGTTCCAATTGTGCGCTCATCGTTTTATTGTCGCGTAAAGCGCCCCGCCAGCGCGGGAAACCATATTCCCTTGCTTTCACGCTACGAGAGAGCGCAAATGAGCCGCAAACCTCCACGTTGCCTTCCCGAAATGAAAATTAACGATTGGTCCGTTCGGATAAAAAATAAGGGGAGAGTGCAGTGATCCCATTGGTCGACGGGGGTGTTTGCGATGGAAAAACGAGGTAGTAAATAGTACCAGGGTGTCTACTAAAACAGGCTAGCTAAAAATCAGTACTTTTACAGTACTTTTTCAGTACATTCCCGAGAAATTCAGTGCCTCCTCAATAGATAAATTCAGTACTTTTTTACCACTTTAAGTACCTCCATTTGACGAAATTCTAAAAATTTCAAAAATTTGAATTTCTCGCTCAAATTACGTCAGAAGTGACAAAAAATTCCGGACCTTCTTGCGGAATTTCCGCACTTTTTCAGTGCTTCCGGGACCGCCCTTAAAAAATCAGTACTTTTACAGTACCTTTATCAGTACTGTTCCAAGAAATCCAGGACTTCCTCATTAAGTAGAAAAATTCAGTACTTTTTCAGCAACTCCATTGGACGAAATTAGAAAAATTTCAAAAATTGAATTTCTCGCTCAAATTGCGAAAAAAATGACAACAAATCAAAAAAATTCCGGACCTTTTAGCGGAATTTCCGCACTTTTTCAGTACTTCCGGACCGCCCTTAAAAAATGGTACTTTTTCCGGACTTACCGAAAATCCCGGACTTGTAGACACCCTGATATCGATACTCAATCATTCACGCTTCTCCACTGGTTTCAGCACGATGAACCAAACGGTCCAGCTCTTCCACGGGTAAAAAAAAGGAGTTATTTCTAAGAGATCTGACAACCCCGCGACGGAAGATGAGTTGCATTTGACCCGAATTCCCGGCCACCAGTCCGACTCGGGGAGGAAAGCATCAGAGTTTCTCGCTTCGATAAATCAAGGCCCGAAGAAATAAATAAGTAAAAAAAAAAGGCGGGGGGAAAAGAAAAAGAAGAAGAGATAAACGCAGATGCGTCTTGAGCGCTTGCCAAGGAAGAAGAACAAAAAAATTAGAGCAATTTTCAACGTTTTCATCTGTGACTGACTCTCCGAGGAGGGGACAGAATTATCGGAGCCGACAGGCGGTGCGCTGTTTACACGCTTTATTTACGATTTGATAACTGGACGTGTTTATGCTAAAACCGTCTATGCGCATTGGGTTTGCGCGTGACTTAGGTCCTTTTAGCTTGAATCAGTCCGACTGGATGACGGTAGGAGCAGGAGTCACTCCCAAGACTGGGTTTTCGTCCGCGAGTCTTTCATCATCGTGGATTAATGCACGATAATTTATGATTTTCACGATTTGATAACTGGAGGATAATTTGAGAGGTGCGCGTGTTCGTGTCATCACTCTTCTGGCTGTTTTTGAGAAATGAGCTTTTGACAAAGAGAAAGACCGGGAATCGACTTGCTCTCGAGGTGGATCTTCAGCTCTCAGCTTTGCGTATCGTCACCGAAAATTGAAATTTCGTCTTCGAAATATTGTTGATTTTGGGTATTATTAAGAGCTTCTTTTGACAATTCAAAATATCTGTCTACAGATCAACAGGGTGTCCAGTTTTTCCTTCACTGTGGGAAATCCTGATTTTTCCTGATTTTTGATTGCTAAATCCCGATTTCGTATTTTTTCCAAATCCTGATTTTTTGCGGAGTAAATTACAATTTCTGCATAAGCGTATGCGAAAGCATAAAAAAATCCAATCGGACAGCCGAATTTTCTCAAATCCTGATTATACGACCGATTTTTCCTCAAATCCTGTTAGAATCGGGAAAACAGACACGCTAGACACCCTGAAAGAATCGATAAACGGTCAAACAAAATATCAACGTTTAAAACCCAACACTGGGAAAAGAGGTCTTTTGGATCTGGAGTCGAGACTCTTAAAAAATTTAAGAAGCAAAAATATTCTTGGTTCAATCGAGATTTGTTTGAATCGAGAGCCAAGCCTCTTAATTAAAGCGGGTTTCCTTTTGATTCAAGTAAAAATTCGATTGAATCAAGAGCATTTTCTCCGGTCAAATTTCTTATGACTCTAGAATCAAGATCCAAGTTACTTTTTTTCGAGTGCATGTATGAATTGGAATAGTACAAAACTGTTAGCGCAGATAGGACATGAGGATTTCCAAGGAAGCTGCAAAAAATACGGTTGACGGATGTTGTGCTCCAGCTCCATGCTGATAGCTCGGTGAATCATACCGAGCACCAACTTATAAGTCCTCGATTCCGGAAATGAGATCTTGCGAAACGTGGTTAAGATGCTAGTTCCCTGCGAGGTAAGAACCCAATACGCATATTGCAAGACAGGAAGTCTACTAAAATGGGCTGGCAAAAAATCTGTACTGTTGCTGTATTCTAGAAAATTGAGGACCTCCTCAACAAATCGATCCTGAAAGTTAAGTACGTTAACTTCCGGACACCCTGTTTGGACCCCGGAGTCCGGAGTGAGCCATCAGGGTGTCTACTAAAACAGGTTGGCCAAAAAATCAATACTTTTACGGTACTTTTTCAGTACATTCCCAAAACATTTAGTACCTCCTGAACAGAAAAATTCAATACTTCTTCAGTGCCTCCATTTGACGAAATTCGAAAAATTTCAAAAATTTGAATTTCTGGCTCAAATTAAATTTAAGACCTCTTGCGGAATTTCCGCACTTTTTCAGTACTTCCAGACCCCCCTTGAAAAATCGGTGCTATCTCCAGACTTTCCGGAAATTCCGGACTTGTAGACACCCTGGCCATATACCGAGTACCATTCCTCGATTTTCAACAGTGTGTCATAATGTTCTGAAACATGTGATACGATTACATCATACATCACCCTACAGCTCCTACAGCAAGAGCAACGGCGCGGCGGATCGACATGCTACATTTTTCACACGGACATCCAAGACACGCTCCGAGACTGATCCTCGACAAAAATTAGGGCACACACTTGGACTGGAGTAACCCCTGAGTCATGTCCTTGATGCGACGGAGACGACATACGACAGAGCACGGCCACAAATCCTCGCTCCTGTCACGTTAGGGCGTAGCTCCGTTCCGACATGAGCCGCGGAGAGCATTGCGTTATACGGAGAACAGGGCTCACGTGGGAATCGAGATACGCCGTTGCGTCAGAGGAGCGAGGAAATCAGGAGATGACACAGATCTGCATGCCTCGTCGTCCCACTCGTCGCCAACGGGACGAATGTTTGATGGCCCGGGTTGCCGCAAACCGCGGGAGTGGCACACGGGACGGCGGTGGATTTTCTTGAAAAGTCCTCCGGTTTGGCAACGCCGGGAGAGACGCTTGATTGGTCCGACCGTCAATCCAATTGTCGATTAGGACACATCTCTGACAGCTGCGTCGACGCCGATTCAGGGCTAGAATTTCAGAATTTTTCGCCCGGGGGGTAGGGAAAATTGCTGGATCCAGGGCCGGATTTTCCTACTTGCCGCCCGTGGGCCGCCGGTATTTTGCCGCCCCCGTCTCATTCGTTTTGAAACATCAATGAAAACCATTAAGTGAACGTGTCATCGGGGGAGGGGTGCATAAGACGCGTTTACTCGTGTTGAACACATTTTTTGGGAAAGCCCTGTCAACGCTACTAACAAAAGGTCACGGAACTTTGCGCGAAAGTCAAGTTTCGTAAACCTATCTCTAATGGACAAGGCCTCCCATTCATAAGAAATGAACGAAAAAATTATGAAAGAGCAAACACAAGATTTGGTTTAATGATTTTAATTTCCGCCGCCGCGCCGACCGCACCGTGTTTGGCGCAGTGCGTGAAGTATTCGCCCAGTCTTGTAGGCGCTATGCGTTCCACGCTGACCACAATAACCGCACTGTGTTTGATACAATGCGTGAAGTATTCGTGCAGTCTTGTAGGCGCTAATGTGTGTTACATGCCGATTGCCGCGCCGAGGGCTTCTCCTTTTCATCTCAAGTCCTCGTCATCATTTCTCCCTAAGTCGCGCCGTTCCAGGCCAAATTGTGTATTTAGTTTCTCTCTTAACTCGACTAATTGAATGTGCTGTCTCTTGTATCACTGAAAGACGACAAAATTAGAAATTACTATACTCTCAGGAAATGAGAGATTTTGTAGCCTTTTCTCGTTTGTTATTTTTTTATTTCTAAATCCGATTTTTTTATACCTTCATTTAAAAAATTCCAAAATTTTCCGCCCCCTAGATTTGCCACCATGGGCCGCGGCCCATGTGGCCACCCCCTTAATCTGGCCCTGGCTGGATCAGAGGGCTGCTTATTGAAATAGACAAAAAGGACGATAGGAAAATGGAGCAACCCTGTTGGTTGGTCAGGGTTACCACAAAATGAAGAAATGGAAATTTCCTGACATTTCCCTGTTACATTTTGGTAAAAGTACCTGCAAATTGAAGATATGCTAGATGGTTAAGAAGACAAGATTTCAAATAGTTTTCACTTAAAATCTATTGTTTCAAACGTCAAACCTAATCTAAAGAGCAAATAAAGGTGGCTTGACAATTTTTCCCTGACATTGGTAACATTTTCGGCGCGGGAAACTTCGAAAAGCACGTTACAAACTACACAGATTGCGGGCTAAGGAATGGATTTCAGACTTATTTGATGTGCCCAACGTGATCTTAGAGCGAATTTACCCTCAGTTACTGAGCTATATCTCTTGCGAGCCTCAGACCCATTTACATCGAAAAAGAAGTGAAGCTGATTTAACATTCTGGATGTAAAAAAAGAGTGCGAGAACTTATAAAATGCTGAACTGCCCGCTGCAGCAGTTACTGTAGCAACTCCAAGATGTAAAACTTACTGCTGTGGTGGGTAATTTAGCATTTTGCATGTTTTCGCACACGTTTTTTACATCCAAAAAAAAAAAAGAAAAAAAGAAAAAAATAAAAAAAAATAAAAAAAATAAAAAAAATAAAAAAAAAAGTAGAAAAAAGGTAGAAATTTGTGGAGTTAACCATAGATTTATACCTATTATGGTAGAAGTGGTTTTAAATCAGGGATTTTCTGTTTGGTTAGAAAATTCAAGGTCATTAAAAAGCTTAGAGTAAGTGTTGATCTTTTAAACCAATTATGATAAGATCGCCTATCTTTAATGAAAGCTAGTTTAGTTTATTTCCGCTGATGACTATAGATGTTAAATCAACTTCACTTTTTTTCGGTGTAGTTTAACATTTTCCTTGAATGTTGAGTGAAATGAAAAAATCGTCCAGAGGCGCTCTAAGATTGCGAAAATCTGATTTTGGCCGTGATGATAAACGTGAGCCCCTCGCCAGGGAACTGATTTCCGAAAATATTCGCCGGTTCCTGCGTTCTCCGCGCGAGGAAACGGACCGGCTTCATAAATCAAAGCGGCTATCTCCCGACCCATCTCCGAAGGGCCCCGCTTTTAAGGGGCCAAAATCCGGGCCGCACAGTGTCATGTTAATAAGGAGAAACCCCGTATTCGCATCCGCACGTTGCCAAAGCGTCCGCGATAATATATTAATATTCGAAAAGAGCTGAGAGAATTATTTCGTGAAATTACCATATACACTTGAAGAAAATGTGATTAAGCTCCATTAAAAATATGATATCTAGAATTCTTGCAGTGTCTTATTCCCTGCCTTTCGGAAGTAAATCTCCGACGCAAGTATAGAGTTTACTTACAACTCTTCCAGAATCTGCGGGTTTGCAATTAGATTTAAGAGCGAATTCATTGATTACTTCGTCTTCAGGGTGATCCTAAGGCACAAATCAACGTAAATCGCCATTTTTTGATAAAAACTGGGTTCCATAATGGAGAATTTGCAAGGGTCTGAAATTTGATAAATTTCGTGTTTAAGTGGATTCTACTGCGTGAACTGAACACTGAGATACCCTTCATTCATACATTGAGCAATTATTAGAGGAGAAATGACAAAAGAACTGATTCTGCTAAAATACATGTGTTTAAATGGGAAATGCCGCCAGATGACGTCACTAGGCGGTGCATTTTCTCTCTTTTAAATCTATTTTTAAAGCATTTCCCATGTCAGAAAAAAATTACAAAAAATACTGTGAAATCAGCTCTTTAAGCACTTTCAGATGAAGCAATAAAAAATTTGCGTGCAAATTCTCCATTCCTTTATTTTCCAATTCCTAACTTTCCTGACTCCGAAAGTTACGAATTCCCGTCATTCCGTGACTATCCCTGACCTTCGGTCTTCTTTGGCCATAGCTTTGCAGGGTTGCCACAGAATTTAGAAAAATAAATTCCCTGACATTTCCCTGATTTCCCCGACACATTTTGGAGAGATTTCCTGACAATCGAAGAAGTGACGGGTGGTTAAGAAGGCATGATTGAAAATTGTTTTCAGGCATTTGTTGTTCGAAACCTCAAACTCATTCTACAACGCAAATGAAGGTGAATTAACAAATTTTCCCTGACATTTTCCAGTTTTCCCCGACTGTGGCAACCCTGTATGTCCATCAATTTCAACAATCAGCCCGAAGAACACAATGTTCAAAATTTTTTTAAAAAATCGTAACAGGAGACGAAATTTGACAACGCTGGGATGTTCATACGGCTTTCTTCCTTGGCACGAAAACGGACCCGCTCAAAGATTTTCCTCCCGAGAGGCCTGGACCGGTGGACCTGGATGCTGCGCCGAACTCCGAAACCGGGCGAGGAAAGGTCAACGGCGGCCGGCGCGGGGGTAGCGGGAGGGCGGA
>NW_017547204.1:1712324-1723423 GCF_001854935.1 Bemisia tabaci | reverse complement strand
GGGGGGGATGACGTCACGGGCGGGCGGGAGAATAACCTGTTGCGGCCGGGCGTTGCCTCTCATCTCGGGTCGACCGGCGCGGCGCGGGAGGAGACTCGCCGCCTATGCACAGGGTCCTCTCCAACTTGGACCCGGACTTTTTTCGGACAAAGCAGTGGTTAGTAGAGAACACTGGAAAAAAACACATTGGATCTAGAGTACAGTCTCTTGAAAACATTGACAAGAAAAAAATACTCTTGATTCGATCAGATTTAAGCTTGAATCAAAAGGAAATCCGCTCAAATTAAGAGGCTTGGTTCTTGATTCAAGCAAAAATCCGATTGAATCGAGAGTATTTTTTCTTATCGATGTTTTTAAGAATCTGGACTCTAGATCCAAGCGACTTTTTTTTCCAGTGAAACACATTGGATCTAGAGTCCAGACTCTTGAAAACATTGACAAGAAAAAAATACTCTTGATTCGATCAGATTTAAGCTTAAATCAAAAGGAAATCCGCTCAAATTAAGAGGCTTGGTTCTTGATTCAAGCAAAAATCCGATTGAATCAGGAGTACTTTTTCTTGTCGATGTTACAAAGAGTCTGGACTTTAGATCCAATGTGATTTTTTTTGCAGTGAAACACATTCTAATCAAGCGAATTTTGTTTCGGGGCTCGGTACTACTTTAGTGCCCGAACCTCCGAGTTGCTGTTCTATTTGAATTCGGAATTTCCGCTTCGGTGACTAACGAATCCAGGGTGTTTTGTCTACCAGTTACTAAAAACCATAATTGGGGACTTAGGGTGTTTTTTCAAAATAATCTGGGACTTTTTTCCCGAAACAGTAAGAGCAAGGGAGCTAGTTAGAGCGTTAAAAGGCGTATTTTATACGACAAATTTTACAATTCGTCGTCATTTCTCAGTACCAACGCGAATCATAAAACCAAAATGAAAGAGACAACGAGCAAAGAAACGAGAACTTCCGACAGGGATAATCCTCGAGTAAAAAATTGGATTTGACTACGTTACTTTAATCTGGGGCCAAAATTATTTTTAATCATGATGACAACGCTGGAGGTGAATGAGTTCGAGTTTCTCAGGAACTTCCAACATACGAATCGCAATGGGGTTTACCTGCAACACAGGAAAAATACGACGATTAGAAACAGATGGGCACAACAAAAGTTTGATTGAACTACAGAGTGAGGAAATATATCAAGAACATGAAAGAAACCACACTGGTAAAAAAAACCTCTTGGACCAATGCGCGGTGCATTGACTTAAGAGTGCAGTTTCTTGTCGCCGGATTTAAGAGTCTTGAACTCTTGTTTCAAGCGGATTTTGCATTGATTCAATTCAAAATGCGCTTGAAACAATGCAAAATGCGCTTGAAACAAGAGTTCAAGACTCTTAAGTCCGGCGACAAGAAACTGCACTCTTAAGTCAATGCACCGCGGCATTGGTCCAAGAGGTTTTTTTTACCAGTGCATACCGCCGCTCCTCTGACGTAAAGGCGTATCTTGATTTCCACATGAGCCCCAGATAGCATGGATTCATATGTAAGACAGGGTTCACAAAGGGATCGAGATACGCCCCACTATGGTCCGAATAGCCGGTTTAAGCGGCAATAAATCGAAAAAGTGAAGTTTGGAAAAAGTTAGATTTTAAGAGGTAGATCGATAGTACATACTGTAGAGAAGACTCCTGTAAAATTTCACTTCGATTAAAGCACTAATAAAGATGTGACAAGCCTGGGAAGTGCGGCGCGCGGAGCACTTTATGAGTGCGATTCCAGTTACCGAGCGGCAGTGCTGTGTTTAAGGGCTTGTTTTCGTCGTTTCACCGTACCTGAAAGTGTTTGGGCACTTGATTCACAAACTACAAGATAAGTTTAAGATGTTTCATGCTGAAACCGTTCTTTTTCATCATATCTAATGTTCTAGATTAACCCTTAGACATAGTCACTTTTTTCAATAAAATCGCAAAAGTAGGACCCAAAAAATATCCTTTGCACCTCTGAGCACCTCGTAATTTTACTCGGAAGTTATTGTCATGACTCTATACTACCTTTTAGTCTGAGTGGCAGATCAATCACACACAATCGCCTCAAGTTATTTCTCATGAAAAATGACGTTTTCGCGTTTCTTATCACTTACTACAATTAGCTATCATATGCCATTGACGATGACTTTTATCACGTTCCATTGTCATATTCTAGCAAATCGAATGCATTAGAGCCTAAATCTGCCCAGGCAGAATAATACGAGTTGATGGGGTTGATCGGGACCAATTGAAACTTTGTGCTGAAGAACAGCAAAGAATCGCCTCGGGAGGCTATTTTGAGGCCCCGTAAAAGTTTTTTTTTGACGTTTTAAGTGTTTCAAACATATAATCTATCAGTGTAGATATATGTTAGCATAAGTTTAGCTTGGCAGACGAAAACAAGTCTAAACGGTTGATCGGTGGGACTTGAAAGTAAGGCTCCCGAGCAATGAAATTGTCTTAGGAAGCCACTTTGAGGTCCCGTAAACGTTTTTTTTTTTTACGTTTACCCATGTTTCAAACAAATAATCTATCAAAATGGATATATTTAAGCTTAAGTTTCGCTTGGCAGACGAAAACAAGTTCAAACGGCTGATCGGTGGGACTTGAAAGTAGGCCTCTGGAGCCATGAAACGTAGAAGTATTATCCTGAGCTGTCTTTTTCAAGTTCCCTTGATAGTAGTGTTTGACGAGGCTCTACTTTTAGCTTCTTATAGTCCATCCAATGTAAAATTAATTTTTAAACTTAAAAAAAAAAAAAAAAATTCTACCGAGAATCGAACCCGGGACATCAAGAAGACAAGTAAGACGCGATGCCAACTGCTCCACCGCGTCAACTTGGATGGCGAGCCTCAATTTAAGGTTTCTGAACAAATTATTACAACAGTTATATAAAGTAAAAAATGTTAAAAATGGATTTTTCCTGAAGAACATTAGCATTTTTGCACTCAGCGACCCTAAAAACCCCTGAAAACTCATGTTGCGAGGTTTAAACATACGTATCTGATTTAATGCCGCTTAAACCGGCTATTCGGACCATAGTGCGCCCTTGCGTGAGAGGGGCGATGATATGAAATTAACTCAAAATTCGTCGTTTTTCAGACGAAGAAACATAAGTACAGTTAAATGTTTCAGAATTTCTACAAGCAAATTACATTCCTACTCACAGACTATAGAACAATTCCAACGAAAAATTTCACTGATTTTCCTTCTCATTGCACGCAAAAATGAGGTTGCGTTTCTTCGCCTAGGAGACGGCGAATTGGACTGCATTTTACAATTTGGGGCTATAAATTCTGGCTCATCTGAGAAAACACTTATGTGCATAAGTAAACTAATAGGGCATACGTTTTTTTTTAAATCGGGCTAGAATTTGTAGTTCCAAATTGCAAAATGCAGTCCAATTGGCGAGTATTTTAATAAGGATTCGGTTCGCTCCTTCTTCCTTTCGTCGTGTTTATCTATAGCTTTGTCCATCAATTAACGAACAGATGATTATGTTTCAGAGCGCCGCTTCATCATTCAGCAACCGTGTCAACCTGGATCGTCGGTATTCCTGATTCATTGAAGAAGAAGCGGAAATACGAATGGTTAACCTTGGCAGATACGTGCTTTTGAACCAAAAATAGTGGTTCCTTGAAGGAAAATGAAATCCAATAGTACAAAACAACACCAGAAAAAAAACATATTGGATGTAGAGTCCAGACTCTTAAAGAGATCGACAAGAAAAAATACTCTTGATCCGATCGGATTTTTGCTTAAATCAAGAACCAAGCCTCTCAATTTGAGCGGATTTTCTTTTGATTTAATCTTGAATCTGATTGAATCGAGAGTATTTTTTCTCGTCAATGTTTTCAAGAGTCTGGACTCTAGATCCACTGTGTTTTTTTCTTTCCAGTGAAGAGGGTTCGGGGTTCGCGAACACCCTGTATATCGGGCACGAGGCCCCTGGTACGATTCGTGCGAGTTAATGGACCAATTTTATTGGGCCATTGTTATATCTCACCGACATGGCACCGGCCGCTCGCCATTCCATCGATTCCAGATCCTCCGCCTCAAAAGCTTTCCTTCCTTCTTCCTTTAGATTCCTTTCTCTCTCACTCTATCAGGGTTCCCGCGGTTCCTGAATGATGAAGCGACAATCTACAAATCCATATGTTCATTGAAATTCATAGACAAAGCTACAGACAGGGTTGCCACAGAATTAAGAAAATGAAATTCCCTGACACACGTTTGTGAAATTCCCTGACAATTGAAGATGCGACGTGTGGTTAAGAAGGCATCATTGAAAATGGATTTCAGGCAAAATTTCTTGTTCGAAACCTCAAACTTACCTCAAGGCCCTCATCTGTGAATGGTCACATACACTGGAAAAAAAAAACACATGGGGTCTAGAGTCCAGACTCTTAAAAACATCGACAAGAAAAGGTGCTCTTGATTTAATCAGAATCTAGCTTAAATCAAGAACCAAGCCTCTTAATTTAAGCGGATTTCGTTTTGATTCAAGCAAAAATCCGATTGAATCAAGAGTATTTTTTCTTGTCAACGTTTTCAAGAGTCTGGACTCTAGATCCAATGTGTTTTTTTCTAGCGTATCTAAATTTAGTTGGTTTTCAGAGAGATTTCCAGAAGCGGATCCAGCAATTTGCCAACACCGGGTTCCCTCCATTCAAACCTACGTTAAATAATCGATTATTGTTGGATCACCTGGCTCCTCCGAAAATCTACAGTACCTATATTGAGAGAGTATGGCCACTGGTGTTACCACCTCTGATTGGCTCAGCCATCTTAGGCTGAATGGAGCCCTTAGGACCCAAAAATGGCGGACGCCATAAATTAATGAAATGCAAAATGACTCAAAATGTAGTTTTATTTGCTTATCGTAACGAGAAATTTACCCAAATGCACTATTGCGACATCTTTACATATTTTTAAGGCTAATCGTGTGCAATTTTTGAGAAAAATTATCGTAGATGTAGTAAGGTTGGCAGCAAGTGCGGTTGGTGATAACCGTCAAAAGTTGGCAATGGCCCTCCTCCCATCCACAAAAACCAAAACAAAGCACCGCCATTTTTGGGTCCTAAGCCTCTCCATGGGGCCCAGTGGCCATACTCTCTCAATATAGGTACTCTCCGAAAATCGATACATTTCCAAAGTTTTAGATGGAGAAAAACAATGTTGCCAATTTGCTGGATCCTCCGTTGGAGATTTCCAATAGATGGAGTCTTCCGCGTTTTCGCGAAACTGCGGTCTTCAAGCTGAGAGCACCTCATCGACAACTCTTAATGTCGTATTGTGTCCGAGAAAGCACCCGAGGACCGACAGTTGGACGTATTTCTGCCAAACGGAACTATGTGCATCATGATGTGAGCCCTATTATACATATATTCTTATGGGTCTCAGGGCTCATGCCTCAATGCACATAGTTCCGTTTGACAGAAATACGTCCAGTTCGAACCTGAGAAAGTAAGCTGGAAAAGTCTCATGTGCCTCCGCCTCCGGTTTGACTCCGGAGTCTTTGAGAATATTAGGCTATTGTTTTTACAGGAAACAGGAGAGCGAGGAGTGCTCGGAGGAAGTGGGCCATATTTCGAATTATTTTTTGTCCCAGCTTTGAAGCACGGAAGGGGGGGTTACACTTCAGGGGAGACCGTCTCCGGTGCCGGCGACAATGAAGCATAAATATGCGTGTACTGGAAGAGAGAAAGAGACTAACACGGTCAGTATCGAAAGATCTTCGCATTTCCGAAAGGTAGTAGACCCGCTAAGTTCGAACGCTAACGTAATAAATCGATCGCCGAAGAGCACGGAAAAGATAAAATTACTGATTTAACAATTTTTTAGTTAAAAAAGTGACTGTGATGTTAAAATGTCGATTTCCACTATTGTAAAATGTACATTTGAAATATTGCAGCCACTTTTTTTAACAATTGGATTACTAAATCAGCTATTCATTTTTTTTCGTGTGCGAAACTACTTATCTCTATTGTAATTTTTCAAACTTTCATTCAACATATACGATTGCCCGCGTTTTCCAGCAAAATATTGAAGGCGCACTGGTTTCAGTCACACTTACCCGCATATGCGACATTATGCACTGACGCCGCACAGTGGATCGAGTCAATAGGAAAGGTCGGACAACATTTGGAAACTTTAAACGCTTATAACTCCGTTTGTACAAAACTTTGAGGTTCTGAAAGTGGTTCCATTGGTTGCCTCGTGAAATTCCCTTTCAGAACCACCCCTTAAAATTTAAAATCTGACGAAATAAACACTAAAATTCTCAGTTTTAGTCCAAAAGTGTATGTCCGACCTCTCTAATTGACTGGATCCAGTGTGCGCCGCCCTGCGTCGTGTCAATGATCCGATGGATTTTTGGATACCACTATTCGTGCTCAGGGTTTGTCCTAATTGCATACGCAAAATAGTGAAGGCGTTTTGGTTTCCTTTCTGCTAAACGCCGCGCCGTCCAGTTTTATTCGTTGCACGAATCGTGTTCTGCGCGCAATTTAACAGAGGAAGCCTAGATCAAAATGTTTAAATTGGTGATCCATTTTTTTAGCTTTGGAAAACCTCTCACCTAGGCTCCACGATTCCCGTATTCTTATTCAGCTATCCGTCAGTGATTCGACACCGATTCGTGTTATTTCCCGACGTGTGGAAAATCAGGAGCGGTGAAATCACGAAGCGTTTCGATGATAAGCGGCATCAAAGCTCCATTTTCCATTTCCTATAAATTGCCTTCCGCCTGCCGGGACGTAATGCTTTACGGCTCGAGGTTTCCTGTCTGCGGCGTTGAACTTTCTCGCTCGAGCAGCTCGACGATAAACATACGTTTTCGCACCAGTGAACTCTTTCCAAACTGACGTCACGGGTGTGCAAAACGCATAGGCGGAGCCTAATCCTATCTTCCGCCTTATTTCCACCGGGTTGTTTTTGTTAGAAGTAACTTGCGATCGATCTGTTTGTTTCCGGAATACCACTGCTGATAATGCACCAATGCAATGTGTCGAGGGGTATCATCAAAAATCAAAGTCCCTGACGTAACTCGAAATTGGGATTCAGAACCCATTTTCCTGATTTTTCCTGATGACATCAAAATTCCTGATATTTTCCAAATTTTCTGCTTTGCACCAACAGTAGACACCCTGCTATAGCTTTTTCTATCAAGTTCAAAAATCAGCCCGTAGATACTCTGATTACACCACAGGAATAAATGATTTTTCAGCGGAAACATACCGGAAAAACTGCCCCCCCCCCAACATTCCCAGATTTTTTCCCGGTTTCCACTGTCGGTAGACAGACACCAACACCCTGCTAGGACTTTGTCTATCAACTCTGATGATCAGTCCGTAGATACTCCGATTATACCCCAAGAGGAAATGATTTCCCAGCAGAAACATACCGGAAAACTGCCCCAACTTCTGAAGATTCCCAGTTTTTTTTCCGGTTTGCACTGGCGGCAGACTCCGACATCCTGCTAAAACTTTGTCTATCAATTCCACCGATCAGCCCGCAAACACTCTGATTACACCCCAGGAGGAAATGAGTTTCCAGCGGAAACATACCGGGAAAACTGCCCAAACTTCTGAGCATTCCCAGATTTTGTTTTCCGGTTCTCACTGACGGTAAACACCGACACCCTGTTAGGAGTTTGCCTATGGGTTCAGTTACACGATCAAATTGAGTCATCAAATTGGGCCTCTCATTGGTCGCATCCTCACCTCAGGTCTTTTTCCACCAATCAGAGCTTCAGTTTGATGGCTCAATTTGATCGTGTAACTGAACCTTATCAATTCCAATGATCAGCCCGCAGATAATCTGATCACAGTCCAGGAAGAGTGATTTCCCAGACTCCAAGAGGAAACATACCGGAAAACTGCCCCAACTTCTAAACATTCCCAGATTTCCCAAAACACGGACCTCCACCTCCCACGCACCCGCAGCGTGGAAACCCATTCGTCATCTCAGCCACGCAACAATAAAAGCGTCACTTCCCCACTGCTGGCCCGGGAAACCAAGAATCAACATGCAACATCCAACAACTCGCGACAGCCAGCGCGTCAACTCCTCGTCTTGCGTGGAGCCGCGGAAACCGGTAGCCGGTCACCTAGCGTCACTGATCGAAAGTGAAAAGCGGTGGCGGCTACGGCGTCGGTAACAATGGATAATTACAATAAATGCTAACTGCAATTATTGAATCCGCGCAGCGGTCTCGCTTCTCCAGCTACGCTCCGTTTATTTACTTAGTTCCGAGCTGGACACGGCCCGTGTCCACTGTCGATCGCCGCCGTTTATTTGAATAGAGAAAGCTCCGACAGTTTCCGCCGGCCGTTCTGTCTCCGTCTCCCGTCTCCGAGCTCCGGTCAGCTCGGCGTTTTTATCGGTCCATGCATGAATGCAGCTCCCACGAGGATGGTATAGCCGCGTTGTCGGGTTCCGAGCCCGGATTTTACCGTCCGGTTGGCCGGGTGTGGTTTGTAGGGGTGCGAAAACTACCCAGCCACAGATAAGAGGGCCTATATGGACTGCATTTTGCAATTTGGACCTATAAATTGAAAAAACACTTACGTGCATAGGGAAACTAATGGCACATACGTTGTTTTTAAACCGGGCCGGAATTTGTAGGTCCAAATTGCAAAATGCAGTCCATATGAGGAAGAGCACGGACACGTCGAAATATGGAGCTCTTGCCCAAGAAGGTAGCCAACCTCCTAACACAAAAAATGTCACCGCCAATCTTCAGATTTTTACATCAAACCAAGATAGCCAAGAATGTTCATAAATTGCGTAAATTTGAAGCATGATAGGACATGACAGAGCCCTATCTGCGATGTGTACACAGAAGAAGGGAAAAAAAGGGGGGGAAAAAAACTCCGACCGTGGAAGCCGTACTTACGGGCTATATGTATAGACGTACCGTCCGCATTCTGGGCTTAAAAGCCGAATGTTCCGGGTAAGTGTACATGGCACGTGACTTTTCTCCAGTGTAATATATCGATTTTCGATTGGCCGCGGGACTGGGGTTAGTGATGGCTAGAGTCCCTTTACAGGGAGAGTTGAGGCAAGTCAGCTCATAGTTGTCAGAAACTGTGAAAAAGTTTGTACAGATTAAATCTGCTCTCCCGAATTCCTTTCCACAGTTCTTTATCCGACACCCTGTGGAACTCTGCTCTGAATACGCGGCTGAATCACTAGGGTTTTCGCTTTTCTTTGGCACTGTTGCATAGCATGGCATGCTACAAGAAAGACGCGAATTTTATGACAGACTTGACAACCGTGAGCGAAGAAAATACCCTGTACTCTCTCCGTATAAAGACTTCCATAACTGCGCTATGCGTATGTGAGAAACAAACGCGCTAGGCTTTGAAATACAATAACTCGCACTTACTTTCAACGAGTTGAGGTTGAGAGAGCGGCAGTCTAAGCGGGCGCATTCCTAATTTTACTGCTACTTACTCCGCGTAGAGCGTTTTTATGACTTAATTTCATATGAACCGTTCAGCCTCACGGCAAATCTCCATTGCAGCAGTAGCAACACTGCTCGGCAGAGGAATTGATGTCTAGTGTAACGTTCCCGATTCCTACCCAGAAAGTGATAGGTTTTGGTATGAAAGTGTAAAATTTATTGGCACGCTTGTCTCTAGGCACGCTGCATGATTTGGTTTTTTTTTTTTTTTTTTTTTTTTTTTTTTTTTTTTTTTTTTTTTAAATATTCGGTATTATTTCAATTTTTGATATTTTCCTATTTTCCGCTCTTTCTTGGGTCAATTTGTTCCATACTACACGGAAAAAAAGTATCACGATCCCAACTATGATCCTGGCTCATTTAGGCGCCAGGTATAAAAGTATTTGCACCAGTCAGAGGCACAACTGGCGCCAAACCCGCCAGGGGTAAAGTTGGGACTGAGATACTTTTTTTTCCAGTGTGGTAAAATTGGCGGCAAATCACCGAGCGGTTGCACATCGTCATCTGTCTGGACGTATTTGAATCAAAAGGAAATTCATCCATTCTGACACGAACTTTGAGATCCATTAGAATACACGCATGACAGGGCTTAGGTCACGATGGATGCAGAACTTTCTGATTTAAATGTGTTCATCTTACAGAAGAGCGTGTCTCAATTTCCGCATGAGCTCCAGGGAGCATAGATTTATATGGCCTGGTTACACGCTCAAATTTCCGTCAAATTCCGATCAAAATGATGACCAAGATGGCGGTCGAGAGTTATCTAGATTGATGAGTAAAATTAATTAAAACAGCGTGTTGATTGAGATAAGCATGAAATAAGCATGGCAGTGAGGAAATCAGATGAAGGATGAGTCCCACAGTTCCATCATCTACCATCAAATTTTTGCAGGCCGCAGAAATTTGATGGTAGATGGTGCGCACCAGTCACCATCTGATCGGAAATTGATGGGAATTTGAGCGTGTAACCAGCACAATATGTAAAACAGTGCTCACGTGGAAACTGAGATACACTCTTGTGTATACTGGAGTCGGAAGTTGCCGAGTTGGCTCCCGTCCATTTTTAGGTGGGTCGAGTTGGCTCCCGTTTGAAAAAGGGGGTCCCCTCCCCTATGGGTCGAGTTGGCTCCCGTTTGAAAATTGGTCTTTTTTTGGTGGGTCGAGTTAGCGTGCGTTTATTTACGCTTAACGAGAGGTGCGCGTTCTTCACTTCATTGAGGGGGAAGATAACAGACTCGATGCCGCACTATGGTCCCAATCCGCTCTGAAGCATTATTTCTGTTGTAAAATTCTAATCAACTAGCTGCTCCGGGCGCCCTACGGGCGCCCTCCACAGCTAGCAATGGTGGTGCAGTAGCTTATTTGGAATCGGAGCGATTAGTTGAATCTATTTAATAATGATGATGATTCTGCGGCAGAAGATCAAGGTTTCAGATCAAGGATCAAGATTTAACTGCCTCTCTGCGTTACAGGGTGGAGACTGCCATTCTACCGAAAAATGTTATAAAAAGCTCGCATTATTAATTTTTTACTTTCTCGCTCCCATAGGGTAGAGAGGAAGTATTGTCATCCTCCAAGAAAAAAAAAAAAAAAAAAATTGAAATTTTTTTTT
>NW_017547204.1:1692568-1703828 GCF_001854935.1 Bemisia tabaci | reverse complement strand
CCCTAACCCTTTCCACCCTCCTCCCTCCCGCTCGACGCTGGGCTTTCCACTTGACTTGCGACGCCATCCACCCAACCTCGACGTTTCCAGTTCGGCTTCCCGCCCTGCCTACGAAAAAACTTGAGTGCCATTCTGTCTCGCTGAGGAAGAACGTCGTATGCGCCTTCAGACGTTGCCATATTTCCTTCAATAAAAACCGAGTTTTCTGTGAAAATTTTTGACATTATATTTTAAAATTTTACAGACGATTTTTCTCGCACTTCAATTTAAAATATCTGAAAATTTCAAGAAAATATGCATAATTTTCTTCAAAAATACCTCCATGTTATACCCGAAGAAATTTGGCAACTCTCGAATACTCATACGGCGTTTTTCCTTAGCGTCCTACGCTGACCTGATTTTTTATTGCTAAATCCTGAATTCATGATGTTTCCAAATCCTGATTTTTTGCGGAGAAAAATTGGAACTTTCCAAAATAGCTCGATAAAAAATTCGATCGGATTCGATTTCTCAAATCCTGATTTTACGACTGATTTTTCCTCAAATCCTGATAGAATCGGAATTAAATCCTGAAAGAATCGGGATGCCAGACACCCGGCAGAACTTGTCACCGAGTGTTACATTTTTTGCGGAGGGTATTTATGACTGGTGAAGATCTTCCAGTTCGGATTAAAAATCCTCCAAAATCCGGGCGATCTCAAAAACGTGGTGGTGTGGTTATAATTGGCCACGCTCAAGTGCGTACTAAAACGCTTACGACACAAAATACGAGGGTTAATGGATTTTACGTGTCCCTTTATGACATCAATAACATGTTGTTTTTGGCATCTTTACAACCTTTCTCTTCCGAATCTTGGTGGCCAAAAATAAACACGGAACAAGAAGTCCAGTTTTCTTCCAGCTTCTCTGCTGCAGCACTAATTAATCTAATTTTAGAGGTCTGCGCTTCTATAAACTTGAATCTTCATCATTCTATGAAAAAACACGTGATGGCAAGGTCCGTCGTGTCGACCATGCACATACATCGGCCGGCATTATTGTGAAGTGTAACATTGAAAAGAGGCATCTTTCCAACTTATGAGGTCGCCTTCGAAGAAACAGTTCAGAGTCACATAAAAGTGGTTCTCATTCGAAACCTTGAAGCAATCGGGGGCTTTCCGGAACAAAAGAAATTCGTGCCCATCTTATCGATGTAAAATAATGAAAATTGATTGGGGGGGGGGGAAATTAAAAAGTAATAAGATTCGTAGACCATGAAATCTCTTTTTCCACTCAAGAGCGGACATTCCATCTTTCTCAAGCTGGGTAATTTGCAAAGCAGTACATTCAATTACGGATAATTTCAATTTTGATAGGGTCGCAAAAGCTCTTAAAAGCTTTCGGGAATTTGACGGAATCGACAGTATACCACGCTTTTCGTCTCCTCGCCTCCCTCCACTTAATCTTCTGAAAGCTTTCGATGAATTTGCAATTCCCAAGACCCCACACCTTCCACTCCTATTCCTCCTAACACTACCGAATACGGAAGAATGCCGGAAAAATATCCACATGTTTACCAGGAAATTAGTGTTTCATTGAGGGAAATTTGGCGACGCCGAGAGGTTCATACGGTGTTTTTCCCCAGCACGGCAGACAAGGACTCGGAGAATTGGACGTATTTCTGCCAAACAGGAGTATGCGCATTATGACGTGAGCCCTGTTTCGCATATATTCTTATGGGTCTCAGAGCTCATGTCTTAATGTACATTGTTCCGTTTGGCAGAAATACGTCCAATGGAGATGTTGTATTTGTGAGGAATTTGCGATTTGACTGTTGATTCTTAGGTAAAAGTTGGCGAGAAACACGATGGTGCCACTGGTTTTCTCTGAAATCAACTCCCAAGCTCAAAAAAAGCTCTCTACATCAAAACAAACTCTCCATGCAAAGATAGGGAGCAAATACACTAACAAAGATGTGTTCTCAGTTTTAGCCTAATAAACAGGCAGCCATGTCAATGAATTTGCTCCCTATCTTTGCATGGAGATTTTGTTTTGATGTAGAGAGCTTTTTTTGAGTTTGGGAGTTGATTTCAGAGAAAACCAGTGGCACCATCGTGTTTCTCGCCAACTTTTACATGAGAATCAACAGTCAAATCGCAAATTCCTCACACATGCAACACCCCTATTTCCGAGTGATTCGGCATCCTCGCACCATGAACCCCAAGCCGGGCACCGGCATGGCACCGGTAGTCGTCATCGGAACCGCTGGGTTGTTAAATTGCCCCCTCTGACCCGTTTGCCCCCGCCGGGGACCCGAACGTTGGGATGGCGAATTTTCGCGAGTTGCGCTAATTTCGGTGCCGGCGGCGCGGCAGCGGTTCGCTTCATTTTGGCCGGATTTTGGCCAACTCGCTCGACTGCGCCCGCTTCGATGCGCTCAGGTGAGCTCGCCGCCCGCCAGGTGAGACCAACGAGACGGTTCGTTCTCGAGTGCCTCCGAAAAAAAGTAAAACGACTTCTTATTCAAAAAGGGCTGCTAGTAAACTTCAGCTGGAGCAAAATGAAGAATCAGGGTTGCCACAGAATTTAGAAAATGAAATTCCCTGACATTTCTCTGATTTCCCTCACTGGTACAAAAAACCTATTTGACCAATGCCGCATTGCATTGACTTAAGAGTGCAGTTTCTTGTCGCCGGATTTAAGAGTCTTGAACTCTTGTTTCAAGCGGATTTTGCATTGATTCAAGCGGATTTTGCATTGAAACAAGAGTCCAGACTCTTAAATCCGGCGACAAGAAACTGCACTCTTGAACCAAGAGGTTCTTTTTACCAGTGCTGACACATTTTGGTGAAATTCCGTGACAATTGAAGATGTAACGGATGTTTAAGAAGGCATAATTGAAAATAGTTTTCAAGCAAGATTTGTTGTTCGAAACCTCAAACCCATTCTAGGAAGCAGATGAAGGTGATTTAACAAATTTTCCCTGATATTTTCGTCATTTTCCCTAAAATTTCCCGGTTTTTCCTGACTGTGGCAACCCTGTTTAATAAAACAGCTCGACCTAAAATTTACCCCCCCCCCCNTTCCCCCCCCCCCCCTCGGGGTCACAAATTTTGATTCAGAAATAGAAATACGAAAATTCAGAGGGTTACAACATGCCGTGTGCGTTCTGGGTATCTTCACCCACACGTGTTAAGTTGAGAACCGAGGTTTTCCTGGTAAAGCCAGGGATTCATCCAACTTTCCGAAAGTTTAACCTACATTCGGGCTCTTTCCGCATTCGATTGGTGTTAGAACTTGAAGGGTTTTCCGGGAAGACTCGGGTAGACGCAGGACGTTTGGATTGCAGTTCTATGAACCTCTTGGGGAATTCGTGATCATGCAAAGGGTACAAAATGAAAGCCCTTGAGAATAAATCATTTTTCAGGGAAGGAATTTTCAATCGAATTTTTTCTACCTCTTCCTCTTGTATATATTTGAAGTGACAAAAACGAGAAAAGAACCAATTAATACTCATCAAACCCTCCATGGTTTTTTCCTGATTTATTAAGATAATCCCCGAGTATAGTAATGCTCTTTACAGAGCAATTTTAAAAAAAAACTCTTTAAAAACTGTTGATAAATTCCTTTCATGAAACCCTTTTCCGCTACTTCTTTAAGTTAAAAAATTATTTGTGAATTTACGTGTAAAATGCTTTAAAACAAATACCTTCTTTTTCAAAAGGTTATAGACGTGTTCCTCAAACATCCTTCGTGGTGAAAAACTGTAAGCTACAATTTGAGTTTTTTCAACGATTTCGTACATGAATTTTACCTCTCGTTAATTTTACTAAAAAATATTCGCAAAAGGTTTTCTAAGACAAATATTTTAATAGGTGTTTACGAGATATCTTTCGAAAATGTAAAAGATTTTTACAGTTTTATTAACAGCCCTTGCTACTAGGATATTCTCCTAAATTACGGGCAAGAAATTTCTCTTTTTCCTTTTTGCCTTAAAAAGAAGCAACAGCAAATAAAGAACTCCAGTGCATAGATGCTCATGTGGCATCGCTGTTTTAAAAACTTTCAACGCTGAAGATTCCTTCTTTAGGACAATATGCCATGCTAAGGGAAAACGTCGTATCTCCATTCAGACGTTGCCAAATTACCTCTGATAAAGTACAGATTTTTTGGGAAATTATACAGATTTTTCAGAAAATCTCGTTTGCAATTTAATCTAAAATGTCTGAAAATGTCAAGTCAAAAGAAGCATATCTCTCTTCCGACAAACGTTTTATCAGAGGAAATGTGGCAAAGATCAACCGTTCATACAGCGTTTTTCCTCAGTACAGCAGACAGCCGTGCTAAGGAAGAACGCCGCATGAACATTCGAGAATTGCCACATTTCCAACGAGAAAATGTACATTTTTGAGGAAAGGTATGAATTTTTTCCCTAGAAATTTTCCGGAACTTTAAATGAAATAGCCTACAAAATTATCAGAAAAATCAAAAGGAAAATATTCATAAATTTTCCAGGAAATTCGTGTTTTTTCAAAGGATATTTGGCAACGCCTGAAGGACGATACGACGTTTTCCCTTAGCATGACAGAATAATGCTAAGCTGTCAGTGCTGTTCTGAGCTATCGTCGTAGTCGTAGCTCATGTCAAGGAGCCCTGCAATTCACAATAACGGGGGTGGGGGGAGGGGGGGTCACCGGCCCCTCGAAATTATGATTCGGGGGACACTTGCTGTTTAAGTTACGATGATCGAACTGGATCACGCAACTCCTCGCCATTTCTCTCGATTTCTCTTGACACCACTCCGTCATCAACGTCTCCGTCCATCAAAAAAAGAACCCAAAAAAATAAGCTCACCGTTTTTTTAATCCACTTTCAGCTCTTAAATCTGAAGAGGACGCGTTCCGATGTTCATTTGTGGTTACTGATGGTTCAGGGAGATTATACCGTCGGAGATCCGATATTTTTTCGGACATGACTGAAAAGGGCAGTATGAGCCGCATTAACTTCCAAACGATGACCATTTCTCGATTTTCAAGGCTTCTTACGTCATGGTGAAATCACTGAGACTTTTTAAAAGCTCTTTCTCACCCAGAGATGGTAAATTTCATTGAACTTCCTTAACGAAATTTCGTGAAATTTAACGAATTTTTATGCGGTGAAAAAAAAAACTCCAGCCGTGGAAGCCGAACGCACTTACGGGCTATGTAGACATACCGTAAGTTCCGGGTTCAGAAGCCGGAGTGATGGGTACAAGTTCCGCTCGGAACTTTCGACCTCTGAGCCCGGAACGGACGGTATGTCTATAGAGCCTGTAGATACAGCTTCCACGGCCGAAGTTTTCCATTTTTCTGCGTGAAAATTCAATTAAAATTCTACGATGGACTCAGTAGGCCATGAAACGCTCACGATCAAAAAAACTTTATTTTTGAAACTTCGGGAGGGGGGGGGTGTCATGAGTCAAATTCGAAGTTTCTTAATGAAAGCTCGGAACTTAAAGCACTGAATGAAGAAAGGGCATTTCTTGGTTACGGTGTCTCAGAATCTCCGGTTACGTTCATCCATTATAAGTGAAGGAAATCGTACGGAATTGGTTGAAAATTTTACTGAGGATTTTCAATATGAAAACGAACAAATTCACTGAATGGTTTCCTCTCCAAAATATAAATTAGTAGTGAAGATTTACTTGGAGACACCGCAACTAAGAAAAGCTCTTTCTGCACACAACGCCTCAATTGTTGCAGGTTGCATATGTGACCACTAAAAACCATTCAAAAAGCTTGAGGGCGTGCAAATCTCTCATGCAAACGCAACAGGAGTGAATTACATACTTTTTGGATGTGCCAGTCGTAATTTTTTGACCAGTTTTCGTACGAAGCAAGTCGAAAACTTGCACCGGAGACAAAATTGCATACAATTCATCGAAAAAATATAAAATATTCGTGAATGAGGCAACTTTGTGGAAACGGCCCGCGCAAACTTGGGTCACGGCCAGTTCAAAGTCTCCCGTCTAATTGTTGCGGTTGAACTCAATTGCATCCGCGGAGAAAAATTCCGCACAATTCGTCTAAGGTCAGTAAATTCGCACATTCTCCCATCGCTGCGTCGCCCCGGTCCCCGCATTTTCCGCAATTTCCTTGCTCCGAGGCGCAGTTTCTCGCTAAAATCCCATCAAACCGACGCCAAAGTTGCCTAATTGTGCAATTAAATGTAGATATTATACATTAGTTTAAATGGGGGAAAGTGCCGATTCTTTCTTCACCACTATCTGACAACTGTGAACCGACCGCATACGAGACCATAAAAACCGGAGTGAATGACTCATACGCGCTCTTTGCACAGCCTACAAACCGGGAACCGCCCAACTCCTGCAAGACTCGAACGTGCACTTACGCGGTTTTACATTACGAACCGTGAAATCGCACAATAACGCCCGATTAACGGTGCTGTACGCGGGGGATTGCACGGCGAAAACCGGTCGGGTATAAAACCGCGTATCTGCAGGCGACCAGTGGCGATGCATCAACGATCGATTTTCGATATTTCCCCATTTGAAGCTGTGGTAAAGAATCGATTGTTAAAGTGTTCATTGCGAACATTTTAACAATCGATTCTTTTCCGTAAGTTTAAACGGCAGATCAATCGATAAATAGAAAAGCATCGATTGTTGAAGTGTTCGTTGCGAATACTTTAACAATCGATTCTTTTCCGTAGGTTTAAACAGCAGGTCAATCGATATATCGCAAAGCACGCCACGGCACCGTGTGCGACTTTACTGTAGTTACGCGTTTTCAGTTTTCCGCCCCGCGGGGCAGAAAAACTCGGTTCTAAGCGCGGATTTGTCTCGCTGCGTTATCCGGGTTACCTTTCCCATAAGTTTTTAAAACGATGGCGACTCAGATTCGTATCTGAATGCCTGCTCCGCCGTCCAAGCATTCGACATAAATCGCACGCGTTTTTCACGATGAGGAGTAGTAAATGCGTTGCACAGAACTGTAACACTTTATCGTGAGAATGCGTCCGATTGCTGCGACTTGAGGAAAGACCGTACTGCCATGCTAAGGAAAAACGCCGTAAAACCATTGAGCGTTGCCAAATTCCCTTCGATAAAAGACGAATTTATCAGGAGATTAGTAAATATTTCTCAGAAAAACCATCTAGTAAATATATTTCTTCCGATTATGCGAAAATTTTGTACACAATTCAATTTAAAATATCTGAAAATTTTAAGGAAAAATAAGCACAACTTTCATCATAAATTAAAAATTGTAACCAAAAAAATTTGCAACCCTCTACTGTACATACGGCGTTTTTCCTTGGTATGGCAGCGATGGGGTCGTATTACTTATCCTGAAAGTCTGTAAAAATCACGGAAGAAGTTCAGAAAAATATGTGATTGAGTCAGGCTAAAGAGCCCTTGAGGTGGAACTTCCATCCTCTAACAAAATTAAAAAATGCATACCAGTGGCTTGAAGACAGACGAGCATCATGATGTTATATACATGACGTCATAGTTGACATGATTCTTACCTGAAACAGAAAGAAAATAATACATCAGATTACATTGAATCATTCCAAATTATGCGAACAAAATTGAGGCAAAATAGTATACTTGAGTATACTTTTTTCAAATTATTTATTCTGTACCGTTCTTTGCAAAGACACGCGAAAAGGCCCCAAAATCCCGAGTTTCCTATCAGGAAATCTGCCTTTTCTTTACCGATGCGAACCCAAGGAAAATTCAGAAGAAACGGGAACTCCGGGCGCGCTAGTTCTAGGAAGTTCGAGTAAATCCTGTCATTAGACAAGGCGGTAAAGTAGTGCTGAGTCCGCACTGCTTAGCGGGGAAAGCAAGGCCGAAAAGTTCAAAAATTACCAATTATGGTAAAAAATTGTGAGCACTAATGAGTAGCAGTACAAGACTGAGTGGGAAGAATGTTCAGGTCAGGCAGATGCATCGGGATATTGTCTTACTTTCTCTCGACTTTTATTATTCTCTAAATAACTAAAAGGATCTAAACTCCTCGACTTTTTCCTTGAATTTCCTTAAATTTTTGTAACTTAAAGACAGATATGGACAGTTCAAAGCGTCACAAAACCTGATCTGAGACTTTCCTCTTAATCTCTCTCTTTTCATACCTGATTGAGAAAAATAATTGTTCAAGCGACAACCACAACTTGTCGCGAAGGGTGTTCTCTGAATGCTGGTGCCAACGTGGTACCTGTTGAGTGTTGCATAAAACGGTCGTTAAACAATCTCGGATCCGCCCGAAAACGTAACTTTCGGCGACTTTCTCCTCGGGGTAACTTTACCTCTGAGAGTTGCACGCGGTAGTCGATGGCATTAGTATGCAGATTCGAGGATTCAACGAAGCGTGTGATTGGGATGCTCTGCATAGCTTGAACGGAGGATTGTTGTACTCAACTCTGCTGTGCTAAGGAAAAACGCCGTATGAACCTTCAGGCGTAGCCAAATTCGCTTCGAAAAATCACGAATTTTCAAGGAATTTGGTAAATATTTCACCTCCGATTTTTCAGAGGATTTCCTCCGGAATTTGATCTGAAAAGTCTGAAAATTGCAAGGAAAAATATTCATAATTTTCTTCAAAAATGAATCATTTCTGAGAGGAAATTTGGCAACATTCGAATGCTCATACGGCGTTCTTCCTTGCTAGGACAGAACTGCGCTCAAGCTTGTAGCATTTGCGATAGCAAAAACATTTTCAACAAACACATAACGCAAATCGACAGTGAAACTACCAGCGTATCTTGTTTGTGGTGTTTAAAAATCTCCGCTTCCTTGTATTCTTCTGAAGAAGAACGATTCAATATCATACTTTGTAATTTTCACAGGGTTTTCTTCGCACAGAGAAGAAAAATCTCGAAATTTTTCAAGAATTGACATTAGTGTTTCCCATTTAAAAAATAAAGTATGATAAAAAGTCTGCACCGTCGCAAACCGAGATAGTTGGTCTGGCAGTTTCACCGTCGAAATTCGATGCGGATAAGAGCTAGTTCCTTTTCCTTTGGTTGAGAGTTGGAACTGCGGATGAAAACTTCAACGGGTAATCGGTGTACGAAATTCGGCGGGTCACAGATATGAGGGGTACTTTCCAAAAACCAAAAATTCGTCGTTTACTAGACGAAGGAACGCCACTCTATTCCAAGGTTGGCAAAACTGAATCAAAAGACTCGATTTATTACAAGAACGTAACCGCACAATTTTTGACCGAAATTTTTCTGATTTTTGTACGCGATCAGAAGAATAATCAAAGATTTTTCAATTCGAAATTCCAAACATTCTCATGGTAGAGGTACAATTTTCGAGGGTAAATTTGGCAACATTGAGATGAAGTTAAGTCCTTTCGTGAGAGAAACAACGAATTGAGTGGTACACAGACACACGCACTTGGACAATCGGACAATACACTGAAAGAAAGTCTCTTGGTCTAGAGTCCAGACTCTAAAAAACTTTGACAAGAAAAAATTCTCTTGATTCAATCGGATTTTTGCTTGAATCGGGAGCCAAACCTCTTTATTTAGGCAGCTTTCCTGTTGATTCAAGCAAAAATCAGATGGAATCAAGAGTATTTTTTCTTGTCAATTTTTTTAAAAGTCAAAACTCTAGTTCCAAGTGGCTTTTTTCCAGTGTAAGGTCCCATCTCGCGGAAAATGACGAATTTTCGGGAGAAAATCATCGTTTTTGTTTCAAGGAAACTCACTCTAAACCCGTGCAACATCCGAGCGAGGTGACGATTGCAAGACACTTCCACTTTCAAAAATTACTCCGTCCTCGGGTGACATTCTCAACACGCGCGCATTGTCTGGTGAAAGTAACGGGCAGTCGTAACGAACAAGTTCGTGAGCGAGAAGAACGCAGTTTAAAGGCGATAAAATGATGAAAAAAATTAGAAAAAAACGAGTGACTAAATGCTATTAAAATAATTAGAACCTCGCTAAAGGTCAACCGGCAAAAAAGGTAAGGACGGAAAACGTTTCCAGATGTTTATGAGCTACGATTCCGTGTTCAGTTAAAAAACTTGAGAAGAGCCTGAGTGAGGATTTCCGACTATTCAGACTAATTCTAGCCCATCCGTAAAAACACTCATGTGCGTGGGGAAACTAATGGCTTGTATGTCCCTCCTTCACTGAGCGAGAAATTGAAGTTCCATAGTGCAAAATGCAGCCCATCTCAGCTATTAAAAATGACGATCAAGATGACCCAACTGCCCAAGTGCCGGGGGCGATTCTTGAAAGTTGGTGACACTATTTTTCCTCGATTTAAATGTATGCGAAACAATCGATCCTGAAAGAGACAGCTTGCCTCACCTCGATATTTTTAACGGGTTTCAATGGAGGATACACAGTGCTGCCAACTTGCAAAATCACCGCTGCCGAGCGCTGATTGTTGAAACAATTATGATACAAGGATAAGATATGCTTCATTTTAGAGACCTTGAACTGCCTTTTATGTAAACAAACAAGGGAAGTAAAAGCTGTCGTTGCCCTGGCGAAAGAACGTAGCACGGTTCCTAATTGCAGAGATGAAAATGATTTACACCCCTATCGCTATCCCAAACTCGAAATCTCACTTCTTTACAAAATAACTAATAAGCAATATCCATCTCAAATTCGGGTAATTTTAGAATTTTTCCTGATGCCATCAAATGTCCTGATATTTTTCGGATTTTACTGATGGTACACACCCTGTCTTAGGAGGAAGGAAATGAGTAACACCGCAATCACACGCTGAATGTGGGAGCTGAATGTGGAAGTCATCGGCTCGATGCCTGAATTTTGCGCGTAACGCGCAAAATTCAGCAACCATTCTCAGCAACCATCGGACCAATTTTGAATCTGTCTGAACTATTCGAGTAGATTTGATACACATCTGGATGAAAATAACTCGAATTTGCTAAATTTCAGCCGTTGGGCGATGACTGTTGACTTCCACATTCAGGTGCTAAATTCAGCGTCTGATTGCGGCATTTCAGGAGCCACAAACATTTTAAAAAGATCGCCCTGAAAAGGGACGAGAGCTTCACAGTGGGGGCGTGGAATTTCTGGATCGCCCTGTAAAATTCGCGAATGAAAATTGTGTAACGTTGAAAAGTTACGTTCCCTCGTGTGGAAAACACCGAATTAGCTTCGTTCAAGAACACGCATCTTCGCGAGACAGAATTCCCCTGATTCCATTGTCGGGAATTCGGGATAGCGAGGGAGAGGAGATTTATCGTCACTTGTCGGCACCAATTTCGCCAATGCGATAAGACGCTCGACTCAG
>NW_017547204.1:1665280-1692557 GCF_001854935.1 Bemisia tabaci | reverse complement strand
GGAGGGTGAACCGGGAACACTGCCCCAGTTCCTCGGCTCGTGGCCTGGAGCGCCGTGAATGGCGTCATGGGTGACGTCACCCTTTGTTGACGTCGATAACGTGCACAATGCACCGACGAGGAGTCTCCGTTTCAGCGATGCCGGATCGGACAGTGTGAAAGTTTGTCACGTATTTCGAAGAGGTGAGATGCAGAGAAGATGCGTGAGCCAGGTTGAAGAAAGTTTTCGAAAAAAATAGTTTTCCACCTTCTGCCCTTATATCTATCTTTTAAAGCGAAAATCCAGAAAAAAACACTGAAAAGCTTGCTAACTGTACTACTTTATACACTTGGGAACTAGAATTGAAATGCAATTTGCGATAAGGTACTTCTTATTCAGGCTCATTCATAAAAGCACCTATATACATAGGGAAATTAATAACACATCCGTTGTTTCTGAAGTGAGCAGGAAATCGCAGTTCCTTGTTGTAAAATGTGGTCGCATTATTTCGGGATCATCTTCAAAAACACTTATGTATATAGGGATACTAATTTGTACATGCGATGTTCGTAAATACCGTCAGATATTGCGGTTCCTCTTTGCAAAATGCAGACCAATTTAGGTCATTTTGAGGCGCCACGCGTGCTTTGGGCCGGGGATGCAGAAAATGCTCGATCTCATGCCCGCCCGCAATGTAGAGGAACGGAAAATTTTTAAATGTCAAAAGTCGAAAATCATAGAAGAAAAAAACTAAAGCGAAAGGTCATAAGTGTGAAAATTTGAGGGAAAATTTTGTGGAAAGCCGATGAGAACCTTGTGGAAAGTCGGCTGGCATGAAGTGTGGAAAAATCTGCATCCCTGCTTTAGACCTTCTAATAAGGTGAGCAAATTTACAAGCATGAACTGGAAAAAAAAAAAAAAAACACATTGGATCAAGAATCCAGACTCTTAAAAACATCGACAAGAAAAGTACTCTTGATTCAATCGGAATCCAGCTTGAATCAAGAACCAAGCCTCTTAAAATAAGCGGATTTCGTTTTGATTCAAGCAAAAATCCGATTGAATCAAGAGTATTTTTTCTTGTCAATGTTTTTAAGGGTCTGGACTCTAGATCCAATGTGTTTTGTTTTTTTTCCAGTGTGTGAGGAAACACGGACTTTGCTCTGGAGAGCTTTCCGCACTGAGTGATGAAAAACATTTTGCAGTCACGCTCCTCGGCTGGAACTGATGAAAATAATGAGAAAAACGTGAATAAATTTGGCGACAACGCCCAAGATCCTGCCGTTGGGAATGCACGGCCGTGCGCGGCGAGGGACCGCGGGAGCTTTGGAGCTTTTGACAGACTTCCAAGTTCCAATCCGTTATCTCGGTGCATTCGAAAGTAATTGGCTGTGACGCAGGGCCGATTGATCTCACGAGTCACGAGGATAAGAGTGATTTTATTGGTTCGGAATATGCGCTCCTCCGAGAGCTCGCATGCAACTATTTATTCGGGTTCGACAATTGAACGTGTTGCGTTTTGCACAGCAAAATATTGAAGGCGCACTGATTTCTATTTTATCTCCGGTATCTGCGAAATCATACGTTAGTGCCGCGCCGTGTCAAATTACCATAGATTTTTGGATACCGCTATACGTGCTCTACGATTGCTCTTATTGCATACCCAAAATATTGAAGGCGCTTTGATTTCCTCAATGTTGTATGTGCGACATGGCGACATGGCCTGTGCAGCCCCTTGCTAAATAGCGATGGATTTCTTGATACAACTATTCGTGCTTCACGACTGTCCGGATTGCATAAACGAAATATTGAAGGCGCTTGGATTTCCTCGATGTTGTATGTACGACGTCGCCTGAGCAGCGCCTTGTCAAATAGCGATGGACTTCTTGATACAACTATTCCAGCTTAACGACTGTCCGGATTGCATACACGAAATATTGAAGGCGCACTAGGAACCGTATCGTTCAAATTCTAAGTTTACACTCTCGATAGTGAAAAAATAATTTTTCGAGGCATTCTGGATGCCGTTCCATTACGAAGGGAGGAATAAGGGGATAAAAAGTGCAAGGAGAACTTCACGAAACGAAAAACACAAGAATGAGACTTACACTTTGACGATCCTGTTAATTTCAATTAATATGCATTCTTGGAGAATTTACTTATGCATGACTTTTTTTAACGTATAGGCTAATGTTGATAGCATTGGGCAATTGCTTTCATAAAGATGCTGTTTTCCCTACACTGGAGAAAAGTCTCTTCCATCCAGAGTGCGGACTCCTAAAAGTTTCGACAAAAAAAAAATACTCTAGATTCAAACGGACTTCCATCAGAATGAAAAGAAAATTCGCTTATTGAAGAGGCTTGACTCTCGATTCAAGCAAAAATCCGACTGAATCAAGAGTATTTCCTTGTCAAATTTTCAAGAGGCTGGGGCTGGACTCGAGATCCAAGAGACTTTCTTCTCGGCGTATACAATATTTTTGCTATATCTCTTTACTCTCCTCACTTTTCTCCCTTTCATCTCTTTCTTCAGCAGGGTGTCTACTAAAACATGCTGCCCAAAAATCAGTAATTTTAATGCACTTTCTCAGCACATTCCCAAGAAATTCAGTACTTCCTCCCAGGAAAATTCAGTACTTTTTCGGTACACTGGGGAAAAAAAAACACATTGGATCTAGAGTCCAGACTCTTAAAAACATCGACAAGAAAAAATACTCTTGATTCAATCAGATTTAAGCTTAAATCAAGAACCAAGCCTCAACATTTGAGCGGATTTCCTTTTGATTTAAACTTAAATCTGATTGAATCAAGAGTCCATTTTCTTGTCAATGTTTTCAAGAGTCTGGACTCTAGATCCAATGTGTTTTTTTCCCCCCAGTGTACCTCCATTTACCGAAATTCAAAACATTTGAATTTCTCGCACAAATTGCGACAAAAATGACAAAAATTCCGGACCTTCTTACGGAATTCCGGACGGCCCTTAAAAAATCGGTACTATTTCCAGACTTTCCGAAAATTCCGGATTTGTAGACACCCTGTTGAGCCTCGAGGGCGGGGGGCTAGGGGCACCGTGACCCCTGCTTTCCCTTTCCTCTGGCTCTCCAAGGGTCTTCGCTGCCGAGGGAGACCACAAAAAAATGACGAGCGTTTCCGCTGCTTTCGAGTTTCACTAAATTCTTCCGAGCAATCCGTCAAGGGAAGCAAAACACTAAGAAAGTCGCAGTAAATCACTTGGGAGTTATAATTCAAGCGCGCGCTGGGGGCAGGGCTCCTGACCACTAATAATAGCCCCGAACGCACGACTTTCCCAGTTGTCTAGGAGCTTCAGGACGATTCATTGTGGCCCTTTGGACGCATTTCAAGCGAACAGAACTATATCCATTCTGACGTGAGCCCTGAGCTCCATGAGAGTACATGCATAACAGGGCTTATGTCAAAATTGATATATTTCCTTTTGAGTTAAGTGCGTCCCTTTGTAAGCGTGGCAGGATCGGAATTGAGACATTTCGTTGCTTCTCTGACGTAAGGGCATATCTCGATTTTCGCATGAGCCCCGGAAAGCATTGATTTATAGGTAAAACAGGGCTCACGTGGAAATAGAGATACGCTTTTATGTCAGAGGAGCGACGATTTCCAGCCAGAGAAACTCCGCTCCAGCGTTACATGCTCTAGGAGAGCCCCTCAGTTCACGACGGAGGGAATGATGATTTTTGTGTAAAGTTGGCAAAGCTCCGGGGGTTGAATGCGTCTGCGCTGTGATGAATAGTCGCGAGTTGGCGGCAACGTTGCCGAAAATACTCAAAAAAGAGAAATTTTCAAGTTTTGGGCGATTTCGAAAAAATGCATTGAAGAAGAGAAGAAAGAAAAACTGAGTTCTTCAATTAAAAATACGGTCAGATAAAGCAATAAAAAATTGGTATGCAAATTCTCCATTAAGGTTGAATTCAGAAACATGCACCAAGAAAATTCACCTGGTCGCCGTGTCTTCTTGTTGTTACTGATAAGGGCGCAAATCAGTACTCTTGTCAACATTTCATTAATTCATCTATTGACACGAAAATTTTTGAATTTGGACTGAATTATTTGCTTTTACTTACTTAATAAGAATTCACTTTTGAAAACATGATCTAGAAACCTGCATGAACGATCTTCTCTCACATTAGCCTGGACCTAAAACTGGAGATCTGGCATGGATGGACGGAGGCTGAATGCGTGGGTCGTGTAATCCTTGGAGAAAGGAGAGTGAATCCTTGATCCTGGGGACTGACTGACAGAGCTCAGAGGTGGAACGGACCACGGAGCAAGGAGTGAGCTTCGACTCCGCCAGGAGATTAGCCAAAAGCTAGCGTTGCCGACTCTAGGCATAAAATAACTCGGACCCCATCGAAACCTTATTTGCAGAGGCTTGTAAGCTATGTGCATTGTGATGATAAAATAACTCAAACGAGAAGTGGGAATTCAAAAATTCTTGGACGTCATCAAACCAAATAAAAGAATACAGGGTGTCTACTAAAATTTAATTTTCGAATTTCCTGATAATTTGGACGAGATTTCCTGATTTGTCGCGCGAATGAATTGACACTCGTTTGATTTAAAAAATCAACGTAGTAATAGAAAGTGAATCGAATGTTTGAAAAATGCTTGGAGCACTCGGAATTTTCTGATTCATTACCGATTTTCCTGACATTTTCCCGGTAACATCGAATTGGCTGATATTTTCCGGGTTTCACTGATAGGAGACACCCTGAAAATGAATGCAGATTTTGGCGGAAAGGGTTTCGTTTAAGCGACTGGGCCGTCCTGAGGTCCTTCCAGTGCCTTCATTTCAAAAATGAAAAAATGACAATTAAAAAAACCTGGCAACGCAGGAGCAGCGCGTCGAATCGTCTGTTTGTTCAGTCCTCCCACACTGGCGCGGGGAACCGCCGACATATTTCGGGGGGCTTTATTCGTGCAGGTATTACGCTGCTCGCCTGGGGGAGAGGGGAGAAGGAGGGGGTTCCTTCCAATTGAACGAGGGTTGGCGGACCAGCAGCGAGGGGACGGGCGCGGAGGGGCGAGGGTGAAACCGCCGGCACGGGCGTGACATGAACAGGTAGGACAGGTGCTTTGGCGCGCTGACTTACTCCACCACAGCCTACATCCTCGCTCTTCCAGGATCCACAGCGACAGATCCATCATTTGGATCGGATTCAATAAGAGCAGACCGACCTAGATTCTGAACATGTGTCTGGAATTCTGAACTAGGCTCATTCCCTGATTTTCCCTGATGTCCAGGAGCTCATTTCTTGATGAGACACCCAAGTCCATCGACCAATCTTCGGCCGATTCCTCGGCGGAAAATCTACTCAAACTGCATCTAACAGTAAGACACTGAAAAAAAAAATATTTTGGGTCAAATTTTTTAGAGCCCTGACTCTTAAAATAATGACAAGAAAAAGGACTCTCAATTCAATCAGATTTCCGCTTGAGCCGAGAGCCAAGCCTCTGAATTTAAGCGGATTTCCTTTTGATTCAAGCGAAAATCCAATCGAATCTCGAGTACTTTTTTTTCGTCAATTTTTTGATTGGCACATTTTGGTGCCGGTCGGCTAAGCTATATAGACATTATTATCGGTTAATAAATCGAAAAGTTGTATTTTTCCATCCACGTGTAGTTTGAAATACTATTTTATATTATTTATTTTGGATTGTAGCTCGATTTTTGAATCAACAATTATGTTTTATAGTAGTCTGGACTCCAGGGTGTCTACTAAAACAGGCTGGTTAAAAATAAGTACTTTTACAGTACTATTCCAGTGCATTCTCAAGAAATTCAGTACCTCCTCTTACACAAAAATTCCGTACTTTTTCAGTACCTCCATTTGACGAAATTCGAAAAATTTCAGAAATTTAAATTTTCGCTTCAATTGCGGAAAAAATGAAAAAAATTCCGGACCTTTTTGCGGAATTTTCGCACTTTTTGAATACTTCCGGACCGCCCTTAAAAAATCAGTACTATTTCTGGACTTGTAGACACCTTGGACTCAGGATTTACGCAAGATACTTTTATTCGAGTGTATTTTTAGGCTTTGTCTCCACGGGCCGTTTCACGGGATTTGTCCCAGGGAAAAATTCCACTTACGAAGTTGGGAAAAATATTGAGTTAATCAATATTTTTCCCGGTACCAAGTATGGTCCTTTACCCCTAGGACTCACGGGGAGAGGAAGAAGAAGTGAAAACGAATTGTGCGATATTTTATTCATTACTCCATTGTTAATGTTTTTTTAGTTAAAATAATGTGTCCAACTGTCAATTGAGTGCAATTATTACTTTAATCCCGGTTAAATAATCGACTTTAACTAATTTATCTTCCCGTGCAAACTAGTCGCAGGACCGTATGAGCCCCGTCCCGTGGAGACGGTAACTGGGAAAAATCCCAGAAGTTTCCTTCCTGCGATTCGCACTTGGGACAAATCCTATGAAAACGTCCCGTGGAGTCAAGGCCTAAAATTTCGAAATTTTTCAGGCGGAAGCCCCTCTTGTTAAAAATGTCTGGATCCGCCTATGATCGCTTGTCAAGAAAAGAAAATCCTGCCGGCGTGCCAACGTATCATAAACAAGGAAACATGGACGAGGAGGAAGCACGAAAAGAGGGAGTTCGTGACCACGCACACCTGGACGTCAGAGGAGCCGGGGCATTTGGTACCCCTGACCTTTGATACAGATCGGGACAGTGACTAACCGCGCCGCGCTCCGCAAGGTCTCCCCTCCCGCCACGAAAGCTCCAAGCTCCCTCGCTCGGTAATAGGTCAAAATGTCCAAAAACAAATGTCCAAACCCTGAATGCCCAAAAATTTAAAAAGGCCAAATATCAGTAATGTCCAGCAGACAAATAAGTCCAAAAGTAGGCGAATGTCCGAATTAATGGAAAGAGTAATTATATACTAACTGTTTTCAGGCGTTTTTTTTTTTTTTTTTTTTTTTTTTTTAAATGGGGTAATATTAGCCATGTTTGTTATGTTTGTCAATATCACTTAAAATTTGGAAAATAAATCACTAATGCATTTTTAAAAGTAAGAATTTGCCTGCTCTCATGAAAAATTTTATCATCATTTTTTCCTAACCTGCATCCCTCCATTATCCGACGCATCTGTTTCTGTGGCTGCATTCACAAATAGCTTGCAAACCTGCACCCAAAAATCCAATAATAACTCAACCAATGCCTAATCTCACATTTGGACATTTGCCTACTTTTGGACTTATTTGTCTGCTGGACATTTCTGATATTTGGCCTTTTTAGATTTTTGGCCATTCAGGGTTTGGACATTTTGACTTTTGGACATTTTCTTTTGGACATTTTGACCTAGCACCCCTCGCTCCGTCTTAAACTAATGCGTTAACGATGTAACCGCCGGATTGAAAGCTCTCATTACTTTTGTTCGAGCCCCGTGCCACGGGTCAAGCGAGGTGAAACCCTCAGTGGCGTGGCGTGAATTGCGATATATCGATTCTTATGCCATTTAAACCTATGGAAAAGGATCGGAAAACAGGGTGTTCGCAGCGAACACTTTAATAATCGATTCTTTACCATAGGTTTAAATGACAAATCAATCGATGTATCGCAAAGCACGCCACGCCACTGATGTCCCTTTCACGGGGGTTCCTTGATTTAGATGTGGGCATCGCTCAACTGGCTTAACGTCGTGAATCGACGGACCGGGCACGTAGCCAGAGTGGAAGCTTGGGGGGGCTCAAGCCCTCTCCGAAAGCAAAAAAGGAGGGGGAAATGAAGGAAAGGGGAGACAGAAAATACAACAAGGCGAGAAAAGAGGAGGTTTGAACTTTCAAAATGCGTCGAAATAGATTTAAAATTTCAAAAATTATCTAGATGTGTAAATTATCTAACGTCTCAAAATGAAACCTATGCAATTTTTTAAAACTTTTCGTTCGTGCAGTGGACTTAGTAAACCGTAACACGCGTGGGAACAGATAACTCCTAAATTTGAAGGGGGAAAAAAAAGAAGAAAAAAAAAGGGAATCAAATTCAGAAGGTTCAAGGTTCTTATTAAAATTTCTAATTAATCGTCGTTTCCCTCCACAAAAGACGGAAGTATTTCAACGTTGCCGAATTTCTCCTCTCAAATTGAACTTTCACCGAGAGAAATCAGGGCAGTTTCAACAAAAAAATGTTCCCGATTTTTTTTCGGATCTCGTTTAAGAAGCGGAAAAATTTTGAACAAAGATTGCACTTACTGCAAAAAATTCGATTATTTGAGTCAATTTTGCAACCTATAACTAGAACTACATGCCCTCGTCCGGAAAACGAAGAAATGTTGCACGATGTATGCGTAACCTCTGAAAAATCATTGAAATTCACGGAAAAAGAAATTTCACCTTTTAGAAAAAAGGAATTTCATGTTTCATCTCTACCCTTAAGTCAAAGGTAAAGAAAGCAGTACCACCGAGGATCTCTGGATCCTGAAAGTTGAAAAAAAATATTGAGCATGTTACATCGAAAATGTCTAGCATCGTCCATTGTCTTAGCCGCCTCCACCTTTTCTGGCCGAAGGAGACGACCCAGTACCCAGGACCCCGGTCCTATTTAAATCGGTGCGTCCCATTAACATGATTTATCGGAGGCGAAACATAACTCCGGGGCATCTAGATCCATATCAATGATTAAAAGTCCGTGGGTGCGTATTGCGTACGTAGCGTAAGCCTCCAGCGCCGGGAGATTAATGCCTCGAAACGAAAAGGAAACGATGCTACGGAGTGATAAGTTGGATGCCGATGCATAGGGTTGCGGGTGCTCCAAGTCCAAAGCAACCTGCACGGAAAATTTTTGTTGGACTGAATGCCTCTTCATGCCTTATCAGTGAGGCAAAACGCTTACATGGCTGTGTGCGAGGCAAGGTAAGGTACAGTATACCGTCGTGCTAAGGAAAAACACCGTATGTGCCTTCAGACGTTGCCAAATCTCTTCCTCTCCCGATATAATCTTTATTCATGAAGAAATATAAGGCATATTTTCCTTGGTAATTTCCCAATATTTCAGATTAAATTGGAAACAAAATCGAGCGAAAATTTTCAAAAACATTTTCAATATTCTCCTAGAAAATTAATTTCCCATCGGAGAATATGTGACTGCGTCCGGAGGTTCATACGGTGGTTTTTCTAGCAGGGTGCCGGGCAAAATTGTACTTCCATGCCATCCATGTCCTTAGTACGACAACAGACGGGGTGATCCGAAAGTCCCGTACCAAACCTAAAGCCCCTACGGCTCTTTCCCTTTGTCCATTTTCAAGATGGTCCTTTTAAAATGTTGAGGGCCCCCGAAAGTCGTTCGCTGTGACCAAGCAGTCCTCACCAAATTTCAAGTCCTTAAGATTAATTGGACCGCGTTTGGCAGAGAGAAGCGATATTTTCTCAAAAAAATCTGGCAACATCCGAAAGTTCATTCGGAGCTTTTCCTTAGCACTCCGGCATAAGAATAAGTTCGCCCGGAAGTATAGTTCCGTGAGTCATTCAAAAAACGATAATTCAAATTTATAGGTTTGCCCAGCGAAGAAACTGTAGCTGTGGGCATTGTTGCCGGAAAGTGCTGAAAAATCAACACTGTTCTCCTTTTAAATGCATGTGAAATAATGATAATTCATCGCACAATCTGGCGACCTTGGCTGTAAGTCTGAGTCATTACACCTTATCCTGCCGTCATCTCTGTGCACGTGCATTAGCCTTGCGGTGCAATCATCAATTTTTTTTCTCGGCTTACTGGCGTCATCAATTTTTTCTCACTGCAGTCCGCGGCAACTGGGAGTCTTTACCAACGATGTCCTTCTGGCGGGTTTACCTTGTAATTATAAATCGTGTTCCATGCACATTATTGCGGATCGATCCGTGGGAAAAAAGAATGGTCACTTCAGTCTGATACGAAGGAATTTAACCCGTTTCGATCGAGCAATCATCGACCAGGTCTCTAATGGATAAGTTTAGTACTTTATTGCTCAACTATAAAATACCTAAAAAAATGCGCGATTATGCGAGGAGCTGCAGAAAAGAAACGTTGGTCGAATTTCCTCAATAAAACATGATTTATTTCCTTCCGATACAGCACCGAGTCTTTTCATACTAGATCATTCTCACGCGCGACGATAAATTGGACTGTATTTTGCAATTTGGAACTATAAATTCTGGCTCTTCTGAAAAAAACACATATGTGCATAGGGAAACCAAAGAGACATACGTTGTTTTTAAACCGGGCTAGAATTAATAGTTCCAAATTGCAAAATGTAGTCCAATTCCAGAAGCGAGGCGTGAACGATCGATTATCGATATTTCCCCATTTGAAGCTATGGTAAAGAATCGATTATTAAGGCGTTCGTTGCGAACACCCTGTTGATCGATCCTTTCCCGTAGGTTGAAATGACAGATCAATCGATGTATCGCAAAGCACGCCACGCCACTGATAAATTCTTCGGAAAAAATTTGCTGATTCCATTGCTTTCTGCTTAAATGGACCACGTTCAGCAGAGAGGAACCAAGCCACATCAGCTATTGCCAAATTTGACAGGGCAATTTAATTATTTACGAGGGAACGTTTGTGCGGATCCCTTTGAAAATTTTAGGGACTTTGCTTCATACTATGCAGAAAATTTACTGAAGGTAGCGCAGAAATCCGCACAACCGTTTTGTTGCAAAAAATTGAATTGCTCAATTGGACTCCATTTTGCAATTTGGAACTATAAATTCTGGCTCATCTGAAAAAACACGTATGTGCATAGGGAAACTAATGGCACATACGTTGTTTTTAAACCGGGCCAGAATTAAAGTTCCAAATTGCAAAATGCAGTCCAATTATACTTGTAAGTAGCTGACGTACCTTGGTTCTTGGTTCCTTTCCCCTCGATGCGGTTCAAATGCGGATTGTGTTCTCAACGTACGAATTCCGAAGTTTTTGGATTTTCAAATCGTCAGTAAACAAAAAATCTTGTATTTTCACTTCAGAGCAAATACAGAAATATAACTAGAAAAAGAAGATTGAGCACAAGAAATATTTTTTCCACACCGCGTAGTGCCACATCTTCGGAGGAGAAAAGTAGGAAAGTAACATCGTTACAGTCCCGACTAGCCTCGTAAGGCAGAGAAAAAAAAGTCGCAATGCAAAAGTGCCCTACTAACATGACACAGCGATAAAAAGGGCGTGCATTAAGATGACCCATTTTCTGAGCGAATGCTCATTCATTGATAAAGGTTTCCGATACATACTTCAACAGCACCGCTTCAACATCAGAATTTCTCCGAGATATCGCAGAATCCATTCTAATTGAATAAGAGATTCCAGCAATATCTTGTATGTATGTATCCCCCAGGGCCAAATTAACTTGGAGCTCCTTCGAAGTTGAGGAGAGAGCTACTCTACTGTACTGAGGAAGAACGCAGTATGAGCTTTAGGATGTTGCCAACTTTTCTTCGATATTTTCTTGTGAATGGGGACTTGCGGATTATTTTTTGAGAATTTCCATGGAATTGTATTATAGGAGACAATATATTTTAGAGACCCAGCGTTCACTCATCAATAGGCGAATTTTATTTGATTTTAAGCTCATGAAGTCGCTAATCAACCATCACTAGCCGAAACTGACGTGTAAACTTGACTTTTGCCTTGCATGCTTAAACTACACAGTTTTTTCCCACCATACACTGGGGAAAAAAACACATTGCATCTAGAGTCCAGACTCTTAAAAACATCGACAAGAAAAAATACTCTTGATTCAATCGGATTTTTGCTTAAATCAAGAACCAAGCCTCTTCATTTGAGCGGATTTCCTTTTGATTTAAGCTTAAATCTGATTGAATCAAGAGTTCTTTTTCTTGTCGATGTTTTTAAGAGTCTGGACTCTAGATCCAATGTGTTTTTTTCCCCAGAGCAACGTTGATGTACATAGGGCGTTCTTTCTCAGGACATGAGTACCGCGGTGTACTGTTCACCCCCAGGACCCTCCTTCTCTAATTAATTACTTCCTCTTGGACGTAGACGTACAAACGGCCGGACGCAATGTCCCGTCTGTAGGTCCGAGCCAATGGTCATTGTTCATCTGTTTGACGAGATAAGAAAATGCGGGCTTACGCTAGCCCCGAGGCTGATTTTGAGTCCGACTTTCCTCTCTGGCGACCCGGACTCGTGGGGTAAATCTTGAGGTTAGCTTTTCAAGAGTTAACGGCTCCGTCGCTCTGTCTCGCACGGGCGCGGGAAGCGAGTCAGCTGGAAGCTACGTGTTAATTGGTCGTGCCCTACCGGCTGGTAGCCCGTTTCACCGCTCGCTTCAAGTTCAAGCTCCGTCCTTGCCGGATTTCAAGAAACGGGATCAATTCGACGGGTCTCCACACTGATCATTGGAATTGATAGAAAAATCGATAGAAAAAGAAGATACAGGGAGTATGGAGCGATCCCATTGGTTGCAACTGGTGGTTCTTGCAGACGAAGAGGGGAAAATGACAGGAAGTCTACGACGTCGCAAAGGTATGCAGACAGAAGGTCTACAGCAAAAATGTCCACAAGCAGAAAGTCTAAATTTTTTGGTCTACATTTACAATGTCTAGAACTATAAAGTCCACTACACAAATGTCTACAAGTAAGAATGTCTTCTAAAAAAAAGTCCATACTCAAAAAGTTCACTTCTGAATCAAATATGTAGAATGAACCTACTGTATATGACCTACTGTCCGTGATTCGTCGCAAACCGGAATACTTGGTTTGGTAGTCTCATGCCGATTTTCGAGGAGACTTGTGAATATTTTTCTGCTAATTTATATCCGAGAGTATCTCTCATAATTTTATCTACAGTATTTGAAAATTTAAAAAAAAAAAAAATCCTAAGTTTTCTCAGAAATATGTATGTCGCAGGCAGTAAGCAATCGCCGGTAAATTGCAAACTGTTCGCCGAAAAAAGTTGCTTTTCAAAAGGAAAGAAACAAAATAGTAAATTCTGATTATTATACCTGGAATTCAAACAGACGATTTTTCTTCTTGAATGCGTGGCATCAGCTAGCACACTCGTGAGTGCATTTAGTGATATCAGCGACCTCCGTTGGGTTTGGTTAGGTTCAGCAACTAAACCAACTTCCCGGCGAAGCGAAGAGTATCCCGGGATTTGAAGGCGCTTTTAGCTGAGTTCGTGCTTTTGACACTTGGCGTGCCAGTGTGGTTCCTATAGGCTAAGGGAGAATATGATGGACTAACTGTCGAGTCTCTTGTCGGTTGCCGTTAGTTAGTCTATTACTAACCTCCTTTGTCCATTGCAACCATCCGCTTCCAAAAATAGGACCCCAACATATCCCTTTTCTCTTCTTTGTCTATAGCTTCGTCTATCAGTTTCAATAATCGGCCCACTGGACTCACGTGAAAATCGAGATACGTCCTTCCATCAGGAAAACGGCGGATTCTCGCCGATATCCGGATCTTACTTGCGACGCCGGATTGTTGACCCTCTAAAGTGCTCCGTTTAATTCACGTATTCCTGGTTGCGGGCCAAGACCACACAAAAGTGAAAGCTTAAATACGTTACTACAACATAAAAAACCTCCCAAAACAACACAAAATCCCGCGAGAAAACGCGTCGCACCTCACGGCGGCACCAGGGCAAAACCGCGCGCGAACAGCACGATCCTGACTCGGTTTCCAGGTTCAAGTTGGGCGGACAATCGAGGTTTATGGTTTATGGTGATTGGATTACAACCAACGAGCAACGACATGAACTGGCGTCATGCGTCGGGTAGAAAGTAAAACGGCCGTTCGCGGATTCAGATCCATCGCCCGATGGATTTGTAACGTGCAATCCGCGATTGGCACGGGACCTGGATCCCGCCATGTGATCCTCAGGGTTGCCACAGAATTTAGAAAATGAAATTCCCTGACATTTCCCGGTTTTCCCTGCACTGGAAAGAAAACACATTGGATCTAGAGTGCAGACTCTTAAAAACATCGACAAGAAAAAATACTCTTGATTCAATCGGATTTTTGCTTAAATCAAGAACCAAGCCTCCTAATTTGAGCGAATTTCCTTTTGATTTAAGCAAAAACCTGATTGAATCAAGAGTAATTGTTCTTGTCAATGTTTTCAAAAGTCTGGACTCTAGATCCACTGTGTTTTTTTTCCAGTGTGACTGGGGCACACGGCAAACGAGATATCGACGGTGAAACTACCAAACCACGTATCTCGGTTTGCGACGTCGCAAACTTCCTGTCATGCTTTATTTTTTAAATGAAAAACTACTTAACATCCAGTCTTGAAAATTTCTGTGATTTTTCCTCGTTGTGCGGAGAAAATTCAGTGAAAATTTCAAGGAATGATATGGATTTGGTCTACTTCAAAAAAATAAAATGTGAGCGGAGATTTTTAAACACCGCAAACGAGATACGTGGTTTGGTAGTTTCACCGTCGTTATGGTGATTGGATTACAACCAACGAGCAACGACATGGACTGGCGTCATGCGTCGGGTAGAAAGTAAAACGGCCGTTCGCGGATTCAGATCCATCGCCCAATGGAATTGTAACGTGCAATCCGCGCTTGGCACGGGACCTGGATCTCGCGATGCGATCCTGTCTGGCGTGCTAAGGAAGAACGACGTAAGAGCCTTCAGAAGTTTCTAAATTTTCTTTCATAAAATACATTGGGAAACGAGAAAAAACAGCTGGACACCTGGCCCAAACTCAAGGTTGCCACAGAATTAAGAAAATGAAATTCCCTGACATTTCCCTGACACATTTTGGTGAAATTGCCTGACAATTTAAGATGTGTCGGATGGTTAAGAAGGCATAACTGAAAATAGTTTTCAGGCAAAATTTCTTGTTCGAAACCCTCTATGTCGAAACCTCAAACCCATCCTAGAAAGCAAATGAAGGTGATTTAACAAATTCTCCTTGACATTTTCGTCATTTTCGTCGTTTTCCACACTGGAAAAAAAACACATTTGATCTTAAGTCCAGACTCTTGAAAACATTGACAAGAAAAAGGACTCTTGATTCAATCAGATTTAAGCTTAAATCAAAAGGAAATCCGCTCAAATTAAGAGGGTTAGTTCTTGATTTAAGCTTAAATCTGATTGAATTAAGAGTATTTTTTCTTGTCGATGTTTTTAATAGTCTGGACTCTAGATCCAAAGTGTTTTTTTCCAGTGCATGACATTTCCCGGTTTTCTCTGATTTTCTAAAATTCCCCGACATTACCCGGTTTTCCCTGACTGTGGCAACCCTGTCAGACATGGCAAACGAGATATATGATGGCGGACTACGCCATCGATATGCATAACTTTCCTTCATAAATACATGTTTAATAATGGGGGATTTGGCAACATTGGAATGTTCTTACGGCGTTTGTCCTTAGCACGGCAGGCAGCAGGACAGAACCGCGAACCGGTCGTGCGTAATTCGAGCCAGCGTGACTCGGATCCTGGCGCCTGGACCGTTTAGTCCATCGGTGAGATCGATGAGAGATGGAATTGATCGCTTCGCGGCACGAGTCAGAAACGGTATAATAACCCCACTCGGTGGTAATGAGCTAATGCAGGATTTAGAAGGCCCCTCATTGCACGCATCATCTACAGGACAGTATGACCTCTCCTCAGAACTGGTTCTATCACCTCTCCAGCTTGATTATTGAAATTGGTAGACAAAGCAATGGACAGGGAGTGGAGAATTTGCATGCAAATTTTTTATTGCTTCATCTGGAAGTGCTTATAGAGCTGGTTTCACAGTATTTTTTACAATTTTTTCTGATATGTGAAATTGTATAAAAATCGATTTAAAAGTGAGAAAATGCACTTTAGTCACGTCACCTAGCGACATTTCCCATTTAAACACACATATTTCAACAGATTAGGTTATTTTGTCATGTTGCCAAATGTTTGAGATCTGATTTGTGCGAAAATGATTTTGTGCGTCAACGATAATCGGAAAAATTATCACAAATGTACTCTGTGCGGAAAATATATTCTCCCGCACGAATAGTTGCTTCGAGAATTCCATAGCAATTAAGCAAGGCACCATTCCGGGTGCGTCGCACTTTCCACATTGATTACGACAGCGAAAAGGAAACCAGTGCGCCTTCAATATTTTGCTATGCAACACGGACCATCGTGGAGCACAAATAGTTGCTTCCGGGGGTTTGGAGATGTTGAAATTTCGATGCACGTCGCATCGCATCGCATATTAAAGAGGGTAGGAGAAATCAATGCGCCTTCAATTCAATCAATCAAATTCAATAATTCCGCCATGCAAAGAATCCCTATGAATTTATTTTTAATCGCTCATTTGCTTCACGTCTAAAAAATGAAAGGAGAGAGAGAAAAATAATCTGGAACAGAGCATCAGCATCTGTCAATTCTGAGTATCTCGGCCGATTTCGACGAGCCATCGCCGGGAGGAAAACAGTCGTTGTGAGCATAATTTCCTTGGTTGTGGGGCCATGCCTCGCGCATACGGAACGAGCTGGATACTATAAAGGCCGCGCGCGCGTTTAAATGCGTGACGTCACTGACGTAGCCGACATCGTAAAATGAATGGGCAGCTTCGAGAGCGCCCGGAATAGATGGCTCTTTTCCTCTCTTCCAGTTCATTCATCGCTCGGTAAATACGTCACGCGGCTTTTTTCGAGGAGGAAGCTTACACAAAGATCGTTAAAGAGCCATCGAAACCATTGAGAGAAGCGAGCTGTACAATTCCGTTGGGACGATGTCGTTTTCACCTTGTGCTCTCTCCCTGTTTCCCATCTTCAGCTCCTCTTCTTACGTGCTATCACAAATACTCGTTACTTTTAGCCGGGGTGTCTACTAAAACATGCTGGTCAAAAATCAGTACTTTTACAGTACTTTTTCAATACACTCCCAAGAAATTCAACACCTCCTCAACAGAAAAATTCAGTACTTTTTCAGTACCTCCAATTGACGGAATTCGGAAAATTTCAAAAGTGTGAATTTCCCGCTCAAATTGCGCGACTAAACTGATAAACTTCCGGAATTTCTTGCCGAATTCTGCTCTTTTTCAGTACTTCTCGACCGCCCTGAAAAGATCAGTACTATTTTCGGACTTTTCAGAAATTCCGGACTTGGAGACACCCTGCTTCACGAAAGAACGTAATCATATCCCAATGTTGCCAAATCCCCCCCCCCCCCCCAAACTGCATTTTAACCGGGAGAATCTTGTACATTTCTAGCTGAAAATTCCTCTGATTGCTCTCCTGTTCTCGAGCAAAATTTAGGAAATGTTAAGGAGAAACTGCACGGGGATTTTCTTGTAAAAAATCGAGAGGTTTGGGTCAATTTTGCAAACTTGGAATGAAGTTACGCTTTTTCGTTCGGGAAACAGCAAAATGGGATCGAAGGGTCTTAATTTAAATAAAAGAAGAAGAAAAAAATTTGTATTGTACCGAGTCCAAAAATAATAAATAAATAATAATCATGTATACTGCTTTTAAGCGATTGCGCATTCTTGATGGCTCAAATTGAATTACCATTGCCACCGATTTTTTCCACAACATTCTCCCACGACTATCCGTGCAGTTTCCTTTCTTTGTCAATTTTGCACAGAGTGTAATCGCCCCATGGCAATAATTAAACAAGGAAACGAATAAAAAATGAAAATTGAGCTGGGATTCGGAGAAAATGACTCTATTACGTCTGGCGGTTTTGCAGACTGCGGACTAACTGCGGAGGGCTCCCCGTTGCATCCATTGTCTCTGGCGCGAGGAAATTCCCTCGATTCACAAAGTAGGCCTCTTCGCTGCAGTCCGTTAATTCTCCATCCAGCTAATTACCGTTTTCAGTGAGCAATCACCGCGCTTGCTGCAAGTCACTATTGTCCGTGCCAAATTAACCTCGGTTTTTAACTAATCATCGGGGTGCAATGGTTTTTCTCGGGGGTATGGACGGTATGGCATACTGCTATGCTAAGGAAGAACGCCGTATGAACATTCGAGAGTTGCCAAATTTCCCTTGATAAAACGAGTATTTTTGACATCATTCATGCATACTTTTCCTTGAACCTTTCCGATATTTTATATTAAATTCCGCACAAAAATGTCTGAAAATTTTGGAAAATAATATTCGCAATTTTCCCAGTAAATTCGGTCTTTATCGGAGGAACTTTGGCAATGTCTGAAGGTTCATACGGCGTTATTCCTTAACCCAGCAGTGTACGCGGCTAAAAAGTAAAAACGCTCACTCTCACAATCAGTTACAGGTTTTTTTTTAAACTGATGGTTCAACTACATGGAATTCCGATTTGAAATATGGTATGCGCTACGCGACGACTTCATAAAACGCCAGGTAAAACCTGGCAAAGCTATGAAATTGGCCCGGTCCTGGATAGTCAAGCATGAAAGAGATGGATGTCGTCTCAAGAGAAGCTCTTCTAGGGTGCGTCTACTAAAATTTAATTTTAGATTTCCCTGATATTTTCCGCAAATAAATTGACATTAGTTTGATTTAAAAAAATCAACATAGTTATGCTTGAAAAATGCTTGAAGCACTCAGAAATTCCTAATATTTTCCTGATAACATGGAATTTCTTGATATTTTCCGGCTTTTACTGACGGTGGACACCCTGTCTTCATATGACGTCAACCACGGTTTGTTGTACATAGTAGTGACGTGCTTACACAAAATTTACCACTTCTTGTTCAACTATCAGTGTGAAAGAACCACAGCACTCGCAACTGACTCACTGCGAATTGGACTGCATTTTGCGATTTGGAACTACAATTTCTGGCTCACTTTAGAAACAACGTATGTGCCGTTAATTTCCCTATGCATGTTCATGTTTTAATGGACGAGCCAGAAATTGTATAGTTCCCCATGGCAAAATGTAGTCCAATATTGATCGATGTTTCCCACATGCCACAGAAAAGCCTGATAATACGTGATGTGGATTAGAAATGTGTAATAAATCCCTTTATTAAGTGTAGACACTCAAGTTGTGGCTGATTGTCATTAACGAGTGAAAGTGAGCTTGAGGACAAGTGCGTATGCGGGGGGCCACTGTCGCTGTACGGTGGCTTTTTTCCGCCGACTCTATCAAACTGCACCGCTCTGAGTAGGCGACCGCAGAAAAGCTCTCGCTCGCTCAACCCTGTTGCATTCTCGTCCTCAGGAGGTCCTGTTTTTTTAGGCTCCAACTTATCCACGTGTTTTTAAAGCTGTTTCCAAGTCGACACATACAGCTGCGATACGTGCACTGGAAAAAAAAACACGTTGGATCTTTAAGTCCAGACTCTTAAAAACATCGACAAGAAAAAGTACTCTTGACTCAATCAGATTCTAGCTTAAATCAAGAGCCAAGCCTCTTAATTTAAGCGGATTTCGTTTTGATTCAAGTAAAAATCTGATTGAATCAAGAGTATTTATCCTTGTCAATGTTTTCATGAGTCTGGACTCTAGATGCGATGTGTTTTTTTCCCAGTGTATATAAAATTGTATAATTGAATTTTGTTGATAATCTGTCAAGCCCGAACGGCGGTTGCATCACTCTGCGGTGGGGTGGGAGAAAGAGGAGACTCTGATTGAGACCCGCATGGAAGCCAGCGAGTCGACCACCCTCCAGAGTCCCATTCCCGTGGCTAATTGAATTTCGAACCACCGGAATCCACGCCACCGCGGTAAAAGCCACCGCTCCACTCACCGTTCACCTGTTCGCTTCCAGGTTGAGCTAAAGTGCAGCGACCGGCCAAGAGTCGCGGTGCACTGTGACGCTGAACACCCTGACAATAATACGGCTGCAAATTATTTCCAGTGCTCAATGAAAAATGCCAAAAAATCGCACATTTTATGGAGCAAAAATGTGGGGTTTTAGAGGGCAGATCTAGAGCACCTATACAGGGAGAGTATGGACACGTGGGTAATTTTGAGGTTAGATCGTGGAGCTTTCAGGGTCCGAGTCCAAATTTTCTTTGAAATTTTCGGATATTTCGGATTGAATAGCGTGCAAAATTACCTGAATTTTTTTTTTTTTTTTTTTTTTTTTTGGGGGGGGGGATATTCAAAATTATCCGAGTAAATTCGATTTTTATCGAAGGAAACATGGCAACGTCTGAGGGCTCATACGGCGTTCTTCCTCAGCACGGTGGTATTGACCACACTTCCGCTGCTGAATGCAGTTCATTCGGAGACACGACTTACTGAAACAACGGAACTTTCCGGTCATGCGTCGAGAGAAACATCGGTGGTCAGTATTTACCTGCAACAGAAAAAAATAAAGGAGCCGGTTAAAACATGTTCTAACATAAATATTTTGATTCGGACGGCGCGCTCGAGAGAAGCTTTCAAAACAGTCTCGGAAGAGCGCATTTCCTCGAGGATATTTACGCGTGTTAAAAGCGCTTAAGACGGACGCTGAGTGAAAGTGGTCGAGGGGAAGGTGGCGCGGGTGGGAGGGGGAGGGGATTCACATGAAAAGGAAAGGAAATAAAAGGAAAGAAGAATAAAAAGGGAAAGAAGAACAAAAGGCGTCTCGATTATAAACAAACACGTCTAAATCTGGGCAGGTCGATTAGAACGAAGCGATGACGGCGCGCGGGTGGACGTTGTCGGAACGTCAAGTTTCCAGCGGATTTTTGGGTACTTTTCACTCTTTGACTTGATATTTTGAGTAATTTTCACTATGTCACCCCGAATTGGATCGCGCTTAGCAGAGAGGAACCGAGCCATAGCAATTAATGCCAAACTTAACTTGGAAAGTTCCGTCAACATATTCCTTAACCAGTTGAAAATAAAACTTAAAAATGGACGATATCTGTCAATTCGTCGTTTTCCGGGCGAAAGAACGAAACTCCATTCCAAGGTTGCGGAATTGACTAAAAAATTCAATTTTTAACAGGACTCTATCTAAACAATTTTTGTCCAATATTTTTCAGATTTTTGTGTGAGATGAGAGGCAAATCAGTGAAAACTTGAGCTAGAAGTTCTCGAAATTCCCCTAGTGCAAAAAATGCGATTTCCGAGAATAATTTTTGCAAAATTGGATTGTGGTTTCGTTCTTTCAAGAGGGGAATGACAAATTTCATTGTAGCAACGATTATGGATCAAGATTGATGTGAGTTTTTGAATAGAGGGATAGGACAGGTATATTTATGACGTCAACAGCTTTCCATGGACTTGAAGGAAAACTTGAATCCCATGTATGGGATTCGACTTCTGAACTGTCATGTATGTACGGTTAAAAACCAGAGGTGCTTATCAAAAATACGGCAGACACACAAACCGTCCATTTTCTCATCTAAAGTTGAGAGCGTGCGTGTCCAGAGCCAACATAGAATCCACTGAGGCGGAATGAATCACAAATATAATCCGAAACGAAGCAGGAATAAACGCCCAGAATGAGCGTTTAGAGGGGGCTCATGGAATAAACGTGTGATAAGACGGAGCCGGGTCGCGTGTTGACAACACGTTTTGAGCTGAAAGCGCTTTAAATTTTCACCACTCGTGGATCGTTAACCGCGCTTGCACGGCGCTGACTCAGCAACCCGCTACATAAACCACGACTCCTCCACTACTGCAGTGACGTGGCGTGCTTTGCGAGACATCGATTGTTGTGCCATTTAAACCTATGGAAAAGGATCGATAAACAGGGTGTTCGCAGCGAACGCCTTAATAATCGATTCTTTACCATAGGTTTAAATGGCGGAACAATCGATACATCGCAATTCATGCCACGCCACTGTACTACTGCATCCGCTGTCCTGCTATCGTGCTACAGAAGGTGCCAATTCAAATTGCCAAATTTCCTCTCGTAGAATACTCGGTCAATTTATCAACATTCTTCCTAAAAATTTTAAAAGATACATTTTTGGATTTTAGAACTCCCATACTTTTCAAGAATTTTGAGCATAAAATTCCCGGAGTTTCATTTCCTCTTTCTTTGGAGGGGAAACAGGGATAATTTACTTTCAAGAATTTGATGTCGATGTAGAAGCAACCGCCATGTATATCCCGAAATCTCTACCTCCCACCTAATTACTACAGGGTTTCCACAACATGGAGAAAATTATATTCTCTGACATTTTCCTGACACAGATTGGTATGTTCCCAAGCAATTGAAGACATGACAGATGATCAAAAAAACATAATTAGAAATAGTTTTTGGGCCAAATTTCATGTTCGAAACGTCAAACCCATTCTAGAAAACAAATAAAGGAGCTTATCAATTTTTCCCTGACAGTTTTGTCATTTACCCTGATATTGACAGGTTTTCCCTGACATTTACCGGTTTTGACGGTATTCCCTGACTGTGGCAACCCTGCCCCCACTCCTCCAAATATTCACCAATTTTAAAAAAAAGTGTGGGGTAAATTAACCTGGGCGCAGAACTTAGGGCGGACTGCAAAACAAAAAGTAGACTCATCTTTGCAGCATTGCATGCCAAAGACACCCTTTAAAAAAAAAAAAACACCTTCATTTCTACAAGACTCCGTATAGTTCCGTCGTGTAAAAGCCAGGGAGTTGCACAAATATCAGCATCAATATCCCCCGGAAGAAACCCCGAAGTCCCCACCCCGCGATCAGGGCGGTAGGGGGGGGGGGGGNGGGGGGGGGGGGGGGGGGGGTTGAGGGGGGAGGATAGGCGCAAAACAGGGCGGCGGCCCGCCAGTGCGGCGCCATTCAAAACGGTGCAAACGCAGGCACTGCGCATGCGCCGGGTCATGAATGGGCATGAATGAACAACACTACTACTACGCGAGTCTTCCACGCGAGCGGCAACGAGAGAAAAAAAACGGCGAAACAAGGCGCCCCGCGGGAGGGGTGGTGAAGAGGAGGATGGGGAAAGTCCAACCCCAATTCCGCGGCTCCGCGCGATTCCCCTCCGGTACTTACAAAATTGCCGCCAGCGGGAGGGGGGGGGTCGCGGGAGGCGAGGGGTGTAAATTGCGGGGATGCCAACAATACGATTATGATAGCGGGGAGGGAAACTGAAGGAAGATGGTCGAAGGTGAAATAAAAACTAACCCGAGTTTCGCGTTGCCGGATGCGTTCTGCTTCAGAAATTCGGAACAAGTTGTTGATGAAAAACAAGTGGATTTTCGGATTAGCCTTGGGCTACGAAGATATACTGGCGTTTCAGGGTTTTCATTAATATGCACAAGTTCCCATTTCAGGGTGACGAGTTTCCTTGGATCTCAAAATTCCCTGACTTCTCCATGCAGTTTGAGGATTTCCGAATATAACCGAATTTTCCATTGCTTTTTAATCTTTCGTATGGTAACCGAATTTCCAATTGTTTTTTAATCTTTCTTATGGTAACCGAATTTTCCAATGCCTTTTAATCTTTCTTATGGTAACCGAATTTTCCAATGCTTTTTAATCTTTCTGACGGTAACCGAATTTTCCATTGCTTTTTAATATTTCTTGCGGCACGATTCCCTGTAAAAAGGTTTTTCACCAAGATTTTCAGCGCCAGGTCTCATAAAATCGAAAATATTGAAAATGCATGCAGTTGAAAAATGACATACAAATGCTGAACGCCTGGTTACCGTTGTACCGAATGTACATTTTACACAGAATTGTTCATTTGTACAATATGTACCGAAATCCTGATGCTTCCTGATGTTTGACTGCTAAATCTTGATTTCAAAGTTTCTTGTCCAAATCCTAATTTTTTGCGGAGAAAAATTATAATTTCTGCATAAGCGTATTCGGAAGCGTAGAAAAATCCGATCGGACAGCCGACTTTTCTCAAATCCTGATTTAGCGACCGATTTTTCCTCAAATCCTGATGGATCTCTAATCCTGATGGAATCGGGAAAATCCTGATGCTAGACACCCTGTTTACGACGGCTTTCGCGGCATCCCCGGACGAAAACCTCGAGCCGACAACCCCGAAGAGGGGCGGGCTGTGCGTGGCCCTTCGCAGGGAGGGGGCGGGTGGAGGGGGTGTTGTCGCCGGCGTTGGGGTAGCGCCGCTCGGGTACCGGATCAATATCACCGCGGACCGCTTCGGAGCCGTGCGGGACGGGAGCACGGGACTTTCACGCCGGCCGGCTTTTTCGAGGCCCGTGCCAGGGCCGCCGAAGGGATCCCTCCTTCCGCGAGGCTCTCAAAAGTCCTTGCATCTCTGCCATTCGAGAGATGTCTTGGCGGGGCTCCGGAAAATCCCTTCTGGTCCTCGGCTCCAGGATGCTTCTTACCGACTCCTTGTCTTCGCATCTCTTTGAATACGCCTTACAAATATGAGCTTAAAGCGCTGCCACACTGGAAAGAAACACATCGGATCTGGAGTCCAGACTCTAGAAAACATTGGAGAGAAAAAGGACTCTTGATTCAATCATATTTGAGCTTAAATCGAAAGGAAATCCGCTCAAATTAAGAGGTTCGGTTCTTGATTTAAGCTTAAAACTGATTGAATTAAGGGTATTTTTTCTTGTCGATGTTTTTAAGATTCTGGACTCAAGATCCAATGTGTTTTTTTTCCAGTGCAAGCTGGGGAGGCAAAATGAAACTTCAAAGAAAGGAATTTCACACGAAATTGCATTTTTCGGAAAAGAGGAATTGCTTAATTTTCTATGAAATTTCGACGATTTTTCAGGAGCTGCGTATGCAAATAAACAACTGGACTTCATTATGCAATGGGGCTTTGGAGAAGGTACGAATTACAACACTAGACCAGATGCGTTCTCTTCGAAACACGACCAAAACGAACCACGCAGCGGGTAGTCTGAAAATCGACTGCTAAACACGATACAAGTGTTTCCAAATAACATTGGTCAAATTACAAAAATAGAAATAACGCCATTTCGTACAATCTACCTTCCATTAGATCTGTGTGAGGACATTTGCCAATATCTCGTTCAGTGGTTTACTTCCAAAATTCCCGTTTAAAGATCCGTTTTCTATGTAAGATTTTGAAGAAAATTCATGTGACGCTAATTTCTAGTTCTGACTCAGTCTAAAGGTCCAGTGGGAACTTCAATTATTTCTGACTTATCTGGAGAAAACACTCGTGTATACAGTGGAATCAATTTTACAAACGTAAAATATTCTTAAAATTTTTCGGTTAATTTTCTTCGTAATTTAAAAAAAAAGTATCTGAAAATTTCAAGGAACATAATTACTGCTGATAAGTTTTCCCAAAACTATATATTTTATCACGAGAAATTTGGCGGCATTCGCATCTTCACGGCGTTTTTCCGAGCCCTGAAAAAGTATGCGTGTTAACAGAGGGTGCCGGGTGAGATTGGATTTTAAAAATTCCTCCTTTTTTCACCAACCTACCACATCAACAAGGAGTTTTCAACGTCAAATCTTTTGAGGACTAAAACGCTTTGTAAATTTAAGAATTCAGATGGTGAATCTGCACTTGAAAATAAACACAAAGGCTACAAAGAGAGAGAGAGAGGAGGGAAAAAAGAGATTCCTGTCTGAAAATACTCAGGAGTTCAAAATGTTTCCAACCTCCGTGTTCCATCCAGCCCCTTTCACCACAATCGTCGGAGCCCTACACTGCCGTGCTAAGGAAGAACGCCGTATGAACATTCGAGAGTTGCCAAATTGCCCCGGGTAAAACTTGCATTTTCAAGAACGATTATGCGCATTTTTCGTTGATATTTACAGACATTTTAGACCAAATTGCGAACTAAACTGTCTGAAAAAATTGAAGAAAAAAATTCACGATTTTCCCAGTTTAAGGTTTCATTGCAGGAAGCGTCATGGTAACGTCTGAAGGTTCATACGGCGTTCTTCCTTAGCATGGTAGTACGAGAATCTTAGGAGTTGATTGTAAAGATAAAAAGGATCTTAAAAAGGGCGACTGAACTGGGCAGCGATTCTTCAGTCGTAACCGGACTTCTGGACGTTATCGGTGGAATCGTCGTTTTCCGGATGAAGGAACGAAATGGCATTCCAAGGTTGGAATTATGACTAAAAAATATTAAACATGTTTCTGATAAATAGAAATACTAAATAGTATATTGTAGAAATAGTAAAGCCAAGGCATTGCGTTAGGTGTACATATATTTTATTATTAAAGTAAATATTTAGTTAGTAAGAAAGTAAATAAATAAATAATAAAACATATACCTAACGTAATGCCTTGCCTCTACAATTCTACAAAATAATTGACCCAAAAAGTTCAATTTTTTGCTGGAATTTGCCCGTGCAATTTCCGTCCAAAATTTTTCTGATCCTTGCTCGAGATTAGAAGAAAAATCAGTGGACTTTTCATTTAGAAATGACTAGGATTTCACCGGTAAAAATGCAATATGCGAGAAGTACTTGGGCAACATTGAAATGTAGGTACGTTCTTTCGTCAGCGGAACGACGGAATGTCCGATGGTCGTACGACCTATCTTTTCCGCGCTTCATTCAGGAAAGGGCGAAAAAAAGAAGAGAAAAAAGAAAAAAGGGAAAGAGAGAAAGAGAGAAAGAAAGAAAAGAAAGGAAAAAAAACCACCTGATATCGAATCTAAAAGCAGGTTTGCAAAGCATCCAAGGTGCTCGTCCTCATCCTAGATTTCGTGCTGCGGTCGCTTCCACGCCTAAAACGCCGGATTACACGACGCGGCGATATAGGCGCGGCTGTCAACAAGAGGCAGAAGAAACGGGAAAAAAGGGGGAAGAAATAATCCCGAGACAGGCGGACGGATGAATTAATAAAAGTGAAAAGTGAGGCGCTCAGCGCTTCAAAGGGGATAGATATCAACTTCCACTTTTTCCCAATCGCTGGGAAGGCATACCGCCGCACCGTGTTAGCGAAGAACGACGCATGGGCCAACAGACGGATAAAAACAATGAATGAATTTCGACTTGGGCTGCGGTTTGCACGTATTATAATACGCCCCGGGCCTCATTCCACAAGGTTGCCATGGAAAATGAAATTCCTGGACATTTCCCTGACACATTTTGGTGGAATTTTCTGGCAAATGAAGATGTGACGGATGGTTAAGAAGGCATAATTGAAAATAGTTTTCAGGCAAATTTTATGGTTCGAAATCTCAAACCCATTCTAGAAAGCAAACGAAGGTGATTTAACAAATTTTCCCTGATTGCCTGGATACACGCTCAAATTTCCATCAATTTCCGATCAAATTGTGACTGGTGCGCACCATTGACCGCCATTTTTGTCATCATTTTGATCGGAAATTGACGGAAATTCGAGCGTGTATCCAGGCCTGGACATTTTCGTCATTTTCCCGGACATTTCCCGGCTCTCCCTGACTTTTTAAAATTCCCTAACATTTCCCGGTTTTCCCTGACTGTGGCAACCCTGCGATCCGCCCCGAGGCTCACTCCAGCATGCACTTAGGTCTTTCTCCCGGAACACGGTCGAGAGGAAA
>NW_017547204.1:1596398-1665204 GCF_001854935.1 Bemisia tabaci | reverse complement strand
GGGGGCAGGGTGCTCTAGAAGGCAGGAAGACGCGGGGACACGACTGGATTCAATTTGTCGGGGGGTTCGAACCCGGGTCCGGCGGTCCGGAAGGTTGCGGCTCCGGCGGCGGGCGGGGGACTTGTCGGCGGCGAGCACGCACGCTTATGGCAGCGGCGCACGCGAGCCGCCCCATAAACAAGCGAGCATAAACCCGGCCAGTTAACAAACTCGTTAAAAGCGCGGGAACAATACAGGAGGAGGGGGGAGGTGGGCGGGATCCATCGGGAGTTGCCGGGCTGGATCGAAAAAGAAAAACGTCTAGAAATGATGAAATTTCAACTTTTTTTCTTCCCCCCGCAGGATGACGATACTTCCTCTACCCTAGGGTAGCGAGAAAGTAAAAATCGAACTAGAGTGCACTGGGGGAGAAAAAACACATTGTATCTAGAGTCCAGACTCTTAAAAACATCGACAAGAAAAAATACTCTTGATTCAATCAGAATCTAGCTTAAATCAAGAACCCAGCCTCTTAATTTAAGCGGATTTCGTTTTGATTCAAGCAAAAATCCGATTGAATCAAGAGAATTTTTTCTTGTCAATGTTTTTAAGAGTCTGGACTCCAGATCCAATGTGTTTTTTTCCAGTGTGCCTAAAAAGGGAGAGCACGGATTTGTCGAAATATGGAGCTCTGAGGGTCCAAAAGGGTAACCACCCGTCCAACACCAATTTCATTGCCCATCTTCAGATTCCAATATGAAACCAAGATGACCGTACGAATGTTCATATATAAAAATCTTCTTCCAGAAAAATTATGTAAAATGCACAAATGCGTCAAATACGTGCTTTACAAACGACGGATCTGGATGAATTGAATTCATGGGTTGGCTGCTCTTTTGGGCCTTAAAAGATCCATGACCTTATCTTAAAATGGGCCGATTGCAAACTTCAGCCACAGCGAAAAGGAGGACAATTTGCTTAAAAAAATGGCTCAATAATCACGATGAGTGTATCGAGAGAGTCTGGATTACGCCCAAGAAATGGACGGCAGGGGGCACCTGGGAAAACCATTCAATTTTACTTAATGCGAGCCCTAGCGTTAAAATTGAGATCGAAATACTCAAAATACTGGAGGCCTACTGGTTTTAAAGGCACTGCGGTGCTGTGCTAAAATTCGATAATCCGCAGGATACCATTAATCGTGCTCGACGATTGTCCGCGTTGCATACCAAAATATTGAAGGCGCGCTGGTTCCAATCGCGCTTTCCCGCATGTTCGACATGACGCGCTGTCGTCACCTTGCGCCATGTCAAGATGTCATGGATTTCTGGATGCGACTGTTTTTGCTCTACGCTTTTGCTAATTGCATACCCAAAATTTCGCATGCTAAATATCGCCCAACTTTTTAGGGGGTTTCTAGATTTAGCTGAAAACAACAGGCCCATTTTCGAGCATACCGTGGAAAATCCAACACATTGGATATAGAGTCCAGACTCTTGAAAACATTGACAAGAAAAAGGACTCTTGATTCTATCAGATTTAAGCTTAAATCAAAAAGAAATCCGCTCAAATTAAGAGGCTTGGTTCTTGAATTAAGATAGATTCTGATTGAATCAAGAGAACTTTTTCTTGTCGATGTTTAAAGAATCTGAACTCTAGATCCAATGTGTTTATTTTTCCAGCGTGGAAAATTTAAAATTTTTCCCGGCTACAAGTTGCAACAGCGATGGAGCCGCGACGCTGAAAATGTGAAATTGAAAAGCGATTTCTGGGCCACGGCTCCGGGCTCCGGCTATCGCCTCGACCGAGAAGCGAGAACCGCGCGAGTATAACCCTAAAAACTAATGCGTTCGAGATGGAACCGAGAAACCGAGTTAATGCTCTAAAATGTGATAAATCGCTCCGTATCACTGCTGCCTCGCACTCCGCCCAACCGAAAACCGCGCAACTTCCCGACGAATCCGGGTGCGCATACGCGGTTTCTCTCCGAGTCTGGTGTTCCATTGACCTCATCATCGGTCCCGGGTCCTGGGTTTATTGGCCGTTCGGCCGCTATTAGCTCACCATATTATTTCAACACTGATGAGTCTGTCAACAGAGAACACGCACCGAGCGAGGCGGTTGACATAAACACGCTCGTGTTTTGACGAGGCGACGATTGCTGTGGGAGGAAGTTTACAATCGGGGTTTTTTCTCGCGAGCCCGACTCCAGGCTGAAGTTTCAGCCGTGCTGAGAAATCAGTGTGGTCGATTTTTTGGCTTTCAGATGAACAATGGAAAAAAAGTCACTTGGATCTAGATTCCAGACTCTTAGAAACATTGACAAGAAAAAATACTATTGATTCAATCGGAGTTTTGCTTAAATCAAAAGGAAATCCGCTCAAACTAAGAGGCTTGGTTCTTGATTCAAGCAAAAATCCGATTGAATCAAGAGTATTTTTTTTGACAATGTTTCTAAGAGTCTGGACTCTAGATCCAAGCTGTTTTTTTTTCCAGTGAAGGAACGTAAGTCTTAGAAAAATACCAAAGGGATAGCCCCGGAGATGTACTTGGTACCCTCCGGAGAATTTTCTGCTAAGCGAGTGCGTAACATGGATTTCAGTGCATTTTCCAAATGAAATAAACTATTTTTATGTGCAAGTTCGTACTTGCATCAACTTTTCGGGTAGAATAAATCTAATTTGTTGTAGAAACGATTTGGTCAAAGTTTCTCAAAGTTTTCTCGGAAAGGCCTCCAGACCCGCTTTGCGTTTCTTGAGAATCTCCGCTTCTAACTTGAAATTTAACTGAGACTAAAACCTGATGATCGGTTTCCTGAACAATTGTGGAGCCTTGAAATAAATTCAGTTGTAGGTTCACCCTTCCCTCGCAATTGGTGAAATGTTAGCGGAAATTCTTAAAACCTGCAACCAAGAAGAATCTCTACAGGATGTCTACTAAAATTTAATCGTGGATTTTGAGAGCTTGGAAAAATGCTTGAAAACTGATCAAGGCACTCGGGATTACCGAATCTGAGACCAATTTTCCTGATAACGTCGAATTTCCTGATATTTTCCGGTTTTTACTGACTGTACATACTATGCCTTACACTGGGAAAAAGAAAAAAAACATACTGGATCTAGAGTCCAGACTCTTGAAAACATTGACAAGAAAAAGGACTCATGATTCAATCAGATTTTAGCTTGAATCAAAAGGAAATCCGCTTAAATTAAGAGGCTTGGTTCTTGATTTAAGAAAAAATCCTATTGAATCAAGAGTATTTTTTCTTGACGATGTTTTACAGAGTCTAGACTCTAGATCCAATGTGTTTTTTTTTTCCAGTGTACTGCACCCAGTAACTCAAGAAGCTAATGGGTGACTTTTCCAACCGCCTCATTGGCCAGCGCTGCAACTAGGGGCCATCGATGAGCCTTTTCGAAGGTCCGTTTGAACTTGGAGAAGACTCAAATCGCTATCTGATTGGCAAGTAGCCGACGCGAGTGACGCTGCCGTGTAACGGCAGAGCTTTAAGTGGATTTCTGTATGAACCACGGTTACCACATGCTCTTATACGTCTCGAGGCTCATCCCAAACTGCACTAACTGCTCTTTTCCATGTCACGGCAGAAAGGGCCCTCTCAAGTTTGATGCAAACGCAACAAAGCTCCCGTGTTAATTGAGGCGACGGCGGCGGTTAAGGGTTACCGAGTCGGGGATTGTTTGCTGTACAAGCTCATAAATGTTGCACAAAACGACCTGCTCGGCCGTCATTCCGACGAGGTGCACACAAAAGGCAGACCCGGGAACAGGGATAATCGAGCGATTGCGCGGGGCCCGCCCGAAAGCAAGCTGTCATCATCATCCCCTTCATTTGCTTTCTCTCGGTCAAGAGTCGGCATCGCCGTGGGGAGGCACGAAACGGACGCGGCACAGTGGATCCGGTCAATGAGAGAGGTCGCACATGAAATTTTCGACTCGAACTCCAAATTTCTATCTTTATTCAGTCACATTTTGAACTTTGAGGGGTGCTTCTTGAAGAAAATTTCACGAGAAAACCAATCAGGGTGTCTAGTTTTTTTTCCACTTCAAAAAATCCTGATGAAGTCCTGATTATTCCTGATTTTCGTCACATTTTAAACTTTGAGGGGTGCTTCTTGAGGAAAATTTCACGAGGAAACCAATCAGATTGTCAAGTTTTTTTTTTCCATTTTAGAAAATCCTGACGAAGTCCTGATTATTCCTGAATTTTGACTGCTGAATCCTGCTTCCTGACTTCATAATTTTTCCAAATCCTAATTTTTTACGGAGGCGAATGTAACTTCACAAATATAGCTCGATAAAAAAATCCGATCTCCTTTCTCACATCCTCATTTCGTCACCTTCCGGTCAAAGTATCACAAGCGCCATGCGATGTTTAAAAATTTCCGCCGCCAATCTATTTTTTTACAGAGAAATTGTTCAACGAAACTGTCCGAAAATTTCACTGAATTTTCTTTGTCCTGCCGATAAAATTCAGTGAAATTTTCAAACAGATTCAACCGAAAATTTCTCTGTAAAAAAATAAAATGGTGGCGGAAATTTTTAAACGTCGCATGGCGCATGTGATACTTTGCCTGGAAGGTGACGATTTTACGACCGATTTTTCCTCAAATCCTGATAAAATTGGGAGAATCCTGACACTAGACACCCTGCCAATGGGACCAGTTTCAGAACTTCAAAGTCTTGTATAAACGGAGTCATAAGCGTTTAAAAATTCCAAATTTCGTCCGACTTCTCCTACTGACTGGATCCATTGTGCGGGCGGCGGGGGGTGGAAGGGACGAAGGAGGGCGAGGGTTGCTGCCGGGTGACGCACGAGTACTTACAAACTTCCCGAGGTTGACAAACTGCGAGGTTGCCGCTTTCAAGGGATCACGGGAGGAGGGGCCGGGCGAAAGGGATGCGATCGGGGACGGGGCGACGACCCTGGCTCCAGACTCGTGGGGAAGGACGCGGCGCCGGTGGTGACGTCACGGGAGACGCAGGGACGACGCCGAGTGCCGCGGAGGCGGCGCTCCGTGCACTCGGCGACGGCGATCGGCAGGGATTCCGAGTCCCGCCCTCTTGCCGCTTTGGGCTGATCCTACATAGAAAAAAGTATTAAGTAGAGGTTATCCCCTAAAATAGGGAATTTCCAGGTGTCTGATATTTGATAAATTTCGTGTTTAAGTCGAAACTATTGAGTGAACTGAACACGAGGATACCCTTGGTATAAGTTGAACAATTATTGGAGAAGATATGGCAGAATGATCTAATCTGCTAAAATACGCACCGAAAAAAAGGATGCTGATTTAACATTCTGGATGTAAGAAAGTGTGCAACAACTCACAAAACGCTGAATTAACCGCCGCAGCAGTTAGTTTTCGACGGTGAAACTACCAAACCACGTATCTCGTTTGCGGTGTTTAAAAATCTACGCTCACATTTTATTTTTTTGAAGTAGACCAAATCAATATCATTCCTCGAAATTTTCACAGAATTTTCTTCGCACGAAGAGGAAAAATCACAGAAATTTTCTAGACTAGACGTTAAGTAGTTTTTCATTGAAAAAATAAAGTATGACAGGAAGTCTGCGACGTCGCAAACCGAGATACGTGGTTTGGTAGTTTCACCGTCGTTTTACATCTTGACATCGCTAAAGTAACTGCTGTAGCGGTTAATTCAGCATTTTCGGAGTTTTCGCACCTTTTTTTACATCCAAAATGTTCAATCAGCATCCCTTTTTTTTCGGTGCGTGTTTAAATGGGAAATGCTGCCAGATGACATCACTAGGCGGTGGGCACTTATAGATGAAGGAATAAAAAATTTGCAAGCAAATTCTCCATTTGACCCGGGTTGGGTATCTAGGGTTCATAATTGCATCCCTTGGCGCCTCGTGGCAACGCGGGAAGGGATGCAGATGAAGGCGGGAGGGCGAGGGGTGACACGCGGCTCCGGATAATCTGTTGCATGACATAATCTTGGCGCCGCGGCGGCCCCTGCTCCCGTCCGAACCGAATCCCGGTTACGACTGCGTAGTGTCCCTGTCCCACTCCCGGGGACGCAAGGGATGGACTTCTATTTTTACTCGTATCCCTTGTCCCATCTCCTGTCGCCCCTCTGCCGCCTGCCACGCGACTCCACCAGAACGCAGCGACGCACCCTGAAGACCGACGCCACAGCATCCGCCATTGCCTCAATTCGTCGCTTCTCTGAGATAAGGGCGTATCTCTCTTTCCATAAGAGCCTCGGAAAGCATAGCGTTATATGGCAAGCAAGGTTCACTTGAAAATCGAGATATGCCCTTATGTCAGAGAAGCGACGAACTGTTTTCTAAGTTGACGAAAGAGCGTGAGTATGTTTCCGCTATGGACCAACCAATCGTCGTTTTTCGAACGAAATAACGTAACTCCATTCCAAGGTTGCAAAATTGACTCGAATAATTCAATTTTTAAGAAGAGTGTACCTGTGCAATTCATGTCCAAAACTATTGTGATTTTTTCTTGGAAAAATCATTTCCCCCATCAGCATGGATTTTTTCAGATGAAAAATCAGTAAATTTATGAGATAGAAATACCATATATTCTCCTGATAAAAATGAAATTTGCGAAGGAAAATTTGGAAATATTAAAATGTAGTTACACTCTTTAGAACGGAAAACGACGAACTGCGGAAATACGACGACGACGAAGCTCGGTTTTCACGGACGATGTGAGCTGATCAAAATAGGTCATCCATGCGAATGTTGCCTATCATGATCATGAGGCGCGACTACTTTTTATCGGTGCGAATGCCAAAATGAGTATCAAATAGAAATCTTTTGATACTGCGTTTACGATTCTCTTTGTTTAAAAAGTGGAGGATCCTTATAATTTTGATGGGGAACAATTCATAGCCGCATTGATGACCCATTTTGATGTCCTCAATATAATCGCAGAACCCGAAATTTAATAAATTAGAGTAATATCAAAGATTCAGTGAGTCGTTACACGCTCTCAAAATATAACGGCGACGAATTTGATTTTGCGGAGAACTAATAAAACCGTTCACACTGATGCGTTTGGCCGTATCCTATGGGATACGATAAAAAAGCATCTTTGTCACTTAGCGAGAGAAAAACCGACGTAATCCGCTTGGGAAAAGAAACGAGGTTAATTAAGAAACGAGGGATGATTCCGCGGGAGGGAAACAAAAAAGAGAAAAAAAACCAATATAGGCAATCCTCGAGTATTTACCGATTGCGTCTTGCTCTTCTGGTATTTTTACGTCGTTATTCCGCCGTTCCCATTGTTCACCTTAATGTTCGAAATCAAGGACTCTCGAGGGCCTCTCGAGGTATTCCAATCAGAAAACTCGAGGGCTCTCGACGACTTTCAAGGAGAGTGGCCGAGGAAAAGTGATGAAAAATTATTCGCTGCCAATGTTGACAGAGGAATACGCTTTCCCGTATTTTTAGATTTTCGAGGTCGCTTAGGAGAGTTTAACACACTGGGGGGAAAAAAAAAAACACATTGGATCTGGAGTCCAGACTCTTGAAATTATTGACAAGAAAAAATACTCTTGATTCAATCGGATTTCTGCTTGAATCAAAACGAAATCCGCTTAAATTAAGAGGCTTGGTTCTTGATTTAAGCTAGATTCTGATTGAATCAAGAGTACTTTTTCCTGTCGATGTTTTTAAGAGTCTGGACTCAAGATCCAATGTGTTTTTTTTTTTTTTTTTTTTTTTTTTTTTTTTTTTTTTTTTTTTTTTTTTTTTTCCCAGTGCGTGCTTTTCCGAGACGATACAAATAAAGTTATAGTGATGATGCCTGAAGCTAGGAGTGCAGAACTTACAGATCACAATGTATATCTTCACCTCTTGGATGAATTATGGATTTAAGCCCCTGCAATTTTGGTTCGATAAACAAAGAGGTCAATCTGTAGACTAACAAATACTGAGAAATAGCCGTTCAAAATAATCAAACTTCGAAGCCTTAAAATAAGTTCGGAAGAGCAGTTTTCAATTGTCGACCAACTTCAATGTATCTGCCCTGGGCGGTTAGGCAACCGCCAGCACACTTTGGAGTGCGTGAAATGAGATCGGTGACCTTAGTTGGGTTCGGTTTGGTCACGCAACTAAACTAACTTCCTAGCAAAGCGGAGAGTATCACGTGATTTGAAGGCGCTCCGACCCGTAGACGTGCTATAGAAGTCCTCGGTTAGGTCACGCAACTAAACTAACTCCCTAGCAAAGCGGAGAGTATCACGTGATTTGAAGGCGCTCCGACCCGTAAACGTGCTATAGAAGTCCTTTACAAATGAAACCTTCACTATATGTTGGATGCGAATTCTTGCAATATGATAAGCTGAGAAGCAGATTGTTTGTAATCGCCGGCGATTCCTGACTGCCTGCGACAAATCGCTGGTTAGGATTATTGGAGAACAGAGTTGTGACCATTTATACATGTTTTGAGAGACAATTTTTTGGAATTAAGTGGGCTACATTTTGCGATGAGGAACTATTGTTTCTGACGCGTTTGTAAAAACACCTACCTGCGTAGGGAAACTAATGGCATATACGTTGTTTCTACTGGTCTTTATTGCAAAATGTGGACCAAATGTCCCTTGGCAACTGATCTAGAGACAAACATTTCGGAATTTAGGAAATGATCGTTCGCAGGGGTGCAGAAAATGCACGAAAATGTAGAAAAGCCCCCAATTTGTGGAAAGAGGGAAAATTTTAAAGGGTCACCAGTCGAAAGTCAACGAAAAACAGGAAAGAAAGTCATTTTTTTTAAATTGGAGGGAGATTTTGTGAAAAATCGATGAAAAAAATGTGATAATCCCGCAAGCAGGCGCGTAAAAATTTGGAAGCTTGGAAGATTCTGCAACTCAGATCGTTCCGATATATTATAGAAATCTATAGATCGTATCTACCATGCATCGCGCGAAAGCTGAGGATGAACTGAATCTTAGGAAGAAATACCAAATATTCTCCGTAGAGCGGCAACATTGTAAAACAGCGCTGTTGCCGAGATGAGAGAATGGAGGGATGCGACACTCATTAATTTCGTTGACAAATCACTAGAGGATGACTGGGAGAAAATTGGAGGGTGTTGCAGGAGCTAACGCGTGTGATAGCCCCAGGCCCCGTTCGAACCGTCCCCACCTTGTAATGGTCTAATTTTTCTAAGCCTTCAAATTACACGAGTTCTCGGTAGCTGAATCTTAACCTATAATGGACAAACATCGGAGACATCCAGCACATCATAGTACGATTGTGATCAAATATTCCAAGTTACAAACAGACGAGTCGATGAAGAAGTAGAATAAATACATGAAGACCTAGCTTGATACAGTCCCCATCCTTGGCAGTTTCCCGCCAAAAAAGACCCTTCCAATCCTGGTTCCTCCTCAAATCGCATTGTCGAATGAATTTATAGATCCGTGTTATGCGCCGAGGGTAATAAATATTTTATAGCGAACGACCCTTCCGCGCGGTGTTGCCAAAATGATTTCGAATCCGTTGTGGAGCATTCAGGTTGTAAACAACACTTTCATGGGTAGAAGGTACTACCCGTGGCTTAAAAGTAATCACAGAGCGAGAAAGAAGAGGCGAAGAAAGCTCTTCTCTTTCTTCCGACTTCCAAATCGTCCTTGACAGACATCCAACAACCTGAGCCTCTCCCAGCGGGATTAATCGAATTAAGACCTGAGGCTTATGTTCATTGTCGTGCTTTAAACAGCTCCTTGCCCAAGGAAAATCTCCTTTGGTTCACTTTGTCACGAGGAACGTTTTAGGAGATCCTTAACTTAGCATTATGAAAAGGACAATTTTGCGTCAACCTCGAGCAAAATTCAGCGGTATAACTTTGAAATGGATCATTGAAAGGGATTTGCCGCTGTGAAAAATAAAAAATACGGTGGAAAAATTCCACGATTAAAACAAACTTAAAGGTAGCTGCAAACCTACCCTAAAATCTACAAAACTCCTGATTTACTTTCTTCGTATTTTGAAATTTTTGCTGCGGATAATCATGGGAATCCCTTGAGAGGATTTATTTCTAAAGTCTAGATATTACTTGGGGTTGGTAAAAATTGTCCTTCTCATAATGCTAAGTTAAGGATCTCCCTGAACTTTCCTTAATCACAATGTGAATCGAGGAAGCCCTTCCTTAGGAAAGGGGCTGTTTAAAGCACGGCTATGAATACGAACCTTAGCCATTTATTCGCTTAAGGTGATTCGTCAAGCTCAAGTGATGTGGTCGAACTGACATGAGATATATGGCATCCATTAGGTCAAAAATCTCGGCAAATTTTGAATTTTTAGCAAAAAAAGGACGATAGCCCCTGCGCGTAAGCTTAAAGAATCATTCTAAACCAAAAAATCGGCAAAATTCGGAGAAATGAAAGCAGAATAGTGTTTGGAAAAAATCTCGCATTCGATACAGAAATCGATGCCTGAATCGAATGCGAGGTTTTTTCCCAAACACTATTGGTTCTGCTTTCATTTCTCTGAATTTTGCCGATTTTTGGGTTTCGAATCACTGGTAAAAAAAAACCTCTTGGACCAATGCCGCATTGCATTGACTTAAGAGTGCAGTTTCTTGTCACCGGATTGTTGCTTGAAACAAGAGTCTGGACTCTTGTTTCAAGCAACAATCCGGCGACAAGAAACTGCACTCTTGAACCAAGAGGTTTTTTTACCAGTGTGATTCTTAAGGATTACGTGCAGGGGCTTTCGTCATTTTTTTGTGCTAAACATTCAGAATCTGCCGAGATTTTTGACCTTATGGATGCGATATAGCGCATGTCAGTTCGACCACGTCACTTGAGCTTGACGAATCACCTTAAGGATTAGCTTTGAAAGATTGAATACGACCCTAAAGTCCATGGAATTTCGAGTTTTCTAGGTGGATGCGGCATCTAGGCCGGGCGCCCAAGCGTCACGGAGCCCTTTATCGGGGCGATAATCATAGCTCTCGAAAAGCTGGAGCCGCGAGGACTGCCGAGAGGCGCTCAACTCACTCGACGCCACGCTGGGCCGCGCCAGAGGAGAAGGGGAGACAACGACGGGGAGAATGACCACTGTTCCTGCTTCCGAGTCTTGGCGGGAAGCCTCCCCCTCCCCTCCCCGCCACTCATTCCCACCGCTATCATCCAACTCAGAATCACGGAAACTCCGCCACGAAAACTACAGAGAGGGTGGAGCATGTATGATTCTATGCCGTGTCAAAGATTCGAAAATATGACGGGAAAAATGCTTAGAGGTTCGCTCTCAGGGTGTCAACCGGTTATGAAAAAATCAAAATTGGGGACTTTCGGGGACTTAAAGGGGTGTTTTTGCAAGAAAATCGGGGACTTTTCCCCCCGAAATAGTAAGAGAAAGGGAACGGAAACTCTGCCACGAAAAATACAGAGAGGGTGGTGTATGATTGTATGCTGTGTCAAAAATTCGAAAATATGACGGGAAAATTGCTTAGAGGTTCGCTCTCAGGGTGTCGACCAGTTGTGAAAAAACCAAAATTGGGGATTTTCGGGGACTTATACGGGTGTTTTTTCAAGAAAATCACGGACTTTTCCCCCCGAAATAGTAAGGGAAAGGGAACGGAAACTCTGCCACGAAAAATACAAAGAGGGTGGAGCATGTATGATAGTATGCCGTGCCAAATATTCGAAAATATGACGGGAAAATTGCGTAGAGGTTTGCTCTCAGGGTGTCTACCAGTTATGAAAAAACCAAAATTGGCGACTTTCGGGGACTTGTAGGGGTGTTTCTTCAAGAAAATCGGCGACTTTTTCCCCCGAAATAGTAAGAGAAAGGGAGCTAGTTAGAGGGTTAAAAGGCGTATTTTATACGACTAATTTTACAAGTCGTGTTGAATCGATGAAAACATTAAAAAAACCAAGCAACACTTCAGTATTTCTATTCTTGGTTATACCACGCCGCCGTGACCGGCGCCAAAATTTGAAAATGTCGGTTCAGGGACGATTTTTGTCATTTTTTGGGGACCTGAACAAGGAAATTGGGGACTTTCGGGGATATTGGGGACGGGTAGACACCCTCGGGTAGAACATGTATACCGCGCCAAAAATTCGAAAATATGACAGGAAAATTGCTTGAAGATTTGCTCTTGGGTTTCGTCTCATCCATCCAAGTCAGGAGACAGGAGAAACAGACGAAAAAAGTAGTGGAATGAGAAGAGGAAGGGAAGATGAAAAAGAGACAGAAAGAGAGGAAGCACAAACGGAGGAGGGATGAGTTCGTTTTTCTCTTTGCTTCTTCTTCTTCTTCTTCTTCTTTGACTTCTTATTCCTCTTCTGCTTCACTATTTAAGCGTTCCGAAAAATTGTTCCATTCTTTAAACTTACGGACAGTAGAATGATGGATTCTTCAAATCATGAGGAAATCATTCTTACCTGGAACAGACAAAACAGAAAAAATGAGTTCCGAATGAATTCAAGAGATGAAAGCACGGATGCATGTAAAAAACCAAATTTTCCTTGACATTTTCATTTTCCCTGACCTTTAACAATTCCCTGACATTTCCCGGTTTTCCCTGACTGTGGCAACCCAGTCGTTGCGTTGGCGTTTCCGCTATTTTCCTCAACGTTTCCCCATCAAAAGCTGCCAATGAAATTATGAAAACACCCATTTTTCTCCTAACAGCACCCCATTCATTTCAACCCGGAAAGGGATGCTGGGGGAACCGGAACCCTGCCCATGTTTCCTGAATTTCCCGGTCGAGCCTTTTCCGGTCTCCCCGACGTTTCCTCATTCCCCGGGAACTTTTCCCTGAACACCGCTCGCAACCCTTCCCTCCCGGGCGAGTTTTCCTGGAGCCGGGCGTTTTTACGATCGTCCCGTTTTTAATTAGGGTCGGCGAGGCCGAACCGCGGGCAGACAGGGACAGGGACAGGGACACGCGGGGACAGGGTATCGATTAAATTCGAGCGAGGTTGTTAAGGTGCCTCCGAGCCGTCATCGGCAGACGGGCTCCTTCCAGCGAGACGCCAATCAGACACTTTCGACGCTTAATCATCGGCCGTCACGCAACACGCGCACATCCACACCCCGGCTACACACACAGACACACGCACACCCCGAATCCTGAGCGGTGCGTAACGGAGTGGGGGCGGCCGCGGCGAGAGAGTGGAGATGGGGGTAAGTCATGTCAGGCGTTGCCCGAATCCAGCCAACCGTTAATTTGAATCGAGAGAAAGACTGAAGTACAGTTGAGTGTTTCTCAGTCCGGGAAAATTTGAAAATGCCGATGTTTGGGGCAATTTTTGTAATTTTTGGGGACCCGAACAAGAAAATTGGGGACTTTCCAGGGTGTCTAGTGTTTTTAATTTTGAAAAATCCTGATATTTTCCTGATTCATCCTGATATTCTATAAAAATTCCTGATTTTTTCATTTTGAAAATTCCTGATATTTTCCAGATTTTTCTCGACTCCTGGCACGGTAGGCAAAAGGCATTAAGACTGTCTCCGCTGAGGAGATTTGCGTAAGAAAAATTCCTGATAAAACGTCCGATTTTCCTAATTTTCCTGGTATTTTCCTGATTTTTTTCCTGATCGGCCAATATTCCTGGTATTTTCCAGTTTTTCCTGATGCTAGACACCCTGCTTTCGGGGATATCGGGGACATTCTTCCAAAATTGTGGATAATCGGGGATATTGGGGACTTCAGGGGTCCGGTGGACACCTTGATGATGGATGAAACGTTGGCAGCGATTTTGTGACTGCAACCAAGATTATGCCCTCTACACCCAGCCCTTCATTTATCTTTGAAGATACACCTTCCTCACTGTAAAAATCCGCGGTTTTTTCGTCGTCTCGGCAAGAGCGCCGGGTAGGCGCGGGGGCTCGGCGGCTCGGGGCTGGAAAATGAAATTTATTTGTCTTCCGTTGGGTTGGAGCGCGGCGGAAATGAAGCCGTGCCCGGGCACTCGACAACTGTTTCTCGACCTCCGTTTCCGGCGCTCCTTTAACTACCCGATATGCAACTTGCACAGAACTATTCCGCTTGAGGTCCCGGCCAATTTTCTACGCCGCCGATGCCGGAAACCTAAGAAATTCCCATTAAATTACCGCCGAAACACGTGGATTCCGAGCCAAATCTGGCGACACCGCCGAGGCTCCTCTCGAGCCCCTCCTCACTTCCAAAAGTGACAAAAAAAACGTAACGACGAAATTCGAAGCTCAATCAATGGTGGCCTGAACATACACTGGCTCTGCTGTAAAATCGCGATCCAGCGGGAAAATACTGCACTAATAATCAATGCGCAAAGGATTGCATACTTTCCCGGCTGTTTTACAAAACATGCGAGGCATAAAGCGGAAAATTCTGAACTTTTTTGCGGAATTTCCGTACTATTTCAGTGCTACCGGACCGCCTCTAAAAAATTACTACTTCCGGCGTACCATTTCGCCGAGAACTTTTGAGGGGCTTAGGGAAAAGTGCAGAACGTTGAGTGCAGACTAACGTCACTGGGGGAAAAAAATCTAGGATCCTGAGTCCGGCACCTAAAAAAAATTGATGAGCAAAAATAGTCATGCTTCATTCGAATTTTCGCTTGAATCGGAAGCCGAGGCCTCCTAATTTAAGCGGATTTCAATTTGAGTCAAGGAAAAATCCGATTGAATCTTGAGAATATTTTTTCTTGTCAAATTTATTTAAAGTCTGGACTCCAGATCCAAGAAATGTTTTCCCAGCACTTTAAAACTGTCCTTAAATTGCATAAAATTGTCCAATAACAGTTAAAAATTTAAAATGGAGGAGGCTGCCCTCCCCAATCGGCGGCATAGTGTCGATTAAACATTCGCTCTTCTTCGACAAACAATTACGAAGAAATTATCCCTTCGCTTAAGTTCTTTCCCCTTTTTCACATAGATCTGGAGCTTTCACCGCGCATCCGCTTATCACAAAAACGTAACAGAGAGAGAACGGAGAAAGCTTATCATGTCCTGAGAACTAATGACTCGGATCGTTACGTTGAAACGACCCGTCCAGAGTCTAGACAGGGCGACAAGGGCATTGACATACCTACGATCAAGCTCGCGTCCCGATGATAACATACCAAGCCGATGAGTTTCCAGCGTAACACTTGTACTGGTAACAGTATACTACCGTGCTAAGGAAATACGCCGTATGAACATTCGAGAGTTGCCAAATTTCCTTCACTAAAATGCATATTTTTGAGGAAATTTATGAATAATTTTCCCTGGAATTTTCAAGCACTTGGGGTGATATTGCGAATAAAATTACCTGAAAAATTGGAAGAAAAATATTCATAAGTTTACCGGGAGAGTCGTGCTTTATCAAAGGAAATTTGGCAACGCCTGAAGGTTCATACGGCGTTTTCCCTTGGCACGGCAGTATACTTAGTGTCTTGGACAAAGGAACGCAACTCCACTCCAAAGTTGCAGAATGGACTTAAACGATTGATTCGGTTACAAAAATGTGACAAGGCGATTCCTGTCCGAATTTCTGAAAATTTGAGAGATTATTCAGAAAATAAATCGGTGGAATTTTCAGTTGGAAAAGTCAAACAGTTGCCTAGTAAAAGTAAGATTTACGAGTGGAAATTTGTCAACGTTGCGTTTTAGTTATGTTCTTTCGTCTGGTCAACAGAGTATTTCCGTATCATGCTTCACGTTGAGACACCGAGGATTATGTTACAAAATGACTATCAGCAAACACAGACCAGATGTTTAACATTCCGAACGCGGTAGGTGCAGCTTGGAATACTTTCCACGCTGTTTTGAAAGTATACCACACTGGAAAAAAACACATTGGATCTAGAGTCCAGATTCTTGAAAACATCGACAAGAAAAAGTTATCTTGATTCAATCAGAATCTGGCTTAAATCAAGAACCAAGCCTCTTAATTAAAGCGGATTTCCTTTTGATTCAAGCAAAATCCGATGGAATCAAGAGTATTTTTTCTTGTCAATGTTTCCAAGAGTCTGGACTCTAGATTCGATGTGTTTTTTTTTTTTCCCAGTGCAAGCTGAACATACCGCGTTCGGAATCAGCCCATAACTTTCTTTCAGTGGATCGTCCCCAAGAAAGCAGTGCGCTTTCCAGACTCCCCGGAGCAGATGACACCCTGCGCGAGGAGGGAAAACGAAATGGTGACCTCCACCGCGGTGCGACACGCAGGACGTAAGCTGGGGCGACGACGAAGAAAATTCCCATCTCATGGGCTGCGACCAGACCGGGCTCGTGGACCCGGGCAGTGTGTCATTAGCCCAAGAACGTCATCTGCCGGAGACACGACATGATGACGCTCGTGGACCGCGGCCGGAAAGGTGGTAACTTCAACATCGCCACTTCCTCGGGCAGCCGGTCACGCGGCCAAGCGACCCACCGCCGACTCCAACTGCCCATCGTGAACCGTTCCGCATCTCCAGTGGACTCCACCTCTTCCGTTAGACAACGCGACGGCGATCTAATTCGTCGCTTCTCTGATGGTGGAAAGGGCGTATCTGAATTTCCACGAGAGCTCTGTCGTACATATAACATCATGCTTTCTGTAGCTCACTTGGACCTGGAGCAAATGCGGAGATGGGAAAACTGCACTGGAAAAAAAAAAAAAAACCACATTGGATCTAGAGCCCTGACTCTTAAAAACATCGACAAGAAAAAATACTCTTGATTCCATCAGAATCTACCTTACATCAAGAACCGAGCCTCTTAATTTAAGCGGATTTCGTTTTGATTCAAGCAAAAATCCGATTGAATCAAGGGCATTTTTTCTTGCCAATGTTTTCAAAGAGTCTGGACTCTAAATCCAATGTGTTTTTTTTTTTTTTTTTCCAGTGTGGGTTCTACTGGTACCTTGTCATAGATGTTTTGCTTTTTCGGTACATTTTTTCCACGTTGTTTCATTACTTTCCCAACAATTCCTTTTTCGAAGGGGGATACTCCAAAAATTCTTGCTATTCCCTTACATCGCACGCATTATTAACTGTGCGGAGGACGAAATTTTTTCAGAGAATGAAGAACATGTAAGTGAAATGATGGAGTGATGTAGGAATGCACCGAAAAACACGGGGAATTGAACCGGGAACTTGATTAATAGATTATCTTAAGGAATATCATGCGCTCATGGCTACTTTTCAGAGTTCAACACGAAAACCTCGAATTTCCGTAACTTTTCCTCACTTCCGTTTCCGTACTGCCCTTTCGAAATCCGTACTTTCTCCGTACGGTAGACACCTTGCAAAATCTGCTAGGCCACGAGAAGACTCAGTAATTATTTTTCGACGGCAAGAGGTGGTATCCGCTCTCCACCTGTAAACCCTGCGACGGTTCCTGCGATCACTACCCCCGCGGCGTTGAAATAGGGGTGGCAAAGGGCCCACACCCCCAGCCCCCGGGGGCGGAAGCGGCGTCCCGTCCGGAGGCGGGCGAGCTGGAAAACAATCGATTTTTCCACACTCGGTATCGTGACCGCGGAGCATAACGCGGGCGATGGCGGACGGTCTCCTCGTCAAGTTGCCAGATCGAATAGTAATACCTCACATTTTACAACGAATAAAGACGATATTTCGGCACGATCTTGCAACCGAGCGTCGCGTCGAAAGGGTAAACGGACGAGCCGGCCCCCGGTTCCCGCTCATCTCATGACCCTTCGTGCCCTATGCTGTCAACACGACGCAGAGCCCACGAGTTCTTGTGCGGTTGGTTAAACCGTGCGGACGATCAAGGTGCATGGACGCTCGGGGAACGAACCCCCCCCCCCCCCACCGAAACCGAGGCTCCACTTGGATTAGCGGTTAGCGGGCCGATCCGGCGATGTAATTATTACTTTTCCAGTGATGCCACTTCGAGAAAAACTGATTAGATTCTTCCTAGGGGAACTGGACCATCCCTACGCGATGCTTTTGACTGGAAAAGACAAATCTCAAGTTTCCGCAGCAGAAATCCTTGATTTTTTGAGTTGGGCAAAATGAACTTCCTTTTCCAGTTTAACCTCGACTTTTCATGAAATTTACACCCTGTCCTGGGAATAATTCTCGAATTATGCCCTCTCTCTTTAGGAAGTGTCGCGTTGAAAAAAATCAGAAGTACTTTCTCAGGATACACCTGGAAAAAAAAGTCTCTTAGATTCCGAGTCCAGGCTCTTGAGTATTTTGACTGGAAAAAATACACCTGATTCAATCGAATGTTTGCTTGAATCAAAAGGAAATCCGCTTTTTGCAGCCTTGGCTCTCAGTTCAATCAAAAGTCCGATTGAATAACGAGAATTTTTTCTTGTCAAATTGTTTAAGGTTCTAGACTCAGGATCCAAGAGACTTTACTTTCCAGTGTACCACGAATTGGAAGGAAAAAATTGCTCTGCGGCCGTGCTCTCGAAAGGGGTTGGCTAATTGTGATAATTCTTCCCCCGATTGACGTATGCTTGATCGAATAAATTTTCTGAGAAATAATCGACTAAATTCAATGATTCAGAGACAAATCGCTTGACAATTTGAAGAGAATCTTAGGCCTGAAAAAACCTTACCCGCACATAACAAGCAACAACTGACAACCCAGCGCTTACATCTTTGGCCGTCCAGGCTCGCTCAAACGAAATTATAACTTTCGTTGTTCAGATATAAAAAAGAAGAGACCTTTCTTCCCGCGCCCCGCCCACCCTTAACACACACGTACACGCGGTCCCTCCGCACACTGCCACATTAAGGAAAAACACCGCATGAACCTTCCAATATTGACAAATTTTTCGCGGTAAAATACGACTTTATATGGAAAATAATGAATATTTTCACTAGAAAGTTTCAGATGACGAAGATCAAATTGCGAGCAGAATTTCCGGAAAAATTGGAAGACAAAAGTCCAAAAATTTCCTAGAAAATCTATGTTTTATCAAAGTAAAGTTGGCAACAGCTGAAGTTCCATACGACGTTTTCCCCTCATAACAGGGCTGTATAGGACCGCGCACTCACACATCCGCGACGTGACATTCACTCACGCACGGACGCACGCTTGCAGCGCTGCCAGATCGATACCGAAAATTCCACAATTTCGACTCAATATTTAATTTTAGGACACCGATTTGACAACAACGCACGGTGTATTATCAGCGTTGCATCTGTGCGTGAGCAAGGTCCGGTCATTGACGCTGGCCGGTGTTTTTGATAGTTGCAGCGCTGCGCTGTACATTTCGGGGCTAGGAGGGGCGAAGGAGGAGGGTTGTGGGGTGTTTCTGGCAATTTCGAGCCCCCCCCCCTTTCTATCCTCGAATATGAGTTGCATCGCCGCCACACCGAATCAGATTCAAGATAAGATGCAATGGAGTTACATTCCTGGGTGTATAAGTCCCCATTCTGGCCCGGTGTTGGACGTGGAGAAATGAAGTTGTGAAAGTGGTTTTAGGCTAAGGTCTAGGGGAGAGATAAAGCTGAAAGTTCAGCTGGTTGTTCGTAACCTTTCTTGTGGTCAGGTCTCCGTGTTCTACGATGCTGGGTAAGACTTGAGCGAGACGGTATACAGCGATAAAACCGCTCAGACAGACAAAGCTGAAAGAGTTGGATCGTAAACTGCCAAAAATTTGGTTTGATAAAGTTTTCCCATACTAAGTAATCCCAAAATATGTATTTTTTATGTTTGTTTTACTCTACTATGAACGCCTTTAAATTAAAAGGAACTGTGGCCTTCGTAGCATGAGCCCTGCCATTGCTGTACTCTTATGGATCTCAGGTCCCATGTCAGAATGAATGTAGTTCTTTTCGATTTAAATACGTCAAATTGGACTGAATGAGTGAGACACACATCGAGTCGCATCAAGTTTGAACCAAGAAAAATCGGTTTGAAATTCGGTTCGTGCTACGGCAAAACGTATGAAAAGAACGGTTTGAAAAGAGCTATGAATATTTTCTTTTGACATTTACAGATACTTTAGATCTGATGGGGAATAAAACTGTACGAAAATTGGAAGAAAGATTCCTAGATGTCCTCGAAAATTCGTACTCATCGAAGGGAATTTGGCAACGTCTGAGGGGTCATACGGCGGTATTTTTTGGTACTACAGTGTATCTCCGTAAGACTCGTATCCGCTCTCCACTGGAAAAAAAAGTTCTCTTGCATCCTGAGTCTAGCCTCTAAACAAATTTGTCAAGAAGAAATACTCTTGACCTGATCGGATTTTTGCTTGATCAAAAGAAAATAGCAAATCCGATTGAATCAAGAGTTTTTTAACTTGTCAAATGTTTTAAGAGTCTGGACTCCGGTTTTAAGATACTTTTTCCAGTATAAATCAAATACTAGGTGTTTTCTCAGTTCCTCTGTTGCCGGTCACTAATACAATGGACGTTCTCTTTCTTTCTAGCCAGGCGTTTAAGTCTCCGGGCTATTTCACTATAATCTGGCCATCAGGCAAGCTAAGAGAAAGAAACACGAAGATGGCAGTCACGGATAAGAACTCCTGCACCAGATCGAACAGTCAACAGTCAAGAATCGACAGAGCTCCTGACACCTCCGAGTATTCGGAATTCCGTTGACTCGGCGAGCGCCAACCCTACCGAAACAAACCCCGGTGCGCGCTACGCTAACAACCCGAGTCACAGTCACACAATGTAACGATATTAATCCGCCCTGGCGAACACACGGTTCGACTCTCGGACGAGAAAGATAAATTAATCCGCCCTGGCGAGCACACGGTTCGACTATCGGACGAGAAAGATAAATAGGAGAAAAAACACAGGTAAAAAGCGGAAGACAAAAAAAGGTGCATCCAGGCTTCCAGGGGGAGAGTAAATAAAGGAAGCAACTGGGCACGGTTTGATGCGTCGAGGCCGGGCTTTCATACGCTGGAGGTTAGACATCGTTGCCAAGCAGCGAGAACAATTCTAATGTGCTAAGGAAAAACATCGTACGAGCCTTTGGCAGGGTGCCTACTTAAACAGGCTGGCCAAAAGTCAGTACTTTTGCGATACTTTATCGGTATATTCCCAAAAAATTCAATACCACCTCGACAGAAAAATTCAGTACTTTTTCCGTACCTCCATTATAGGAAAATCGGTAAATTTCAAAAATTTGAATTTCTCACTCAAATCGGAAATCGAAAATCGCTCAAATGGAAAAAATTCCAAACCTCTTGCGGAATTTCCAGTACTTCCGGACCCCCTTAAAAAAATCAGTGCTATTTCCGGACTTGCAGACACCCTGCCTTTAGACGACGCCGGATTTCCTAGACTAAAAACCGAAATTACTCGAAAATTTTGAATACGATTTTCCGAATTTTTTTTTAGATAATTTTGATCGCAATTTGCTCTGACATATCTGAAAATATCACCGTAAAATAATAATAACTTTCCTCAAAAGTACATGTTTTATCCTAAGAAATTTGGCAACTCTCGAATGTTCATACGGCGTGTTTCCTTAGCACGGCAGCATTGGATTCGTTCGTTAAAAAAAAAAAAAAAAAAAAAAAAAAAAAAAAAAAAACCACTTGTTTCAAATCAAAGGCAGTATATTTTTGAGACCCTGCGCTTCCGATTTCAGCGATTTAATTGCGTGAGGCGAAAATTAAGCTCGGCAATCAAAGTTGCAAGCAGTACATTTTGCAATAAAGAACTAAAATGTCTGTCTCAGTTTAGAAACAACGTATGTACCATTGGCCTCTCTATGCACATAAGTGTTTTTACGGATGATCCAGATATTATAGTTCCGAATTCCAAAATGATGGATGATGAGCAACTCGTTGAGGAATTAGGTCAGATTTCCAAAAACTAATTTCTCGACATTTTGTTCGGCAATTATCGTTTTAGGCGAATTTGAGCATTGACCCCTGAGCGTAAATTAAAAATTACGCAGAGGTGAACGGTGCAGGGCCTCAAAAATATATCGTCTCTGGGCGGAGTCGACCATCGAGTCCATCGGTTGCCACCATCAACCGGTTTTCGAGGACTGTGCGGGCGGTTGCGCGGGAGTTGGGAACCGCTCGCGGGCGGGGCAAGAAATTAGTTTGAGGAGAGGAAAAAATTAGAGAAAAGGGTGAAATGGATCGATTGAATCATTCGGCAGACGATGCCGCGCTGAGGGAAAACGCCGCACATTGGTTCCGAGACCCGATCTAGGTGACATTAATTCGAAAAAATGAATTTTGGAAAAATTAAAATTTGACACCACAGATTGATAGTGCATACTCTCGAGAGTAACTTGGCCAAATATCATGAAGATTGGATCACTAATAAGGAAATGATAAGCACCTAAAGGTGAGGCCGCGAGGTACTTTTGGGCGGACTCGCACCAGTTTTCAGTGTTTACTGTCAGGTCCTATAATTTGAAGTTCATCATACAGAAATAGATGCAAATGTGAAGTGTTCTGTTATGGTGTATCAAAAATATAAGGCATGTTAAAGGTTTATACGTTCTTACTATCTTTCAAAAACGTGTCTATACATCTAGACAAACCGTTAGACAAAGCGTTATTTTCTACTAATTCCAAGCAAATTTTTACAAAAATGGCTCTAGATGAATGTCTTGCGCCGGTTCGCACGCATACAGACCTACTGTAGTAGTTAGTACTAACCCTAAACTTGATTTTAGTGCAATAAAATTCTGCGCATACTTGCGTCCCTGGGGGTTAGGGCACTTTGAATTTCCAAAACCGGCTTTCAAGAAATAAAGAATTGACACACTAAGGAGCTTACTGCAGACCTCAGATCCTTGGGAATATAAATACTGCATTTTTTATAGGTCATGTGGGTTCTCAAGTCTTCATAATCGTTAAGATGATTATTTTTACTTTGTCTATACCTCTAGAGAAGCCCATAGACTTACCACAGCTCCGGTTTTTTGACCGGAAATTTTACAATTATGACTCAAAATAAAGACCCTGCGTAGGTTCGCACACGTGCAGACCGACTGTAGTAGTTAGTGCTGACCCTACACTTGATTTCGGAGCAAAAAAATTCTGCGCATACTTGCGTCCCTGGAGGTTAGCGCACTTTGAATTTCCAAAACCGGCCTTCGAGAAATGAAGAAAATTGACACACTGAGGAGTTTACTGCACTACTGCAAACTCCAAATCTTTGAGGACTGCATTTTTTGCACATCACGTGAGTTCTCAAATCCTCACAATCATTGGGATGATTATTTTTCACCTTGTCTATAACTGTAGAGAAGCCCATAGACTAAAGACAGTTCCCGTTTTTTGACTAGAAATTTTACAATTATGGCTCAAAATACAGAACACGTGGGTTCTTAAATCCTCTCAATCGTTTAGATAATTGTTTTTCACATTGTCTGTACCTTTAGAGAGGCCCATAGACATAGCACTGTTCCACAGAAAAGGAGCTTACTGCACTCCTCGCGCATTATTCCGTGATTGTATGAGTAAATGTCCTCTAACTTAACGACGAATGCTTATTTCTTTCTTGGTTCATGATTTCTTCGTGTTTTTATTCTCTCAGGTTTGTAAGGCTCTGAAATCATCGCAAGCTCACAACTTTGTTTAAAAAAGAAAAAAAGCAAGTGTGACACCTCACTCTTTTTGATGCGCAATAAAATATCATACCGATGAATATTTTCCTGCTCCTACAGACAGTAATCATTTTTCTTTCAAAATACTTTGTTATTAATTTTGGTTTCTGCTTTCCTTCATTGAGTGAATACCTATACTTCTTGTTCAAGTAAAATATTTATGTTACGTATGTTTAAATTGCCGCGTATAATGAATTTAAATGTATTTTTTGAATTATAGACGCAGATCGAATCTTAATTCATAGTTATTCTGATAATATAATAATTCTGATAGCATAATTGTACCATTAAATTACGAAGCTTCAAAATTTCTGTTGGTTTTAAAGCGCGGCGAATCAAGAAATCAGCGAGCATTGAGGTTCAAATAAAGTTCTTCTTACGCTGATTTGTCAACAATGTATGAACAACTCGAATAGTGGGATAAGCAGTTTTCTTTGGTACTGGAATTTATTTTCCTCAGGGAAACCACAGCATTTAGGAGGTATATTTTACCAGATAATACCAATTCCTGATTCACAAAATTATGCAACATTGCCCACCCTCCCCATAAAAAAATTAGTAATTAGAGGAGAAATCCTCGTAAATTCATCGATAGTTTTTGATGATAAATCAAAAAAGGTTGAAAAATATATCAGTCCAGGAATTCAGCCATTTTAAAATATTATTAATGTAGTATTAAGTATGAATTTTCAAGCTAAATGCAAATTTACCACCTTATGCTAAAAGATACAGTCAAATTGACTTCAAATTCGTAATTAGCGACCCAAAGAACCCCTAGAAACATATATAATATGTCATCATTATCATCAGTGATATTCTAATTAATGCCACCTAGATCGGGCCCTGGAACCAATGTGCGCCGTATCAACACTTGATTGTTGCCACATTTCCAGCGATAAAATATTTATTATGGATCAAAGTTATGAGAGTTTTTCCTTGAAATTTTCCGATAATTTAGATCAAACTGCGACTAAATTTCTGTGAAAAATTGGAAGAAAAATGTTCACAGGTTCCCCGGGAAATTCGTATATTATCGTGAGAAATTTGGCAACGTGCGAAGGCTCATACGGCGTTCTTCCATAATATGGCAGGCAGAGAGGAGGGACCATTCAAAATAAGCGGTTGCCGAATTGTCGTTTATTGGATATTTCGGAACATGGTTACACGGAGGCGGTAAAATGGATTGCATTTTGAAATAAGGAATCACCATCTCTGGGTCTTCCATAAAAATCACCTTTCTGCATAGGGGAACCAATGGCATTTACGCTGATTCTAAAATGAGTCTGAAATAGTGGTTCCTTGTTGTAGAATGTGGTCAAAATGGAGCTCTGCAGGGTGACCAAGGGCAAAATAGTGGTTCCTTACTCCAAAATGTGGTCCTTGTAATCCCTTGGGTTGTCGCCTCATCTCGGGATGATCCCCTTGAAATTTTGGGAGGTCCCAAAAGTCTTTTCCATTGACCTGTGAAAAGTTCCTGAGTTTTTCACAGTTTTTTCCCACCATATAGAACTCCCTGCGGTTTCTCGGTGGCTAAGAACCGTAAACATGGCTCTGAGGGGCACTGAGTCTTGGTCTAGGAACATAATTAGGAAGATACACATACGAAGCCCCGGCAACAGGGGCGTTGAGACAACACTGACCATGCCTCGGGTCATAAAACTAACGAAGCAATAAAAGTGGGAGCTCATTAGAGGAAAAGGAGGGAAATGGCCGAACGGGACCGACCTCAACGAAAAAGACGCTGCACCTTCTTCATCTTCCTTCGGCTACGAGCGAGATACTCATGCACTGTCTTTAAAAAGAATACGATGGAAACATCCAGCTGACTCTTCGACGCTACTTTACTGGGAGCCGTATTTTCATTCGTCCCTTAAACAGCTTCATTCTAGCGTATCTACTTAAATTTCATTTAAAATTTTCCTGATTTTTCTGATATTTAGAAAAATAATTCCTATTTTTTTGCACTAAAAAAATTGGTATTGGTTTGTAAAACAAACCAACACTGGGAAAAAAAAACACATTGGATCTTGAGCCCAGACTCTTGAAAACATTGACAAGAGAAAATACTCTTGATTCAATCGGATTTTTGCTTGAATCAAAAGGAAATCCGCTCAAATTAAGAGACTTGGTTCTTGATTTAAGCTTAAATCTGATTGAATCTAGAGTATTTTTTCTTTTCGATGTTTTTAAGAGTCTGGCCTTCAAATCCAATGTGTGTTTTTTTACCAGTGTGAGGAAATTAATTTCATACGAGAGAACGTTAAAGCGGATTATTTTTAAAAATTTTTCAGGAACTTGCTTCGACATATATACCCAGAAAATTCACTGTAATTTGCAAACAAATTCGCAAACCCGTTATTACGTAAAAGTTAGATGGTCCAATTAAATTAGATAACTGATGTGCCCTGACTCCTTTCTGCAAAACGGGGTCCATTTAACAGGATCAAAGTTGAAAAGAAGAAATTCGCAGCTTTCCCCACCGCACTGGAAAAAAAAAACACATTGGATCCAGAGTCCTGACTCTTGAAAATATTGACAAGAAAAAGTACTCTTGATTCAATCGGATTTTTGCTTGAATCAAAACGAAATCCGCTTAAATTAAGAGGTTTTGTTCTTGATTTAAGGTAGATTCTGATTGAATCAAGAGTACTTTTTCTTGTCGATGTTTTGAAGAGTCTGGACTCTAGATCCGATGTGTTTTTTTCCAGTGCGGAAAAGCAGGAGAAAATTGGAAAATTCAGGGAATCTCCAACTTTCCGTCCCATGACAAATTAAGTGTGAGCTTTCGGTTCGACATCCAAGTTCCGTCTTTTTCAGATCGGGGTCAGATTTTCGAAAGTAAAAGTGGACCCTCGCAGGGAGCCGCGATTGCAAGCACGTTTCCTCTCTAATAACTTCGTCAATACCCACCTCGTGGTAGGACGTGGATGTTTCCCGTTTAATTGGACAGATCTCATTATTTTTTGCTGATCCATAAGCTCCAACCACCAGAACAGGACTCTCCGGCCCGCGATCCGGGGAGAAAGGCGAAGCCGCGAAGGGCGCACTATCAGGCATCTTTGACGATTTCTTCAGCCGTCTTGGATCCAGGGGGGAAAAGGAGGAAAAAGTTCTAGGACGTTAATAAATCACGGAACTCGACATGAGTCCCGAGGTTGCAATCGCTGCTCTTGCATCAGAAAAGCGGTGCAACCTCCTTCCGGAACGCTAGGCCGTGCTAGGGACAAACGCCGTATACGCCTTCGGACGTTGCCAAACTTCCTTTGATAGTATACGAGTTTTCTGCCGTGCTAAGGGAGAACGCCGTAGGAACACTCGAACTCGAACCTAGCCAGATGTCCTATAAGGTACACTTTTGGAGGGAAACTAGAAAGTACCTTTCTTCTACCGTTTTTCAATTTCTTCCAATTTCATTTTCATTTCAATCTAATTCATCAAAACATTCCGCGGGAAAGAATTCGTAATTTTCTTCGACATAAAATATTTAACGCGGAGAAAAAAACTTCGTGCGTGGGACCCGAAGTTGAGGTCATATGGATCTCTGAAGATTTCTGATCAAGCATCCGAAAACTTGAAGTCGAACTGCCGAAGTTCGGGTCAGACATCTGAAGTACTCCGGTGCATACCGAAGTGCCTCGATGTCTGACCCGAACTTCGGCAGCTCGACTTCAAGTTTTCGGATGCGTGATCAGAAATCTTCAGAGATCCATATGACCTCAACTTCGGGTTCCAGGCACGAAGTTTTTATCTCCGTGTAACTGAGAAAATTTGGCAACATCTGAAAGTTCATGCGGCATTTTTCATCTGTACGGCAGAACGAGACTGGAGGATTTCATTGGCGAAGCCGCGGTGGGAAGGCGCTGAAAATAGATTAAAATTTCAACAGACAACGGGACGGGTTGAATATTTCTTAATCGACGTTTTCGAGGATAATTACCGGGAAGACACAGAGCGCAGAGGAAGAAGAGAGGGGTCGGTTCAGCAACAGAATCGCATCGTGCATCTCCGCTCGACCGATGCACGCGTTAAGGCGTGACGCAATGCGTCCGATCCCAGCACCAACCTCTGCTGGAAATAAGCCCTAATAGAGGGCTATATGAATGGCCCCTCATGGTTGAAGCTTTGCAGCTTGTAGCTCAGCAAAAACTAATAAGATTGGTCCGCTTACTCCGATTAAACGGAGAATGTATGCGACCTGTCGATGTGTACATCAGATCAACTGAATAAAAACGGAATCGAATAGATATGAGAAATTCGATACATTTCTACTTACGAAAAGAGAGGGGTTTTCGAAAGCAGCGTGGGGAAAAAAATATCCTCACCTGGAACAGAAAAGAACCAATGGGTTAATACAATTTGGAATAAAAAAAAAAGGAAAAAAGACATTTGAAGACGAAGTAAAGCTATTTGCGGAACTAGCTTGCCACAGAATTCAGAAAATTAAATTCCCTGACATTTCCCCGATTTCCCGGACACATTTTAGTGGGATTCCCTGAAAATTGAACACGTGATTGATGGTGAACAAGGCATGATTGAAAATGGTTTATAGGCAAAATTTGTTGTTCGAAACCTCGAACCCATCAGGGTGTCTAGTATTTTTCAATTCTGAAAAATCCTGATATTTTCCTGATATTTTATAAAAAATTCCTGATGTTCTCATTTTGAAAATTCCTTATACTTTCCTGATTTTTCTCGACTCCTGGTACGGTAGGCAAAAAGCAGTAAGACTTACTCCGCTGAGGAGATTCGCGTAAGAAAAATTCCTGATAAAACGTCCGATTTTTCCGATTATCCTGATATTTTCCTGATCGGCCAAAATTTCTGATATTTTCCGGTTTTTCCTGACGCTGGACACCCTGCCCATTCTAGAAAGGAAATGAGGATGATTTAACAAATTTGCCCTGACATTTCCCGGCTGTCCCTGAATGTTCACTCCATCCTAGAACTACAGCAAAGTTCCTCGACTTCATTTCGTCTTCGCGGAGTAAAGTCCTAGGATGTTTCCGTCCATCGTAAACCACGCGAAATGTCCTCGTCTCTCCGTTCACCCGACGTCGCAACATCAGGACTTTTCCCACCGAGCTCATCGCGTGCTTTGCGATGTATCGATTGTTCTGCCATTTCAACCTATGGTAAAGAATCGATTACTAAGACGTTCGCTGCGAACACCCTGATTATCGATCCTATTCCATAGGTTTAAATGACCCAACCATCGATATATCGCAAAGCACGCCACGCCACTGAAACCGCCGACTCCCGACACAATCTATCAACTGGGCTCCGGGCTTCGTCCGCCATAAATTAGCCCTTGGCCAGCCGACGCACACTGGGACGGGTCGAGTCGATAGCAGAGGTCGGATCGGACAAAATTTGGAAACTTCAATCGCTCAAAACTCTGTTCATACACAGCTTCGAGACTCTAAATGGACGTATTTCTGTTAAAAATAACTGTCTTGTTAACCACCAGGCATATCTTCAATTGTCAGAGAATTTTACCGAAACGTGCCAGGGAAATCTGGGAAATATCAGGGAATTTATTTTTTTTTAGATTCGGTGGCAAAATCGCCAAATTGAGTTTCTTTTGAGGAATTTAGAATTCCGGATAGCGCGTTCGGTGAAACGGAACTAAGCCTCATGGAAAAGCATTGCGAGTATAGGACGGAACGAGCATCTCGTTCCGCAACACCCGCCAATCCGAGCTCCCCTCGCCCTTTCTCCCCCTACGGCACTTAGTTCCGTTTGATAGAAGCACACCCAGATGTGGCTCCATTTGTTTTCTCGTTAAATTTACTTCCAGAGCCACCCCGTAAAATGTAATATGTGACGAGATAAACATTAAAATTCTCAGTTTAAGTCAAAAATTTCATGCCCGACCTCTAATAGATTCGACCAGGGTGTCTACTAAAACAGGCTGGCCAAGAATCCGTACTTTTACAGTACTTTTCCAGTGCATTCCCAAAAAATTTAGTACCTCCTTAACATAAATATTCAGTACTCGTTCAGTACCTCCAATTAACAAAATTTGAGCTCCTCGAATTTCTTCTCGAATTTCTCGCTCAAATCTCGCCAAAAATGGAGAAAATTCGGGACCTTCTTGCGGAATTTCCGCACATTGTGAGTACTTCCGGGCCGCCCTTAGAAAATGAGTACTATTTCCGGACTTTCCGAAATTCCGTACTTTCCGGAAACTCCGTACTTAGAGACACCCTGCTCGATCCACTGTGCGACGCCGGCCGGCCATCGTCCGAGCTTACAATTTTCCTCGCTTTCTTCTCCGCCTCTCTCCTACCCCTCTTTCTTCCTCTCTCTGCCTGGGAAGTTGGTAAGAGCACGCGATTCGGCGGCCTTGGATCTATTATTGTACGAATTGAGAGAGATTACAGTACGGGCGCGGAATTATGAATTAATGATAACTTGCGGCTGGAGAGAACAGAGGACGGCGAGGGGGGAAGGGGAAAAATGGGGGGGGGAAGGGGGGCGAGGAGACAACTACGACTACCCGGCGCCGAGACAGGGGGGAACCCGATACTCGAACATGATTTTACGAGCGCGCTCGAGTCGTTACACGGCCGCATTGATTCTTCATTTGTATTGCAGTCATGATGTCACCATCCAGTGGCGTTTATTACCCATGCACCATTAAGCCCCTATCACTCGATCAAAGTAGAGATCTCAAAGTGGCACTGATTCTTTAATTCCTCAGCGCAAAGTTCCTTGAAAATTTCAAGATGTGATCCACAGGGTGTCCCAGACCACCCGTAACGGGCCTTTGTCTCAATTGATTTAGGTTCACTAGAAAAAAAACACATTGGATCTAGAATCCAGACTCTTGAAAACATTGAAAAGAAAAAATACTCTTGATTCGATCGGATTTTTGCTTGAATCAAAACGAAATCCGCTTAAATTAAGACAGAGGCTTGGTTCTTGATTTAAGCTGGATTCTGATTGAATCAGGAGTACTTTTTCTTGTCGATGTTTTTAAGAGTCTGGACTCCAGATCCAATGTGTTTTTATTTCCAGTGTTGTACAAAGTCGCGGACCGCAGGGGTGAATGGGGAACTGACCCCAAGGAATCCGAATTTCGTGGTCCCGAACTGTGGCAAACCTGATAATTGACTATAGCAGGGTGTAAACTAAAACAGGCTGGCCAAAATTCAGTACTTTTACAGTACTTTTTCAGTACATTCCCAAGAAATTCAGTACCTCCTCAACAGAAAAATTCAGTACTTTTTCAGTACCTTCAATTTTCAACCCAAAAATTACCGAAAAATTTCAAAAAATTAGAATTTTTCGCTCAAATTGCGACAAGAATGACAATAATTCTGGATCTTCTTACGGAATTTCCGTACTTTTTCAGTAGTTCCGGACCGCCTTTCAAAAATCAGGACTATTTCCAGATTTTCCGGACTTGCAGACACCCTGCTAAACGGACTTGGACAGAAAAACAGGACTCGAGATGAACCTATGTCAAGCCCCCGAGTCCTGGATTTTCCTTAAGTTTTTTCCGGGCTCCTGAGGCTTCCCTCGTCGTGATTCTCCGGTTAAACACAGCCAGACGGCAAAAGCTCCGCGAAACTTGATGAAATATCGCAATTCGAATCGACCCCATCATTTCCCACCCTCNCCCCCCTTTCCCGAGAGCGTTAAGCCTGCTTTCGTCGGGTCCGAAACAACCGCATGGTCCGAGCCCATTTCCCGCCGCTGCGCTGCCCACGCGTAATTACCACCCTTCGCCTCTCGACGCCCCCCCAACCCCACCCCACCCTCGATGTCCCCCCTTCCCCCTCAACGGGGGAAAACCCGCGCTGCCAAGCTGAGGAAAAACGCCGTATCAACATTCTAGAGATGCCAAATTTCCTTCGAAAAAATGTTCATTTTTGAGAAAAGTTACAAATATTTTTCCTTTAAATTTTCAGAATCTTCGGGTAAAATTGTAAACTAAATGATCCGAAAAATTGGGAGGAGCATATTCATAAATTTACCAGGAAATTGGCGTTTTGTGAGAGGAAATTTGGCAACGCATGAAGGCTCATACGGCGTTTTTCCTTGGCGCGGCTTCGTTCCCCGGGTTCCCGACCAAGCAACCCCGCCGGCCGGCGATTCCAGCCACTACGGCCGCGTTTCCTGTGATACGCTTTTAATGACGGGTCGCCGTCCGTGCCCCCACCCCCCAGCTCGTGGAAAAGGGGTGAGGGGAGGAAGCGAGCGGGGGCATCGGAGCGGAGCGTCAGGACTCGACTCCGAGCTTCTGACCCAGCGTTGCCAGAATGGGCAGATGTTAGAGGGGTGGAAAAAGAGACATCAGGGTGTCTGTCTACCAGTTATAAAAAACCGAAAATGGGGATCAGGGTGTCTGTCTACCAGTTTTAAAAAACCGAAAATGGGGGCTTTCGGGGGCTTTTACAGGAGGATGTCTATTAAATCAGGCTGGCCAAACTGCAGTACATTTACAGTACTTTTTCAGTACTTACATTCCCAAGAAGTTCAGTACCTCCTCAACAGAAAAATTCGGTTCTTTTTCAGTGCCTCCATTCGACGAAGTTCGGAAAATTTCAAAAATATGAATTTCTTGCTCAAATTGCGACAGAAATGACAACAATACTGGACCTTCTTGCGGAATTTCCGTACTTTTTCAGTACTTCCGGTCCGCCTTTCAAAAATCAGTACTTTTTCCGGACTTTTTGGTAATTCCGGACTTGTAGACACCCTGTAGGGCTGTTTTATCAACAGAATCGGGGACTTCCTTTCCCGAAATAGGAAGGGAAAGGGAGCTAGTTAGAGCGTTAACATGCGTGTTTTATACGACTAATTTTGAAAGTCATGTTGCACCGATGAAAACATACGAAAAACCAAGCATCACTTCAGTTTATAATTCCTGGTTATACCGCGCAGCCGCGACTGACGGGAAAATTTGGCAAACCCGGTGTTTAGGACGATTTTTGTCATTTTTTGGGGACCCGAACAAGAAAATTTGGGACCTTTGGGGATATCGGGGACACCCTTCCAAAATCGGGGATAATTGGGAACATAGGGGACCTTTGGGGACCGGTAAAGACTCTGAATACTTTCTTTTCGGCAGTTGGCAGGGACGATTTGGCAGCGTTCGGACTGCGGTCATCGACTAAGCGACCAACGTAACGCACTAACGCAGGCACTCGAATCCGTCTCGGCTTGATTCACTTCTCTTTCGTCCACAACGGGTACCGTCACCGTCGAAGAGCTTCATTTCGTTGTCCGAACTGAGTTCATTTTCGTTAACTCAACAAGCTGCTTGAATGCTTCAGAAAAAACTTTCATGTAGAATCAGACAAATGCATTTCTTGGAACGTTCCTTAAGAAACACAGTGGAATTAATGTGTAATCCCGCCTGGATCGGTAAAAATACACGATACAAAATCGATTTCGCCTATATTTCTCAAGGGTATGCAATTTGAGCTACACCCAACTTGAAATAGTCGTATCTTCACAGTAGTTAATGAATTTGCGACTTGTGAAGCTCAATTGGACTTATTTCTTTCAAACGGAACTATGTGCATTAAGACATGAACCCTGAGACCCATAAGATAACATGTGTAACAGGGCTCACGTCATAATAATGCACATAATTCTGTTTGATAGAAATACGTCCAATTGGACGTATTGATGCGAAATGGAACTATGTGCAAGTGGAAAGATGGGGGTGCTCGTCAGTGCTCGGGCCGTAAGAATGAATGGGGAATATAAAGCGCCAGTGACGTCAGCGGCAACGACGAGAAAAACGACGATCGGGAAGGCGGTCTTCAACTCACGAGCCCTGTCCACAAGGCTTTTGTCACATGCCCACGGCTCACGAGTTGGCGCTCAGTTCCTTTTGATTTAATTGAAAATCCCGCTTTTCCATTTTCTCAAGAGGAACTATATCCACTTTTACATTGTTTCTTATGCAGCTCCCACGAGCACACCCCATCTTTCCACTTCCACTTAGTTCCTTTCAGCATAAGTACGTCCAATTTTGTAACGGAAACTTAAATCCCTCTTCACCTTCGGGCGTTTCTTTTCGTGGATTCTTTCACAGCTCAAACCTACGGTCAAGGATTTCTCGGCCAATACTGAGAGAAGAGCTCGGATGGATCTGCACTGGGAAAAAAAACACATTGCGTCTGGAGTCCAGACTCTTAAAAACATCGGCAAGAAAAAATACTCTTGATTCAATCAGAATTAAGCTTAAATCAAGAACCAAGCCTCTTAATTTGAGCGGATTTTCTTTTGATTTAAGCTTAAATCTGATTGAATCAAGAGTCCTTTTTCTTGTCAATGTTTTCAAGAGTCTGGACTCTGGATCCAATGTGTTTCTTTTCCAGTGTGATGATACATTAGCGATCAATTAAATTTGACTGGGAAAACATGATTCTGGTCGCACGAAACAGCCCCATTCCGCGACATCCCTTCAGCTTCCATAACATTGCTTTCCCGACGTCAGGGAGTAGCTCAATTTCCGTGTGAACCCTGTTCTCGATATAACTCAATGCTTATCAAGGCTCATGTTAGAATAGAGATACGCCGTTACGTTAGAGGAGCGACGATATGAGTTGGTGGGAACCTCTTTCACGGGCAGCGGACGTGTGTAATCAATCCTTTCGCCCTTATAGTGCCGTGCTAAGAAAGAACTCCTCATAAAAATTTGAAAGTTGCCAAAGTTCTTTTATTAATACTTTTTTTCCCAGCACTTCAATTACTACGAAAGGGGCAATCCGGGACTTACAATTAGAGACGTATGCCCCTCAAACCCGACTCCGACTCAACAACAAGCCCCAAGCAACCGTTGGACCACTTCGGTAGCCTAGTCGAGAACCGGGAATTGAACCTGGGGCCTTCTCAGCACAGAGCCATCGCTACGAGAGATCTCATTTGTTTCGCTTGCAATTTCTAGGGGAAAAAGTATCCTGGAAAACACCCTAGGACCAGGGTTGCCACAGAATTTAGAAAATGAAATTCCCTGACACTTCCCTGATTTCCCTGGCATATTTAAGTGAAATTCCGTGACAATTGAAGATATGCCAGGTGGTGATGAAGGCATGCATGATTGAAAATCGTAATCAGGCAAAATTTGTTGTTCAAAACCTCCAAATCGTTCTAGAAAGCAAATTAAGGGGATCTGACAATATATATCTCCAACGTTTTCGTCATTTTCCCTGACATTTCCCGGTTTCCCTGACTTTTTAAAATTCCCTGACATTTCCCAGTATTTCCTGACTGTGACAACCCTGATATCTTATCCAATAATTGTCCAATTCATGAACCAAGGGTATCCTCGTGTTCCGTTGGATCAGGAGTTTCCACTTAAACACGAAATTCATCAAAACACAGAGACCTGCAAATTCTCCATTCCCGGTTTGCCCCAGTGCTGGACACGATGCCCTTGCTATTGGCGGTTCGAGGCCAAGGCGGCAACGGCGCGCTGGGTGGCGGCGCGACAATAGCGCCATTAGGATTGATTAAGGGAAGCGCGAGCTCGGAGCTGGACTCGGGATGAAGTCGTCGTCTTGCTCGTGTTGGGTGGACGAATCAATTCTCGGATTGTGGACGACCACGGCGGCTTCCTCAATCCGCCACCGCCACCAGCCGGCTTCGGCCAATTGATCCAATCGTCTCTGTGAATAAGGAATGTCCACTCCCGAGTTACTCTCCCCCCCCCCCCCCCCCCCCCCCCGCTCTCCGCGGTAAATGAATGAAAACCCGGCCGGGGTTCGTCATGATGTCATGATTGCTCCTCGACCTTACCGACTCATGTACTCGAATCCCCGTCGCGCGTGTGAAAGGTCGCCAGGACGACCAGCTCCTCGATTGTTGAATCGTTATCGAATGACCTTGATCGATATATAGCATTGTTAAGATAGGGATTTATCGATCAGAAGCATTCGATAACGATTCAACAATCGACCCGCTGATCACTACTGCCGTGCTGAGGAGGAACGTCGTATGCACATTCGATAGTAGCCAAATTTCCTCCGATAAAATGTTTACTTTTTGGGAAAGCCATGAGTATTTTTCCATGAAATTCTCAGGAAACTTCGGTGAAATTGCAAGCAAAATTATCTGAAAAATTGGATGAAAAATAATGATAAATTTACCAGGGGATTCTTGTTTTATTAAAGGAAATGGCAACGCCTGGAGGTTCATACAGTGTTCTGCCTTAGCACGGTAGTACTGCCGTGCTGAGGAAAACCGGCGTATGCCAAATTTCCCCCGACATTTTCGTCATTTTCCCTGACATTTCCCGGTTTTCCCTGACTGTCGCAACCCTGTGAAAAATAACGGCCTTCAAGGAGCTGGCGAAACGGCGCAAAGCTGTTATAATTTTACACATAAATTGACTCACCACGACATCACAGAACTTTGAAAATAGTTTCCTTACCTGAAACAGAGAAAAGACGAAAAATAAGTAAAATGGAAGATAATGGGAATAATGAAGGATGTCAAGAATAGAGCATAAATAATTTCGAAAACCGTACTCAAGTAATAAATCATGTCAAGCGAACTAATATTCAACACGGTGCGTTCAGAGCGAGAGTTAAGTAAATGGAAAGCATTTTGCAATGAAGAACAAACTGCGATTTCTGGATCATCCATAAACTAACAATATGTCTGCGTGAGGAAATTAATGAAACATATGTTGTTTTTAACATTAGTCGGAGATAGTAGTTTCTACTTGCTAAACCTGGTCCAAATAATAAGTAAAATGCAGTTATCTTCAGAAAATCAACGACGATGTAGATGTACAAATTAGTGTACAGTAGACTCTGGATTATCCGGCTTCGTATTATCCGGATCGATTTTGCAACCATGTAACTGCATACGCATTCCGATAAGTGAGCGGATCCGCGGAGAAGCGGTCGCAAGGCATAAGGGCGCCTGCAAGGCTGAAGGAATACTTCACGCATTGAGCCAAACAGTGAGGTCGGCGTGGGTGGAACGCATTAGCCCCTACTAGATTGCATAAATACTTCTCGCATTACGCCAAACGCAGTGCAGTCGGTTAGTTAGCCCAAAACGCACATTAGCGGCTACAAGACTGCATGAATACTTCACGCATTGCGCGCTTTAATCGTTGTATTGTAATTTATCGTTGTCGGCTACCATTCACAATCACCATTGAGTCGTTCAGTTTGGCGTTAACCTTTTAAATTCGTGTTGGTATGTACATGATGTATCTATATTATACAGCTACAAGCAGAATCTTGGAAGCACTATTTCTGACGAACTGCCGGACCGATAAGGATGATCTTTACATGTATGTCATCGGTAGTAGATGTAGATGTGCAAAAAATTATGAAACCCCGAACTTTTAATGTTGTAGAGCTTTTAAAGCTCATGTCACTTAAGTCCAATGTTAATAGCGTGAGAGATATGTCGTTTCCGCTAGAAACGTCAAGGTGTGGGATTCTACCTGAGTGACTCGAATAAACAATAAAACAATGGAAAAGCTCGTGAAGGGCTCCTCATTCGAAGCGTTGAGGAACGGTGCATCGCTCAGGGTTCAAGGTTCAAGGTCCAAGGTATATGTACATCCAGCTATTCCTCATCATTTACAAATCTGAGTGTTACGTCAAAAATGTTGAAATCTATGCAGCTCGAACAAAAAATGGTGTACTAAAATGGAAGAACATTTTTGTCTATACATATGCGTATAGGGCCCGCGAAGCGGGCCTGAGGGCGCGAGGCGCCCTCCCGGGGGTTGGACCGCGTAGCGGTCAGGGGGCAGGGCCCCCTAGTACATAATAAGAATACTGTGGTGTTGGTTGGTGGTGTTAATGTTTACTATTATTATCCGGATTTCTTTTTCATCCGGATCGGGCCCGGCACCAATTAATCCGGATAATCCAGAGTCTACTGTACATGAATTCAAAGCAATTTAGTCCAGTTCAATTTTCATAGCACAGTGAAAAATTTCCTTGGATCCCGAGTCCAGACTCTCAAATATTTTGACCAATAAAAATAATCTCGATTCAATCGGATTACCTTTTGATTCGCGCAAAAATCCGATTGAATCAAGAGTATTTTTACTTGTCAAATGTTTTAAGACTCTGGACTCGGGATCCCAGAGATTTAATTTTCCGGTGCATGAATACGATTTGAGGTATTTTTGGTCCACTTCCACTACCCACAAATGCTTTTGACACCTCGCAAAAAATCTGAAGCTCCGAGCCCACGCAACACGCTGCAATTTGTGACTCAACATGCGTTGAAGGTCACCGCGCAGCCGCACCACATCATTCATGATTCATACGAAGCAATAAAAATCGGAAACGAAATAGGTGTTAGTAATCCATCCTGCCGCGGGAAACCCGGAACCACGCTTTAATCATGCGCTGAGAAAACCGCGTCCTCCGAGATGGCACACTGCCGCGGCGGCTCCCAATTCTGAGTCAATCTCGATCTCGCGCCCGGCGGTGACGGTGACACAGATGGCGAAAATAAACATGGAAATGAGAGGAATTAAGTTAGTTTCCTTAAACGACAAGTAACGGAGGAGTCATTTCGTTCACCGTTACCTTTCCCAGAGCTTTGTAATCGCTCTCGAATTATAACGGGGCGTTGCCGTTCGGTGCCAACTAATGACTCGGGTTTGTTGAGTACTAGGTCGAATGGACTACAATCTCCGATTGGGAACTCAAATTTGAACGTATTCATGATAAAAGGAACTATGTTGCATGCAAACCCTATGCACAAAGTTCCTTTCAGCATAAATACGTCCATTTATGGCTCAGATTAGAAATAACGCATGTACCATTCGGTGCCAAGTGATGACTGAGGTTTGTTAAAGCGGAGAGAAATAGGTCAATGGACTACATTCTGCAATTGGGAGTTCAAATGTGGACGTATTTATGCTAAAAGGACATGCAACCCCTATGCACATAGTTCCTGTCAGCACAAATACGTCCATTTCTAGCTCAGATTAGAAATAACGTATGTACCATTCGGTGTCAAGGGATGACTCAGGTTTGTTAAAGCGGAGGGAAATAGGTCAAATTTAATGGACTACATTCTGCAATAATTGGGAACTCAAATTTCTAAGTACTAAGTAATTTTTAAGCATTCTTGATGCAACTATTCGCGCTTTACGACTGACCGGACTGCATATGCGAAATATCGAAGGCGCTCACATTAGGATCTCTCCATGTCTTTTTTGTCTTCTTTGTCTGTAGCTTTGTCTATCAATTTCAAGATAGCAGATTTGCAATTTCCTTCAGAAATCAAGCCTCCTCGCGCCGAAGCTTGATCACATTCGATCCGACAACTCGCCGGGAAATTTGACAACCCTCGTTGCAATTGCAGAGATGCTTCCCAGGATCGGGGACACCGGAGTCAAGGTTTTCGAATTACACCCCCCCCCCGGGCCCCCTCCGCGCGTCGCCCGATCATAACTCGGCATAATTACCCATTCTACTCGAGCCTTTTAAAATTGCTCAAATTTGTTTAGAATTTTATCAATAGCCGCGGATCTTATCGCTGCGGAGGCGAGTGATTCGACTCGCTCAGGTACTAATTGCATTTTATGAGGTCGATTTAGTGCCGAGATCTCGTTGTGTCATTATGGCAGGGGCGGGGGTGGGGTTGAGGGGGGGGCGCATGGTGAATCGAGTCAACAGGAGAGATCAGACAAAATATAGAAACTTAAAACGCTTATAACTCCATTTATACAAAATTTTGGGGTCCTAAAAGTGGTTCCATTGGTTTCCTCGTACAATTTTCTTCAGGAAACAACCCTTAAAATTTACAACGTGACGAAATAAACATCAAAATTTGAAATTATAGCTACCAATTTCATGTCCGATCTCTCGTATTAACTTAATCCACTGTGTGGCGAGAGGGAGGGGCGAACACATAGAGCTGGGGGCGACTGTCGTTTGGATTTCTTCGACACTACTCTGTAACATTTGCAAAGCCGCGGTTGAAATTACGTGTTTTTCGCAACGTTGTGGTAAAAATCACGTTTATTGAGTTATTTATATTTTTTTAGAAAAAATGGCATCAACTAATCGGACAGAGCGATGAAAGAATATTTTTTCTAAAATTTCTGAGGAAAAATAGTTCTTTAAATTGGGAAAACTAGGAACTTCCTGCATGCCTGAATTTCTAAAGAGGAACACTCGTCATTGGTATAAATCTTACATTGAAAGCACTTTTTGTCACATTAGAAAAAGAAAATTAAACACAATTCTTTAAAAATGTGATTAAAAAGTGGCTCATTAATTTTTCAAATGAGCCTAATCTTCAAGTTTCAGTGTATTTTAGTTTTCTGTTAAAAAATAGAATATTTGGGGAAAGTACGGAGCGTCTGATGGTGTTGAGCTGATTCCGCTGAGAGCAGCACAATAATAATAACATTTTATGGCACCATACCGGCAACCATGCACGGAAAGTTCCCCGTTGAGTCTCACAACTAAGAACAAACAGATGCAACGAAAAGAAATACTTAACAAAGAATAAGTTACTCGTACCTTATGACTCAACTAAAAACTTATTTTACTTCTCGCGGCGAAGTTCTCTGCGTCCAATTAGAGGACGAGCTACATCGTCGGAAGTTGGAACGTGGTTTTGTTCCATCCGGGTTTCGTGCGCCTCACACCAACTTTTTCCGCCTTCCTTTTTTTAATATCTCCACGCAGTTTATTTATTAAACTCCTGTTTCCACGCAGTTCATTTGTTAAAATCCTATCAGTTTTCAATCCATCGTGAATCGAAATAATTAATATAATAGGGTAGCTACTACGATGGAAATTTATGCTTTTGTGAAACTCACGAGGAGTCTGAAGCCCTTTTATTTTTGTCCACAACTTGTGTGAATTGAATTTATTTCGCTTTTTCTTTGCGAGTTCCAAGTTTGGACTAAGAGGCGTGATACAATAGTTCAAAATTCCGCGTAGCTCAAATTGCATAGCCACCAAACTGAAGGCGTTTATTCGATCGCAAGCTCGAATCGCTGCACTAAAGGGTTTAGGCAAAAAGCGTGATACAATTGTACGAGCTTCTGCGTAGCTCAAATTGCATTGGTTCTTAACTGAAGGCGTTTATTCGATCGCAAGCTCAAATCGGATTACACAAAAGGCGTGACACAATAGTACGCGCTTCTACGTGGCTCAAATTGCATAGCCACAGAACTGAAGGCGTTTATTCAAGCGCATGCTCAAATCGCTGCAACATACTCGTTGATTTTCCCAACTTTTTGAGTCCCTCCATTTACTTAAAACATTCCGTACTTTTTCTAGGCTCTACGAACCTTTGCTCCCGAACTTAGGGAAAACGCCGTTGATTATTATGAGTGTGTGGACATTGTCGGATATTTAAGGGTAAATTGCAATTAAAACTTCCTGAAAAATAGAGAGAAATTTTCTCGGAAAATTCGTATTTTATCCGAGAAAAATCAACGACGTCCGAGGGCACATACGACGGTTTTCCTTAACATGACAGTGTAGAAAACCTGAAACACCACCAATCGTTGAGGAAACCACTGCTGTGCAAAGGAAAAACGCCTTGTGAGCCTTCAGACGTTGCCATATTTTATTCAATAATAAAGCGAATTCCATGAACAAATTCTGAATTCCTTTCTTTAAATTTTTCAGCAAATTTTGTTCGCAATTTATATCTGAAAATTTTAAGGAAAAATATGAGTATCATACTTCAAATATACATGTTTTATCGGAGGAAATTTGGCAATCCTCGAACGCTCATACGGGGTTTCTCCTTAGCACAGCGCAGCAGACCACCTGTTCCGGGACGCATTATAAATTCCAATCGCTTTTCCTCGTTGCTGTCGACTTTCGATCAAACGGATGGAGTGATTCAAAGCGAGCAGGGGGAAGAAACCACAATTTGTTGGATGCTTCCACTTATTCGACGAAAATCATTTAAATACAAACCGAAGCAAAGAGAGCCCCACCATTAAACATCAATGAATTACGCGTTTTCCCTCGCATCAATCACGCGAGGCTCGTGACGTTGGCGCAGTAAACGCGCATCTCCGGGTTTTATTCGTTGTCGTTTGCGCGGTTTTAGTCCGGCAGGGCAGCTTTGAGGTTAGGAGCGGCTTCCTCGAACGACCGGGACACGATTCGTGGAAAACGCCTCATCCTTTGCATGAGACCGAAGTAGCTACAACTCGTAGACCTGTGGTTTTTTATATTTTCGACTCGTCCATCAGCACTACACTGCGGTAAAAAACGGAAACTTTGAATTGGACCACATTTTGCGACTTGCTACGATTTCAGGCTACTCTATAACAGCATCTCCACGGATAGGGACACTTAGAGTACCTATATTGAGAGAGTATGGCCACTGGAGTTACCACCTCTGATTGGCTCAGCCATCTTAGGCTGAATGGAGCCCTTAGGACCCAAAAATGGCGGACGCCATAAAGTTAATGTAATGCAAAATGATTCAAAATGTAGTTGTCTTTGCTTATCGTAACGAGAACTTTACCCAAATGCACTATTGCGACTTTTTTACATATTTTTAAGGCTAATCGTGTGCAATTTTTGAGAAAAATGATCTTAGATGTAGTAAGGTTGGCAGCAAGTGCGGTTGGTGATAACCGTCAAAAGTTGGCAATGACCCCCCTCCCATCCTCAAAAACCAAAGCAAAGCACCGCCATTTTTGGGTCCTGAGCCTCTCCATGGGACCCAGTGGCCATACTCTCTTAATATAGGTACTCTAGGGACATTGATGACATCGCCGAAAGAAAATGAAGTTGATTTAACATTCTGGATGTAAAAAAAGTGTGCGAGAACTTATAAAATGCTGAATTACCTACCCGCCACGGTAGTTGATATTACAGCTTGGCATACGTAACTGCTGTATAGCGGGAAGTTCAGCATTTTATTATCTCGCACTTTTTTTTACATCCAGAATTTTGAATCAACTTCACTTTTTTTCCGGTGTATCTTATGCTGTATCTAACATAAGATTTAGATTGTAATTCCTTACTGCAATATGAAGTCCCATTGCGAGTTGGAGAAGTTTCTTCGGGCCGTCGGTAACATCACGTTTAAATGATACCCCGATTTTCTCAGATTGATTAACTAACCAGGCAATCTGACGAATCGACTTCATTTTGCAAAAAAACTACTATTTCCAGCTCATCTACAAAGCACTAATCTGACCAGGGAAACAAGTGGCACGTTGGTTCTTCTTAAAATGAGTCAGAAATAGTAAGTAGTTCCTTCTGCAAAATGAAGTGAATTCGTCAAAATGCCTGATTTGACTTTTAGCCCGATTGAAAAATGTAGTCCAAAAAATGTCGAAAACCTATCGAAACCTTTCGAAAACCTATTAAGTTCGGCATGTTTTGGTTGGGGGTTTCGGAGGGATGAATGATAAAAACAGCGATTTTTCTTAACTTTGATAATGCAGAATTTTCCATATGAAGTTTCGATGTTTAAAATTTGAAAAATCTGTACTTTAAAAGGCATCGAACAACTTGGAGAGGAATGTAAATTCGAGGGAGATATCGTGACACGAAATAAAAAGAGAGAAAATTAACTATGGGAAATATGTTAGTCTTGGAGAGTTGCATCTCAGCCCGGCGTAGTTTTAACTACATAGTGTTTCGGTATGAAATGCACATTAAAAAGAGGATCATCATTGATGCAACATACTATTCCTCATCTATGAGGAGATTATTTGAAAAATAGAAACTGAACCAATTTTATCAACTTCATTTTTTCACTGCTAAAAAATAATACATTTTTCAATAAAAGGCTTAGTCACCATTTCAGGCTAGAGTCACACTATCGTTATCTGAGGTCATTCTTCTTATGTGTGCGATGTGCCCGTGTTCTAGTAGCAAGGCGTCTGGATGCAATTATCCTGGCTGGAAGATCGAGGAAAGACCAAGGACACGTCCCTCTGAAATAGCTTATGCGAACTTTTAAGGAATCGATTTGAAATCGTTATTTGGTAAATCGGCAGTCTTGCCCGTTAACCAGAAGATATGTACTTTGCATCACGTCGCCAGGAATCCATTTCAAGCGGGTTGCCACAGAATTTGGAAAATGGAATTCCCTGACACATTTTGGTGAAATTCCCTGACAATTGAAGATGTGACGGTTGGTTCAAAAGGCATAACTGAAAATAGTTTTCACGCAAAATTTGTTGTCCGAAACCTCAAACCCATTCTCGAAAGCAAATGAAGGTGATTTAACAAATTTTCCCTGGCATTTTTGTCATTTTCCCGTGACATTTAACAATTCCCTGACATTTCCCGGTTTTCCCTGACTGTGGCAACCCTGTTAAGGATTCGATTTGAAAACGTTATTTGGTAACTGGGCAGCATTGCCCGTTAACCGTACGATACCTCGCACCACGTGGCCAGGAACCCATTTCTGGTTACCTTGCGCCAGGCACTTTCGCCTGCTAGCCTGCAGGATCCGGCGAATCCGTGGATCTCGGGACCTGGGTGAGGGCCCGTGGAAAACCGGTTGGAGGGTTCCGGGAAATCCTGGCTGGGGCGGGGCGGCAACAGCGCATCAAACTCGAGTCGTAATTGTAGTAGGCAGCTCGCGGGTCGGCGCGGCGGCCCCAACACCTGCTCCTCATCCTCATCCTCACGGCTCAACCTCATCGGATCTTCCCTGGCGGCCCACAACCGCAGCAACACCACGCGGAAAACGCCTCAAAACCGACCGCCTTCATGCCCGCGCATCGCAACCTTCACAGCCTCAGCTTCACGGCTAGGACTTGGAGATGGGCTAGGCTAGAAGTATTGCCTCCATTACGAGTTCATGATGTCTTCAAAATTTCAATACTCTCGTGTGGAGTACCTACTCAGGCAGAGTGTGGACAACGAACACGTCGATGATTTTGAAAGTTTGGTTATATAGAGCTCTTGGGGCCCAGAGGGCCAGCCAATCTATGAACTCAAGTTATCGACTGCAATCAAGTCCAACTTAGCGCTTCTGATGAGCCGGTGGTGGGGTTTCGACTCATCGATGGATTTCCAGGGTGTCCATTTTTTTTTTCATTTTGGGAAATCCTGATTTTTGACGGCTAAATCCTAATTTCAAAATGTTTCCAACACTGGAAAAAAAACACATTGGATCTAGAGTCCAGACTCTTAAAAACATCGACAAGAAAAAATACTATTGATTCGATCGGATTTTCGCTAAATCAAGAACCAAGCTTCTTAATTTGAGCGGATTTCCTTTTGATTTAAGGTTAAATCTGATTGAATCAAGAGTACTTTTACTTGTCAATGTTTTCAAGAGTCTGGGCTCTGGATCCAATGTGTTTTTTTTTCCAGTGAAATCCTGATTTTTTGCGGAGAAAAATTAAAACTTCTGCATGGGCGTATAGTATGCGAAAGCATGAAAAAATCCGATCGGACAGCCGACTTCTCTTAAACCCTGATTTGGCGACCGATTTTTCCTCAAATCCTGATGAAATCGGGATTAAATCCTGATTGATCTCAAATCCTGATAGAATCGGGGAAAATCCTGATGCTAGACACCTTGCTGATTCCTCTTTCTATGGATACGCCTGGATAATCCTGGAAACTTGCGAATGCGGCAACGTGGAAGCGATCAGGTTCTGGAAATTAGAGGTGCGAGCGGGAGAGAAAGGGATGTTGCAGCGTTGCCGATAATAATCCCTCATGGGGATAAACACCTGGGTGGATGATCCTCGCAGGTGTCGAAGCCGGGCGACGAGGCAGCCTCGGCGTTGACTGGATTCGGATTATAAAGTGTCGGTCAACGAACAATAGGTTGAGATGGACGAGGGCCGAGGGCCCGGGCGGGTTCCCGGTTCTGGTCAGGCCGCGGCAGCCGCGGGCCGCTCGGAAACTTGCCAAGTTGTGCCATAAAATGTAAATAATTAACGAGAGTTAAACGGAGAAATGGTGGGTTTATAACACTATCTGGCAACAACGCGCGGTGGGAAGGCCCGCGAAGCCGTGGCGCCCCATTGCCACGTCTGAGATTCGTGGAACCCGGGTCTCGGGACCGGGAAACCGGTCCACGTGGATCGCACGCCGGCCCGGCCGCTTGAGCTTCCCGCTAAAAGAAGAGTCCTAGAGAAACCCGCTGAATGAAATGGATAGACTGATTTTTGCAATAATGAGCTATGACAGGGTGGTGTCTAGTATTTTTTGATTTTGAAAAATCCTGATATTTTCCTGATTTTATCACTACGAAAATTCCTGATATTTCCCTGATTTTTGATGAGGCCTTCACTGTACGACACGAGCGCTACAGGTGAGAAATTATCGGAAACAAAGACGGCGCGACGACTCCTAGCACGGTAGGCAAAAAGCAGTAAGACTTCTCCGCTGAGGAGATTCGTGAAAGAAAAATTCCTCATAAAACGTCCGATTTTACGATTTTCCTGATCGGCCATAATTCCTGATATTTTCCGGTTTAACCTGATGCTAGACACCCTGTACAATGAAGCTCTTGCATGTAACAGGAATATGCAATGTAAATACTGATTCAAACCCAAAATTTCGTATATCAGGATGTCTAGTTTTTTTTTTCATTCTGGGAAATCCTGATTTTTCCTGATTCTTGACTGCTAAATCCTGATTTCAAAATGTTTCCAAATACTGATCAAATCCTTCTGCGGAGTAAAATTAAAATGTCAGCATATGCGCATGCGAAATCATAAAAGTATCCGATCGGACAGCCGACTTTTCTCAAATCCTGATAGAATCGGGAAAATCCTGATGCTAGACATCCTGCACTGGACAAAAAACACATTGGATCTAGAGTCCAGACTCTTGAGAACATTGACAAGAAAAAATACTCTTGATTAAATCAGATGTAAGCTTAAATCAAGCACCAAGTCTCTTAATTTGAGCGGATTTCCTTTTGATTTAAGCTTAAATCTGATTGAATCAAGAGTCCTTTTTCTTGTCAATGTTTTCAAGACTCTGGACTCTAGATCCAATGTGTTTTTTCTTCCAGTGCTGCTTGATCTCTTGTGAGCAACTGATCCATTTTCCGCAGATCCGTAGCAGATACAGATCCTTCCGAAGGCACCGAGAAAGAGGGCTTCGCCCTCTGCCCAGTTCATTGATCAGGCTAAGTTCTTAATAGCTCCTTGAGACCCATGACGTAAGCGATTAATGAGAAAACCGTTGCGAAGTGGAGATTTCACCGCCGGCCGGTGCATCGAATCGCGAGTTGGACGGGACGTTAACAAGCTCCGAAAAGCGATGCTGGTGCCCCCGAGGTGGCGAGAAATTACCCGGTCGGCCACGGCGCGATGTTCCCGAAATAATTTATGATAATTTCGCCCCAAACTCCCGGGACATGAATAATTATCCGCTCGGGGGGCTTTCATCGACTCGAATGGACGTATTCACGGTAAAAGGAACTATGTTACACGCAAATCCTATGCACATAGGTCCTTTTAGCATGAATACGTCCGAATACTCGACGGCTCGCGGGATGCGTTCCTGCATTTCGTCAAAATTTCAGGGAGAGCCTTCAAGTGTGGAGGGATCGTTCGTGTCAAGTGGTTGGGCGACTGCAACGTTCGTGCCGGTTCCAGCAATCCTTCCATATTCTTGGTTTCATTCCTTTTATTTTGAAGTTTGAGAGAGAAAGAAGATAAAGAGAAAGTTGAAAAAAAAAAAAAAAAAAAAAAAACACATTGGATCTAGAGTCCAGACTCTTGAAAACATTGACAAGAAATATTAATAATCTTGATTCAATCGGATTTTTGTTTGAATCAAAAGGAAATTCGCTTAAATTAACAGGCTTGGTTCTTGATTTAAACTAGATTCTGATTGAATTAAGAGTACTTTTTCTTGTCGATGTTTTTAAGAGTCTGGACTCTAGATCCAATGTGTTTTTTTTCCCCAGTGTTCCTTTTATTTTGAAGTTTGAGAGTACTCGATTTACATCATGGTGTCTAGTTTTCTTAGCAAAGCTCATTCCCTGATTTTGCTTTGATTTTCAGGAGCTCAATCCCTGATTATAGACCGAAATTTTCTCCCACTTTCCCGGGATTTTCTTGAGGAAATTAATTTAATTTTCCAGATTTTCAGATACGAATATCGATTTTAATTAATCTTAAAGCTACTTCTTTGGCGCACGTCAGATTAGACCGCCAAATTTGAAACCAAAATGATCCCTGGGTGGTTGGAGAAGAGATTCCCGGTTTATGTAACAGATTCCCTGGTTTAATCCTGATTTTCCCGGTAAATTTTCATTCCCTGATGAATCCCGGTTTTCCCGGTTTTTGAAGAACTAGACACCATGATTTACATCGAAGAACCCGGAAAGTCTTAGAATGATTCGTCGCGGTTTAAGACACTTTTTTTAAGTGTATCTAAACCTTATTTTCTCGGTCTAAAAAATATGATCAATTTTCAGCTTACTCACGCTTAGAAATTCATTCTCTTATTTATATAGCCCTTAAAAACGTTTATGAAATTACGTCAGAACGTAGAATAATACATTTATGGAATGGTATTCTGAGTTAAAGAAAGACGGGGAAAAAAGAAAAATAAGTAGAGGATGATAAACCACAACACATACAACAGATCAGTTTCTGTTTCTTTAGAATGTCAAACAAAGACTACACACATGGACACGAACTACATAATGAGTTAATGACTTTATTATGACTCATTAATCAGGGACTTGATTCACGAGATTTTCTCGGGCGGAATGAAAAGACAGAAAAAACTGCTGCGAGAGGGCTGTGAAAAATGAAGCCCCAACAATTGCAACTTGCACGACCTTCAAACCAGCAGCCTCTAAGTTGATCGTTGGAAGGTCACCCCGGGGCTTCATCAAATAAAATTACGACGATGCAAATGAAACTGCAATTTTGCCGCCTGCGAAAGTTGCATTGGTAGTGATGCAACTTCCGGCTCAACACAATGTTTCCAAGTTCAAGAGCGAGGCAATTGCTTTTTGAGGTTTCACTGTTCAGGGTGTCTACGAAAATAGGCTGACTAAAAATCAGTACTTTTACGGTACTTTTTCAGTACATTCCTAGGAAATTCCGTGCCTCCTCTACAGAAAAATTCAGTACTATTTCAGTACCTCCATTTGACGAAATTCGGAGAAAATTCCAAACATTTATATTTCTCGCTCAAATTGCGACAAAAATGACAAAAATTCCGGAACTTCTCACGGAATTTCCGCACTTATTCAGTAATTCCGGACTGCCCTTAAAAAATCATTACTGTTTCCGGACTTGTAGACACTCTGAACCGTTGGAAAAAGTTGAAAGTTGGAAGTTCAGTTAACTTTTTACAGGGAAATTTCGATGGCAAAGATTAGAAAAATTGACAAAAAATTTCCATAAATAGTACCTTTATACATTTAAATTATTTATTGATTGAAGTATTTAGGTTTTCTGATGGTTTCCGTGGAATGTGTTTTAATTAAATGTCTTTCACTTTGGTTTTCACTGGGGAAAAAAGGTGCTTGGCTCAATCAAGATGATTCTCGTATTTTTTTTTACCTTGATTAAAATGGAATTTTTCTTGATACAGAAAAATAATGCTTGGGTCAAGTAACAAAGTAGTTTATATTAAGCAGCAAAGTTTTAGATTAAAGATAAAACAGTTCTTGGCGGCAAATTTAAGATTCTTTTTTTCAGCGTGTGTTATTTTATTTCTCATTTTTTCAAGAATTCTCCTTGTACTGTATATAAAATTTAAGAGCGAAAGTGTCATAGTTGTCAATTTCAGGTCATTCTTTTTCAGGAGAACGACGAATTACTCTACGGACGCGGCAACACCCCTCTTGGCCTCATGATGACTGATGAAGCGGTGTCGTCTCTCTTTGCAAAGAGAGTTTATCAAATTAGGCCTCGTTGGCCAAACAGATTTACGCAGATTCCTCGACACGCAACTCATCATTCACCATCACGCGAAGATTAGTGTTAATCCCCAGAAGTAACTTTTAAACAGGGGAAGGTCGATGGCGTGGGGTCTCTCGACTGCTTTGTTCCCGCCCATGCGTTTCGCAGCAAGGAACTATTACTTCTGCCTCATACGTGAAAGCACCTGTGAGCGTAGGAAAACTGATTCCGGATATGTTGTTCCTAAAATGAGCCGGAAACATTAGTTTTGTATCGCAAAATGTAATGAGGACCGATGTAATAAATTGGACCTGTTCATTTTTCAAATGGAAGGAGAAACTTTAGCGACATTCCATTTATACCACAACGAAATGCTCTAAAATCCACTACAATGATTTGGAGTTTCGATACTTCGAAACGGGAGCATTCCGTCACCGCATTCGAAACGCTCCTTCATTTTCCGCGAGTAGGCAATTTCTCGACCTGGGAGCACGTTCATTTGTATCTCGTTTTGACTTACGATTGTGCAATGTGCAATGGCGAATTTACACGCAAATTTTTATTGCTTCATCTGAAAGTGCCTAAAGAACTGATTTCACAGTATTTCTAATTTTTTTCTGATATGGGAAATAGTATAAAAATCGATTTAAAAGTGAGAAAATGCGCCGCCTAGTGACGTCATCTGGCGGCATTTCCCATTTAAACGCATGTATTTTAGCAGACTTGGTTATTTAGTCGTATCTCCTCAAATAATTGTTTAATTTACGAATCAAGGGTGTCCTCGTGTTCAGTTCACTCAGTAGTTTCTACTTACAGGGTGTCAACAGATTTATGAAAACCAATTTCAGGACTTTTTCAGGGCCTTTTCAGAACTTTTTTTCGGACCTTCTGAGTATTTTTGCTAAGTTAGGGTCTACACTCACGGCTAATTTTAATGGAAATCGAGTTCGTCTTTCAACACTTCGACTCGCGAAAACCGTGAATTTTTCAATTTTTCGGGACCTCGAGTTAAATTTCTGGACTTATTCGTGACTTCGGGACCGGTCATTCAAATTTTGGACTTTTTCAGGACTTTCGGGACCTGTAGACACCTTGTACAAACACATAATTCATCTACGTTCAGACAACTGCAAATTCTCTATTTCGTACAATTTCATCACCAATAGACAAACGAAGGCTCTTCTTCCGAATAGTTCCTGAATGTACCCCCTCCTCTCCATGCTCACCATCTTGTCCCTAAAATTGAGTCGTAAGCAACGGAAGGAATCAAATCATGCGTTCACCTCGGTGAGATTCTGCAGTTCCTCTAACCCTCCCGAAAGTAAAAACGGTAACGGAACATTTGAATCCACTTAGCGACGTCTTATTTGCGAACGGGTGGCTGTGTTAGTAGTGTTGCTTGGTGCTAGGAATAAATTCATTAATTAATCAGCTGCCGCCGAGGAGAAAGCACGGGCAATTAATGGGGCTTGCGCGCGGCGTTGCCGCTCCGTGCCGAAAAAAAGTCGATTCTAGGATCCATCGCAACGGAAACTCCTTATTTTGAGTGCATAGACGGCAACGCCGCGTCGCATCGTGACGGAGACGCCACCGCCCTATCCAAACAATACAGCGATGCCGAGGATTTCAAGAGAGGCCAAATTTATTGATGGAAAAATTGAAAGTCCGCGATTGAGGATGGTGCCTTGATGAGATGGTATCCGCGAAAAAGTGCGGATAGAAGACGGTCTCGAACACCGAAGTTTAATTTGTATCAATTAAATTGCAATTTAAGATGTATTTCAGGTTGCAGATTTTCAGAGCAGACGTTCAGTCATTATTATTACACGAGGACGAAAAAAATGCTCTCTTTTTTGAAGTGGTGTGGGTTTTGCTGATTGTAAAAAACTGTAGTTAAATGGGGGAAAATGTTGATAGGTTGAAGTAGAAATGAACTAAAGCGCAACTTTTCCGTGCACTGTGCTACTTGGAGTATTCAGAATGGACCGATATGCAAGGTACAGCTAGAATTTCAAGATAATCTTTGATGATTCCTTCACTTGGGGTAATGAAAAATCGACAAAATTTCGCTAAAATGCTACTTTCGCTGTAAAATTTTGCAAAAAAAAAAAAAAAAAAAAAAAAAAAAAAAAAAAAAAAAAAAAAAAAAAAAAAAAAATATTGATCCGTTCCACCTCAGGAACATTTCAGCTGCTTATCCTCCAAAAATGTCGGTTTTCTTAGGATTTAATACCGCAATGGAGAATTCGCATGCAAATTCGTTATTGCTTCATCTGAAAGTTCTTAAAAAGCTGATTTCACAGTATTTTTTATAATTTTTTTCTGATATGGGAAATAGTATAAAAATCAATTTAAAAGTGAGAAAATGCACCGCCTAGTGACGTCATCTGCGGCATTTCCGATTTTAAACACACGTATTTTACCAGATTAGATCATTTTGTCATATCTTCTCCAATAATTGTTCAATTCATGAACCAAGGGTATCCTCGTGTTCAGTTCACTCAGTAGTTTCCACGTAAATACGAAATTCATATGGACATTCCATAGACACGAGGTCATATGGATCATTCTGAAAGGAGTCAAGAATAGTAATTCCTCATTGGAAATTTTAGTTCAACTATGTAAGTCTCTTATCGGCTCGCGATATGAGGGTACCAGTACATACATGTTTACAAAATGCAATCTTCATGTCGTCATATCTTCATATAGACGTTCCCTCACGAAAAAACGTAACTCTAATTAAATGTTGCCAAATTTCTCCTGGAGAATCTGGGGCATTTCCGAGGGAAGATTTTACTGATTTTTCCTTCGATATCGTGCAATGATCAGACAAATTTTGGACAAAAATTGAGCACACTGGGGACAAAAAAACACATTGGATCTGGAGTCAAGACTCTTGAAAACACTGACAAGAAAAAGGGCTCTTGATTCAATCAGATTTACGCTTAGATCGAAAGGAAATCCGCTCAGATTAAGAGGCTTGGTTCTTGATTTAAGCTTAAATCTGATTGAATGAAGAGTATTTTTTCTCGTCGATGTTTTTAAGAGTCTTGACTCTAGATCCAATGTGTTTTTTTTTTTAACCAGTGTTGTAAAAAATTCCGCTATTCGAGTCAATTTCGCACCCGTAGAGACGAGTTACGTTCCCTCGTCGAGGAAACGAGGATGTATCCTCAAGGGCAGACTAATTAGGAGGTTGCAAATAAATCTGCATTTTTGGCGTAGGTAGCGCCACCTCCGTTTCCAGCGCATAGAGGAGTAAAAGAAGGAGTGCACTCGTGTCTGGATGACAAAGCCGGGGTGGATGGGCGGACAGCGGGAGCGGGAAGCGACGAACGATTTGCATACACGTGCAATGAATGTCTCCATTATGCGCCGGGCCCGAGAGCACAATGTCATGCCGCCGGGGCTGGTGCCTTTCGGAGCCTGGATCCCTCGATTCCATTGACATATCTTCGATTCAATTGACGTATATCCACCGCTGCCGCCGCTCGAGCGAGGAGAGCCCCCATAAAGTATTGCATCCGAGACGGAACCCACCTCGGGCAGCCAAGGAATTATCAAAGATTTAGCACAGCCATCCGTTCCGCACGTTGGGCCCGCTAAATCAAGTTATAGTATCGTTTCTGGAGACTTGGAGTTTTCACGGTTCTCCCATGGACGGCATTCGTCAGTGCGCCAAACTCATAGGCGCAAACGCGCCAAATCCGCCTAAAAATCGGCCATGGCGCCTAAAAAAATGAAGGCTCTGCGCCAACGTGCACTGGAAAAAAACCACATTGGATCTAGAGTCCAGACTCTTAAAAACATCGACAAGAAAAAGTACTCTTGATTCAATCAGAATCTAGCTTAAATCAAGAACCAAGCCTCTGAATTTAAGCGGATTTCGTTTTGATTCAAGCAAAAATCTGATTGAATCAAGAGTATTTTTTCTTGTCGATGTTTTCAAGAGTCTGGACTCTAGATCCAATGTGTTTTTTTTACAGTGCACAAAAAAAACATCCAATTTTTCTTTTAGGTGATTTTTCGAAAGTTACAAGTTGGCTAGTTCTGTAACTAATACATCTTGCGTCTGACTTTTCACAAAATGCGCCGTGATACATAGGCAAAAAGTCAATTTGGCCCCTAAAAATTGAGCTCGATGAGCCACATGGCTCCTAAAACTATAAAGTGAGTTTCGAACACTGGCACTCGTCCAACTTGAGCTATCCGCGTCGGGTGAAAGGGATTGTTGCACTTACGGGGTGTCTACTAAAACGGGCTGGCCAAAAATCAGTACTTATACAGTACTTTTTCGGTATTCCTGAGAAATTCGCTACCTCTTTAACAGATCAATTCAGTACTTTTCGAGTACCGCCAATTGACGAAATTTGGAAAATTTCAAGGGTTAGAATTTTTCGCTCGAATTGCGACAAAAAAAAAAAGAAAAACATTCCGGACCATCTTGCGGAAATTACGTTGACTGGTTTTCAAAAGAAAAATAACTTATGGCGGGGAGTCTACGACGTCGCAATAGGAGATACGTGCTTTCGTACTTTGGCCATCGATATGTACAAAATTTAAACACGATTGTTCCGATACGGGGTCTATTTGACAACCAGGACATACTCATTTCGGGTGGCTCCCCCGACAACTTTCTCCCCTCTCCTCACCTCATCTTTTCACCTCTTTACATTCGCTCTTCTCCCGACCGAGGATCGCGTCGGGGTCCATTCAACCGGAGGCCCCGCTTAACCGCACATGTGCCATATGCGCCCCGGTGACAAATTGATCCCCCCCCCCGTCCCCCGCCGCCATGGTCCCCCCGAAATCGACTGCCGCTAGAACAAATCGAACTAATCCCCATCGTGAGCGTGGATTTCAGACTCGCGCCGTGAAATCGTTACACGTGTTGCACCCTGGTCACGTGGTTCGAGGAATTGTCGGATTGTGATTAAAAATCACATCAAGGGTTGTAAATTTGAACCAGGGCCAACCAAAATTCTTAAAAAATCTGAGTAAATGTATGCACAGGTTTTTCAGAAAATGTCTGTTTTATCAACGGAAAGGGTATCCCTGGGTAAGGGCACCAAAATGCCCCTCCTCACGGATTTTGAATTTAATGGTCTAACCCCTTTCAGGAGGTCCTAAAAACATAGTTTTGGGCAATTTTACCCTCCTGACCCCAACCACCCCCCCTCCAGCCCCGAAAAACCCATTTTTCGGGGAATTTTGGGGTATTTTCACGTTTTATTTCATATCTCCCGCAATTTTCGATAAAAATGCACCAAAATTTCACCAATTACACATCAGACCAGTCAGATTCTTGGGTAAAAAAATCAAATTTATCGTACCTTATTTAGGCCCCTAAAAAAATTCGTAAAAATCGTCAATTTCCAATTTTTTTCAGATTTTAGCGGTTTTAAAAAAAATGAGGACACATACATTTTTTTTTTTTGCCTTAAAATGTAGGGAATATACCCAGTTGTTACCAAAAAAAATTTCAAGCCTTCACGCGTGGTGCGTCCCACCGAAAAAATGGTTTTTTTGGCGCCAAAACGGTTAAAATGGCTCTTTTGGCAACGGTTTACTCGCACGTTATCAAGATTGTAACACTAAAATCTCTAATTTTTGGTTTCAATGTTTCAAGAGGCATGCCTTAGTATCGTCAGAAAAGGTTTCAAGTACATCGAGTCCTTGCGCCCCACGTAAAGTACCGGTTTTTGGCGCCGAAATGGTCAATATTGCTATTTCAGAAGAGGTTACTCGCGTAGGGTAGCCCTTATTTTTGAATTTACGGAGTTTAAAGTGCGGAACCCTGCAAATGGTTTCATTTGATGAGAAAATAATGGGGAAAAAATAAAAATTGAGAAAAAAATGTTTTAAAACGCGCCTAAAAGAGCCTAAGGTTCCGAGCGTGGCGTGCGAAGACGCGTTTTTTCGTCATTTCGCGAATTTTTTTCCTCCCTTTAAAATGTTCTTACGGCTTTGAAATTTTTAGAGATTATACACTGTTTAGAGTACTTTACGAGAAAAATAATGAAATTTACATAGCTCAGTTTAAAATTCTTTCTTATCCCCATCAAAGAGGCCACGTCGTGCGATTTTGCCGATTTTCCCTTTATATCGTTCATTTGCATGTTAGCCCCGAAATACCATTAAATCGACTTGTTTTCCAGCAGCTGAACAGAATTGTTTATGTTTGGTTTAAATGACTCGGTAGACACTCTACTTCTAGAATCTGAAGAATTTTTGCTTTTGACTCGTGAAAAAATTTAATCTCGTTCAGGCAAACCGAGCCGAGCCGGCTAACATGCAAATGAACGATATAAAGGGAAAATCGGCAAAATCGCACGACGTGGCCTCTTTGATGGGGATAAGAAAGAATTTTAAACTGAGCTATGTAAATTTCATTATTTTTCTCGTAAAGTACTCTAAACAGTGTATAATCTCTAAAAATTTCAAAGCCGTAAGAACATTTTAAAGGGAGGAAAAAAATTCGCGAAATGACGAAAAAACGCGTCTTCGCACGCCACGCTCGGAACCTTAGGCTCTTTTAGGCGCGTTTTAAAACATTTTTTTCTCAATTTTTATTTTTTCTCCATTATTTTCTCATCAAATGAAACCATTTGCAGGGTTCCGCACTTTAAACTCCGTAAATTCAAAAATAAGGGCTACCCTACGCGAGTAACCTCTTCTGAAATAGCAATATTGACCATTTCGGCGCCAAAAACCGGTACTTTACGTGGGGCGCAAGGACTCGATGTACTTGAAACCTTTTCTGACGATACTAAGGCATGCCTCTTGAAACATTGAAACCAAAAATTAGAGATTTTAGTGTTACAATCTTGATAACGTGCGAGTAAACCGTTGCCAAAAGAGCCATTTTAACCGTTTTGGCGCCAAAAAAACCATTTTTTCGGTGGGACGCACCACGCGTGAAGGCTTGAAATTTTTTTTGGTAACAACTGGGTATATTCCCTACATTTTAAGGCAAAAAAAAAAAATGTATGTGTCCTCATTTTTTTTAAAACCGCTAAAATCTGAAAAAAATTGGAAATTGACGATTTTTACGAATTTTTTTAGGGGCCTAAATAAGGTACGATAAATTTGATTTTTTTACCCAAGAATCTGACTGGTCTGATGTGTAATTGGTGAAATTTTGGTGCATTTTTATCGAAAATTGCGGGAGATATGAAATAAAACGTGAAAATACCCCAAAATTCCCCGAAAAATGGGTTTTTCGGGGCTGGAGGGGGGGTGGTTGGGGTCAGGAGGGTAAAATTGCCCAAAACTATGTTTTTAGGACCTCCTGAAAGGGGTTAGACCATTAAATTCAAAATCCGTGAGGAGGGGCATTTTGGTGCCCTTACCCAGGGATACCCTTTCCGTTGATAAAACAGACATTTTCTGAAAAACCTGTGCATACATTTACTCAGATTTTTTAAGAATTTTGGTTGCAATTCAATCTATATTATCGAAAAATTTCAAGGGAAAATACTCGCAATTTTCTTCGAAGCTAAATATTTCATCAGGGGGCAATTTGGCAACATTTAATTGTTTAAATGGCGTTTTAGCTCAGCACGCTGGTATTCCCTGCGAGAGCAAAAGAATAATTCTGACTTCTTAAATTGGAATTCATCTTATTTCAAGCGCTGAGAGACTTTTTCAGTAAGCAAATATTAATCATAAAATTTAATTAATTTTTCACTACTCCAAATATAGAAATGAGAGAACCCGCTCGAGTTCTCAGAAACAACGCAAGCATGAAACGATTTATCTTTTTATGCAAAATAGAGATGTCTGATATCGGATTCGCTGGAAATTAGTCCGAGACTAATATCTCGCAGCGTATCTATAGTTATAACTTCGAACACTATCGGCTTTGCATTTCGCTCTTAGTGGAAGCGAACACAGCTCCATCATCTTCATCATTTTCATCTTTTTCTTGTATCTTTCTTTTCTCAGCTAATGACGAGCTTTCTTCGCTTTCAACCCGACCACTAGCACGAGTACACTATACTTTCATCAGGGTTGCCACAGAATTTAGAAATGAAGATCCTTGACATTTCCCTGATTCCCTGACACATTTTGGTGAAATTCCCTGACAATTGAAGATGTGACGGATGGTTTAGAAGACATAATTGAAAATAGTTTTCGGGCAACATTTCTTGTTCAAAATCTCAAAACCATTCTAGAAAGCAAATGAAGGTGAATTAGCAATTTTTTCCCTGACGATTTCCAGGTTTTCCCTAACTTTTTAAAGTTCCCTGACGTTTCCCATTTTCCCTCACTGTGCACGGAGAAAAAAACCTCGCGCGTGGAACCCGAAGTTTAGGTCATATGGATCTTTGAAGTTTTCAGACTGCTCATCTGAACACTTAAGGTCTTTGGCAGCTAGACCTTAAGTGTTCAGATGCTCAATCCGAAAACTTCAGAGATCCACACGACCTAAACTTCGGGTCCTCGGTCCCACGCACGAAGTTTTTTTACTCCGTGTGGCAACTCTGTAAAGCTCATACGGCGTTACTCCTTAACGCACGGGAGTATATGCCGCCTATCCGTCAACAAATTCCCGCGGGCTATTTGAACATTTCATTCACCGAAGCTGGGCTGCTCTCGTTAGGAAGTTGGGCGGGCGAAATTGCCACTTTCCCTAGTTAAAAGAGTGAAAACAATGGAGCGAGACCGACAGCGCAAACACTCGGACGGGCAGGATCCCCCGGGCCCCGGGTGCTGCAAGTAAAGATCGCGGGCCTCGTTAAAAAAGACGACGAACGCAGGTCCGCGCGGTGACGGCCGATCCCGGGGGAAAAGGCGAGAGATGGGATGCGTCCGCGGAGAAAGTAGTCCGCCGCGGACCCCGGAGGGGGGGAGAGGGGGACGTGAACGACTTAATTTCGATATTTCGCCAGGTCGTCATCGACGTCGAGGCCACGGCCACGGGCACTTGGACGTTGCATATGGCAATGACGGCTTCGGTGCCCCCGTCCTATGTTGCCGGATTTTCGTGAGAATTGAGAAATATTCGAGAGTCCGAAATCGAGATTCAAATGGACTACACTGCCGTGCTAAGGAAGAACGCCGTATGAACATGCGAGAGTTGCCAAATTTCCTTCGATAAAATGCGTATTTTTGAGGATAGTTACGAATATTATTTCTTCAAATTTCCAGAATCTTTGGGTGAAATTACGAACAAAATTATCTGAAAAATTGGAAGGAAAGTATTCATAAGTTTACAAGGAAATTTGCGTCTTATCAAAGGAAATTTGGCAATGCCTGAAGGTTCAAACGGCTATTTTCCTTAGCACGGCAGTACACTTTGCAATACTTCGGAAGTACAATTTCCAGAGTTGCCACAGAATTTAGAAGATTAAACCCAACGTTTCCCTGATTTTCCTGACACATTATGGTGAAAGTCCTTGACAATAAATTGAACAAATGTCAGGTTGTTAAAAAGACATAGTTAGAAATGAGTTTTGAGGCAAAATTTGTTGTTCGAAACGTCAAACCCACCCGGGAAATCAAATAAAGGTGGCTCTTGCCGATTTTTCCCTGACATTTCTGTCATTTTCCCTGACGTTTCCAGGTTTTCCCTGAATCTTTGAAACCTAATATTTTCTGGTTTGCTCGGTATTCCCAGACTGTGGCACCCCTAAATTTCTGGCTCGTTTTAGAAACAACATACGTGCCTTTACTTTCGCTAGGCAGATGGGTGTTATTATGTATGAGCCGGGAATTGTAATCCCTCAATGCAAAATGCAGTATGAAGATTCAAACTGCATTTGACCGAAAAAAAATTGACTGAGTTTTACTTACAGAAAAGAATCGAGCAAATTGTAGGACTTAAATTGTTTAGATTACCTGAAACAAAAAAGAAACCATTGGTTAAGTATATAAAATAATAAATTATAGCAAGCACATCAGCGATAACTACATTTTCAGCAGGGAGTATAGAACTCCTGATTATTTCTATTCCCTGAAGATCTCCGAATTTTGCTCGATTTTTACGGAAAAATCCCCTGATCAAAACTCTATTTTCGCTTATCTTCTTGTAGATTCTCTCAGAAAAACAGACGTTTGCTTCACACACTGGAAAAAATGTCTCTTGGATTAGAGTACAGACTCTTAAAAAATTTGGCAACAGAGAATACTCTAGATCTAATGGGATTTTTGCTTGAATCAAAAGAAAATCCCCTTAAATTAAGAAGCTTGGCTCCGGATTCAAGCAAAAATCCGAGTGAATAAAGATCATTTTGCTTGTCAATTTCTTTAAAGTCTATGCTCTGGAACCAACACTGGAAAAAAAAACACATTGGATTTAGAGTCCAGACTCTTGAAAACATTGACAAGAAAAAAATACTCTTGATTCAATCAGATTTTTCCTTGAATCAAAACGAAATCCGTTAAAAATAAGAGGCTTGGTTCTTGATTTAAGCTAGATTCTGATCGAATCAAGAGTACTTTTTCTTGTCAATGTTTTTAAGAGTCTGGACCAATGATTCGTACTTTTTCTTGTCAATGTTTTTAAGAGTCTGGACCAATGTCTTTGGTCTGGACTCTAGATTCAAAGTTTTTTTTTTTTTTCCCCCAGTCAAGGGAATTTTTTCCCGATGGACTCGGGAGATCCGTTCAGTTGGCCGACATCTGATTCTAGATGGAGGCATTGGCCGGGCGGCTCGGTCGAGCCGGAGTCACGTCAGTTCACTCGGGACTGGTCGAGTAAAACACGACGAGGATTGTAACCGTCGTCGCGGTCTCTGTGCGTCTGTAATGAGCGGACAACGGGACGCTACTCTCCTCCAAGGCCAAACCAATAGACGATTCCACCGACGATTCGACGGACGATTCGATCCGTGGACCGCTCCAGTGGCTGGACCCCGCTTCGGACGTCGAGACCTCAACCGCCGAGCTGCCCCACCGAGTGCCCTTCTAAACATATTTCACATTCCAGACTCGTCGGGGTGAGAAAAGTCTGGACCTCTGAGTGAAGAGGCGTTTTATAAGACGTGGTTTTTCGACATTCAGGGGTGTCGGTCCAGCAGGATTTACAACACTTCTTCGTTTTCGAACTATACGACTTTCTTGGCTATTTCCTAATCCCCAAATGTACTTTGCTGCCTCTTTCCTGATTCTTTTCAGACTCACTGCGTCCGAACAAAACTTCCCTTTGTTCTTTTTTTGTATTCTTGAAAACGCTCAACTGTATGCTCAACTTGGGACTCAATTTCGACTTTTCGAGATTCAATAATTCAAATCGGTCGGTGGCACAGGGATGCAGGAAGTTCTTAGCCCTCCCACTTAAAAACCCCTTTTTGCTCAGAAATTTCATGATGATGTCTTCTTATTGACTCTGTACTTATGGATCACGGCAATTCTGCGCTAAACACGTGATTTTCACCGCGATTTTACGATTTGCCAAAAAACCAGGATTTTGCCGGATTTCCTATTAAAGAGCACCGTTTCCGGGGTCTTCTTCTTTTCCCACACGACCGATCACGACCCAATCAGTCGCGTGGTCGAGCAGTTTTGGCACCCCTGCCGTGGCACAGGGGATTTTATGGGTCTTTCTCAGGGGTTTCATGCACTGAAAAACAGCGACCTGCCCGCCTCCCGTCAACTTGATAACAATATTTTCAAGGCCATAAATGAATTCAGCGCTAAAATTCATGAGGACAGCCATTTTTCACGAGTTTAAGTCTATAACCGTTGATAAAATTAAGAAAAAAAGTGATTTTCCCGAATAATTGGGGGCCGTATCTCATTCAGGGTTTTTTTTTAGAAAAAACTTTCGAGAAGGAAAGTAACTTTTTTTTACCCGTGGAACACACTGCAAAAGAAAGAACACATTGGATCTAGAGTCCAGACTCTTAAAAACATCGACAAGAAAGAAAACATCCTGATTCAATCAGAATCTAGCTTAAATCAAGAACCAAGCCTCTTAATTTGAGCGGATTTCTTATTGATTTAAGCTTAAATCTGCTTGAATCAAGAGTCCATTTTCTTGTCAATGCTTTCAAGAGTCTGGTCTCTAGATCCAATGTGTTTTTTTTTCCCCAGTGTGGAACACGCTCATGCGGTAAGTATGGCGGTTTGACCGCAGCGTTAACGTAAACCAAACGATAATCCACAAATCACCATTGCAACGCATCCAAAATCCAGGCGAAGCCTACAAATTCATACTCGGAGACACGGGCCGCGATTTCGAGGGACGATTGCGGGGGGNGGGGGGGGGGGGGGGGGGGGGGGGGGGGGGGTTATGATGCACTGGATCCCGGAGCGAGTGCAGCGACCAAACTGAATTGGTGTAAATTGAGAATAATTAATATGGATGGGATTCCGGGCGCGGAGCCGTGGAAAGCACAACACCAATAAACACGGGATCGATCCCGCGTCGAGCGAGTCGGGCGTTGCCGGGAAAGGCGGGAAAACGCGGGATTTTACGGAGGTGTCCGGTGGGAAAATCCACGATTCGGGCTGAAAATCGGCAACGGTGTCCTTCGATGCGACCCGACGGAGCCGAGCCATGGCGACCAAGTCTAGTTATCCCGATGGCGGTGCCGAATTTGAGAAAATTAAACGGGTTTCAGCAGAGAGAGCAGGATGGCGAAATTTCATGGAAGTAAAAGTCGTGAAAAATATTTCCGGATTTTTTTTTTTTTTGGGGGGGGGGGGCAAAGCTTTATGGATTCCATTTTGCAAAAAGGAACCAGGAGCGTTGCAATGTTGCTAAAATTGTGCATCTTCTTTTGTCGTGGAAGAAAAACCTGACTATCGATTAACGGTTTCTATTTTACTCGCTAAAAACTATAAAATTAAGACAAAAATTAGTAAGTAAATTTCATAACTTTTCAAGGTTTCAGTAATTTAATTGCAAAGGGTGAAGTTGCACAATCTTAGCACCATTGCAATGCTTCTGGTTCCTTTTTGCAAAATGCAATCCATATAGCACTTATTGACAGGGTGATAGTTCTCGTGACTCTGAAAAATCCCTGACTTTTACACAACATTTCAAAGTGTTATATTTGGGAGACAGGGGTGCAGAAACTTCCAAGGGTTCCCCAAAATAAATTGGACGTATTTCTGTCAAAAGGACCTAAGCGCCATTAGGTGAGGAAGGTAGAGGGGGGCTTGGATTGGCGGCGGAACCGGGCGTCCGGATCATTCAGTCTTATGCTCTCAATGCTTTTCCATGGCGCTTAGTTCCGTTTGACAGAACGCGCTATTCGGCATTCTAAATTCCTCAAAAGGAGCTCAAATTGACGCAATTTAGGTTCCCCCATTTTAAGTTTCCGCAGAATTTCGCCCGACACATAAAGTAACGCGGTCGACAGTTGGGTTCCCTCAAAACAGCGCGGTCAATAGTTTGGTTCCCCCAAAAACAGGGCGCTTGAATGTTTGATTCCCCCAAAAACAGCGCGCTTGACAACTGTCAAGCTACTTCGAGGGTACCTAACTAGGTACCCTTGAAGTAGCGCACTCAACAGGACAAAATATTTGGACGTATTTCTAACAAACGGAACTGTGTGCATTAAGGTATGAGCCCTGATACCCATAAGGACATATGCATAACAGGGCTCATGTCTTAATGCACATAGTTCCGTTTGGCAGAAATGCGTCCATTTGTGATCAAGAAAAAGGTAATAGGGGTGTTTTCCCTTGACATTTTCTTGCAATCTCTAAATTAAATTACGTAAAAAATTCTGCAGAACGGTAATTTTTAAAATAAGTGCAGTTTTAAAAAAGATATTTGGCAACGTCTGGACGTTGATACGGCGTTTTTCCTTCGCACTCCATCTGTGATTTACACAGACAGACGCGTAATAACGGTCCTGACTCGGACGGATCGGGGCCGGCCGGTAGCGCAGTCCGCGGTTTGACGGCCGCACCGTTGCCGGTTAAGACGATAAAATACTCAATTTAATACCCCTGAAACTGGAATAAGAGCGAATGGATTCACACAAACCGGCAACCGGGCTACCGCTCGCGATCAATAGCGTTCAGCAGCGGTTTCGCGGCCCCAAGAGTCGAAAGCGAATCTTTGAGAGGGGTCAACATTTTGGACTGGAAGTCCGATTTCGCAGGTCACCGGTATGGAGCCCGGATCATCGATGGACATTGGCGGATCCAGCAATTTGACAACGCCGGATTTCCTCCATTTAAACCTGTGCTAAATAATCGATTCTTGGAGGGGCTAGCTGCTCAGACAAGGATCGATATATTTCCATAGGTTTAAATGGAGAAAAGACCATGTTGCCGATTTACTGGATCCGCCAATGTCGATGGGCCTCTATGCAGGGGTGCGAGAAGTTAAAAAACGCGAGCTGTCGGGCGCGAGTCAGCGTTTTTCCTTCACGGCCTAATTTTTGGTTCGCCTCAAGGAGAGATGTCCGGCCATACGGCGAAATACCCGATTTCAAAGCAAAATATACAATTTTTCTTGCTTTATTTAATGGAAAAATTGACACATGGTGGAATTCCCTGACAATAAATTGAAGATGTGAAGAATGGTTACAAGGCATAATTGAAAATAGTTTTCAGGATGTTCGAAACCTCAAACCCATTCTAGAAAGCGAATGAAGGTGATTTAACAAATTTTCCCTGATATTTCCCGGTTTTCCCTGACTTTTTAAAATTCCCTGACATTTCCCCGACTGTGGCAACCCCCCTACAATTGAGGATTGCAAAAAAATGCCCGATCTCGGAAGCCGAGGACTGCGGCGAATCTCGGGGCAATTTTAAATTTTCCCGATGCGCTTTCTACGCGCTCATCGATCACCGGTGAATTGCATCACATCAACATCGCTCACCATTCACCAATCAGCACCGCGTCGAAGCGAGCCCAACGACTCGGCTCCGATCGGCCTGCTCCACTTTCCTGTCCGCGCGTTCGAGTCCAATCCGATTCCATCGAGCAATTTGCACAGTTTTCCATTAAGCACCCCCCCCCCCTCCCCTTCCCCGTCGTTGCGGCGGCGTCCCGGTCCCGTTGCGGCGTCCGGAATGGAAAAGTCAGTCGTGAGTCGAGTCGTCTGGTCGTCGGAGTCGGCCGAGTGCGAATCCGGAGCCGCTGACAGCTTATTTGCAGTTTCCTCTTTCAACCACCGTCGATCGGATGCGTTCGGCTTTCTTCGCCACCCGCCGCGCCCCGCTTCCGACTCTCGAATAAATTACGCCGCTCGCGCCATTCCACCATCGGCGTTGCCAGATTAACATAACATAGGGGCGTTCTAGATCTAGGGAGTAAAATTTGCGGCTAGAGATGCAAAATTACATTAAACATTGGAGAAAAAAAATTTCTTGGATCTAGAGTTCAGACTCTTAAAAACATCGACAAGAAAAAGTATTCTTGATTCAACCAGAATCTAGCTTAAATCAAGAACAAAGCCGCTTAATTTAAGCGGATTTCGTTTTGATTCAAGCAAAAATCCGATTGAATCAAGAGTCCTTTTTCTTGTCAATATTTTCAAGAGTCTGGACTCTAGATCCAATGTGTTTTTTTTTTTTTTTTTTCCAGTGAGGAAGTAAAAACTGCGGCTAGAGATGAAAAATTAAATTAAATATCGTTACATGAGAGGAGGGGCATTCGATCGATAGGGGCCGTTTTGGACTAATTTTTTTATAAATAGCTAAACTTTACAATTTCCAAGTTGAGATTTTACTGATTTGCAACCGTATTGACCGGATTGAGTCAGTTTCCGACATTAAAACAGAGTCTATGGAAGGAGTACCTTGGCCGTTTTTTGGTCCACCTTGAATCCTCTCAATTTTACGATTTATTTCATATTGAAGGTTTCTATTTTACGAAATTCTTCATGAATTGGTCATTTTTGGTCTCTTCAGACGTCTGTCACAGGCCTAAGCATGGGTCCGCAGACCGATTGTGGCGAAAAATGCGGATTTTTCGACATTCGATCGCGAATCCACAAAACCCTCATTTTTCGCCAAAGACGGCCTGCAGACCCATAGCTAGGTCAGTAATAGACCTGTAGGGGTACCGCAAACCACCAAATCATAAAGAATTCCGTAATAAGTGGCCCCTCAATAAGCAGAACGTCTTAGTTTTGAGAAAATCCGAGGTGGACCCATAAACTCGCACTAATTAACACATCCTTCCACTAGATCTATTAAAACTTCCAAAACGGACTAAATATACCACGAGACGCACAAAAACAACCAAATCTTAATTTTGAAATTTTTAAGCAGAAAAACATCCAGCTCCGGTTTTTCAGGTTCTTTCTAACTGTAGACTGTAGCCTCCATGTTTTTGATGATCGAATTTGAGAAGCTAACGGAAAGAGAAGAGCGAGATTCGATACTTAGCAAGGCGAGGGATTTTATTGAAATTCTGAAATTTCTATGATCCAGTTGAAATAACGACGAACCGGAAATCAATGGAATGATTTCTCTATCCTAAACCTGACAACCGCGGAACAGGTGTTCTCTGTGAACGCTTGGAGCTTGCGAAAATTCACAGCCGTCTCGCTGCTTTGTCATAAATTCATTATGAAAAAATAACCATCATTTCCGTAGAACTTCTTTACTTTCTCCAATTTATTAAGTTTCAAGTCAGTAACGCCGTATGCTGTAAGGACTTTCTTCCGAGCCTGTTACGCGAAACATTATTAAACCGACCGAGTCCAAATTCATTGAGTCTACTTAATGCAAATTTTTCAGGGAAAAGAGGGATAAGAAGCGAAATAAATAAACAGCGAGGGGTTTTACTAACAACAGGTGTATAGGTGAGTGAATTTTCTTAAACAGCTAGCGCACTCAGTATTCCGTATTACCAGGGTGTCTACTGAAACAGGCAGGCCAAAAATCAGTTCTTTCACAGAATACTTTTTCAGGACATTCCCAAGATTTTCAGCACCTACCTCCTCAACGGTAAAAATTCAATACTTTTTCAGTACCTCCCATTGACGAAATCAGAAAAATCTCAGAAATTAGAATTTCTCGCTCAAATCGCGACAAAAATGGCAGCAAATTAAAAAAAAATCCGGACCTTCTTGCGGAATATACGCACTTTTTCAGTACTTCCGGACCGCCCTTAAAAAGCAGCAATATTTGCGGACTTTCCGGGTCTGGAGAAACCCTGGAGAGAACATCGAAAGTAACGCGACAAGTTGCTTTTAAAACAAGCAAACAGTCGCGACGAAAATAAACAAACAAATTAGCCCCATTTATATTATTTTCTTAGATGAAAGCAAAAAAAAGATCCGAACCCGATGCATCCGACCAAGATCTCTCGTTAGGGCTAATGAGGCCTCATAACAGATTACTAGCGTAGAACACGCGGCCTGGGCCGGGGAGCCGACCTCAAATCAAAACTTCCGCTTGGAAATTGCATCATCGACAGATGTTCCGTCCCGCAGCCGAGAGGGTGGCGCTCCAGCGGGCTCTACTCGGTCGCTCGAAATAGGCCGCTTCGACGATCCGCGCTCCCGTGCTAAGGAAAAACGCCGCATGAACATCCGAGAGTTGTCAAATTTCCTCTCAGAAAATAGTTACTTCGAAGAAAGTTATGAATACTTTTCCTTGAAATTTTCAGGAACTTTAGGTGAAACTGCGAACAAAGTTCTCTGAAAAATTAGAGGAAAAATATTCACAAATTTTCCAAATAATTCGTGATTTACTACACTGAAAAAAAATTCTCGGCGTTTTTACCAAGGTCCGTTGGTACCTTTACCATCTCACTTTTTTTTACCAATTATTGGTAATTTTACCAAGACAGACTGGTAAGCTTACCTAAAAACCGGTATTTACACCGTTTTTTTTCAGGTAAGAATACCACTTTTATTGGTAATCAATTCCCGGTAACTTTGCCATTATATCTCGGTAATTCTACCACAGTCGATAAAAAATATTGGCGTTTTTACCAAGGTCCTGTAAAATTACCGAGAAAAGTTCAATAATTTTACCGACATTTCTCGGTAAAATTACCGATTCCATAAATGGTAATTTTACCAAGAAAAAACTGGGATCAAATAGAAGCCTGAATTCTTGATAATTGTATCCTTTTCTCAGTAAATACACCCAGATTTTTTTCTTAGTATGGAGGAAGAATATTTACAAATTTTCCAGAAAATTCGTGATTTATTAAAGGAAATTTGGCAACGCCTGAGGGTTCATGCGGCGTTCTGCCTTAGGACGGGAGCGTGGCACTGTGTCGAAATCCGGGCGGGATGGCATGCGGCATGATGGGCCAAGGGCCCTTATCCGCCCTGATCGAACACGACATAACATACATTCTATCGTGGACCGGGATTCCGAAGCGATCGGTAACATCGTCGCATTCGTTAATCTTAAGCTCTCTCGAGTGCAAAGCCATCCTTATCGTCATTACTCTAAGCTGTCGTTCATTCCTTCTCCGGGTCTATCCTGGAGATCGACAGGGTTGACTTCCACGATTTTTCTACTTCAACTAGTTGGGGTGATAGTGCGAGGGTGCAAAATCTGCCCGATCATGCGATCCGCGAGGAAATTTTTGTTCAAAACGAAAACGAAAAATCCGACATTTTACCGATTTTTTCGACTTTTCGGTAGACGTTTCGGAGAAATTTTCATAAGTGGAAAAAAAAGAAACAGATGGTCATGACATTGAAAAATTGGAAAAGTGAAGAAATTTTTCGGAAGTGAGAGAGTGAAAATCCTAGATCTCGTGAAACGTTTGACCGGGTGGCACTTTTTGCACCCCTGGGGTGACTAAATGGGGGAGGCTACATTTGGGATTTTTCGACCCCCACTCCCTTTCATCCATTTTTCTCCTTTTCATAACGCTTTTAGGACGTAGGTTCCCATTCTTTAATACGGGGGAAAAAAATTACTTTGTCACTGACTTTTTTTAATCGCATGCAAAAATCAGCAAAATTTTAAAAGGAAATTGAGTCTCATTAGTCATATTACTGTATTATCTGTTGGAGAAGAGGAGGCGTAGAATAAGAGGAAGAAAATTTTGGAGAAAAGGAGGAGTAGAATAAGAGGAAGAAAATTTTACCGGATGAGCCGCAAGTGCAGTGTTTCGTATCGCCTACAACATTCACTGCATCAAATTACTGAAGTTTCGGTGCAGATACTCAGCGACGAAACTTCCCAATGCATCCCGGACTTTTCACGGCTGAGTAAAACTTCCTCACTGCCTATCCCAGGCTTCCTCTAACTCCTCCAAAACTCGTCAACCTGCGCTTGTGCCGAACGAACCGCAAACGAACCGCAAACGAACCCTCTTCATTCCGGTAGATAGTGCATGCAGGTTTGCAATGCCGCGATATAAGGAAAAAAAAGTCGTATGAACATTCACGGGCTGCCAAATTTCCTTTCAGAAAATATTAATTTTTGAAGAAAGTCATGAATATTTTCCCTCAGAGTTTTCAAACTTTTTAGATCAAATTACGGACTAAACCCTCCGAAAAATCGGCAGAGAAATACTCACAAATTTTCCTGAAAATCCGTGATTTGTCGAAGGAAATTTGGCAACGCCTGATGGCTTATCCGTCGTTCCTCCCCGGCTCGGCAGTGCAGGTATGCACATTGCACAACATCCTTCGTTTCATCAACCTACCCCTCCTCCATCCT
>NW_017547204.1:1427355-1596305 GCF_001854935.1 Bemisia tabaci | reverse complement strand
AACTTCTGGCCCCGGGACCCGGAATTTCATATCGGGCTGTATGCGATCGCGACGCGCGGCGAGACGGGCGGAGAGCCAAAGCAGCCCCTAATTGGCGTGAGCGCCTGCGACCCGCATCTGATGAATCATTGATTGAGGTCAACTGCAGCGCCTCGCGTTCCGCCTTGCACCCCCCCCCCCCCCCCCCCCCCNCGGGGGGACACCTTTCACCCTCTGAACTTTCATCATTTTCTAATTCAGGATTCGGGTCTCTTTCCTGGCGGCGCGACGCTTTAAATAGCCCCACGTTGCCGCATTGAAGTAAAGGAGACGAATTTCTTCGTCAGGGCGGTCTAGAGGTCCAGTTACACGATCAAATTGAGCCATCAAATTGGGCCTCTCATTGGTCGCATCCTCAACAGAGGTGTTTATCCACCAATCAGAGCTTCAGTTTGATGGCTCAATTTGATCGTGTAACTGAGCCTCATGTCGTCGTTTCCCTGGCGAAGGAACTTAATTTCATTCCAATGTTGCGAATATTGATTCGACAATTCAATTTTTCACGATAATATACCTGTGCAGGGTATGTCTACTGAAACAGGATGGTCAAAAATCAGTGCTTTTACGGTACTTTTTTGGTACATTCCCAAGAATTTCAGTACCTCCTCAACGGAAAAATTCGGTACTTTTTCAATACCTTCAACCGACGAAATTCGAAAAATTTGAATTTCCCGCTCAAAATTGCGACAAAAATGAAAAAATTCCGGACTTCTTTTCAAAATTACCGCACTTAGTCAGTACGTCCGGACTCCCTTGAACAAACAGTACTATTTCGGACTTGTAGACACCCAGGATGGATATTGCATCTCTTTGAGAAAAAAGCCACAAAATTCGGCCCCCCGAAGTCCCCCGACTGCGGCAGAAGATCGCCTGACGACTTGCGGACCGCGCACGAACAAGGTTGTAAAACCAAGGACGAGAATGTGCGCTGGAAAGGCGAGGAGCGCAACGGTGCTCTAGTGGCCCGAGAGGCGGACAGTTAGACGTAAACAAGACACGAGGAGAGCTAGATGCCCCCGGCCGATGCCCGTGAAAACCGGTGCGGCCGACCGGCGACACGCGACAACGCGACAACAAACGCAGAGACCAAGCACAAAAAGCTCGCCTCGACCATTTATCATTTCCAGTCCCGGCTCCGGCGCGGCGACCGGCGAGTCGCGCGAGGGCGTGAGAGAATCCCACATCTGGATCCAGGAACCGAGCAAAGGTATACCAACCGATCTTTCAGCGGATACAGCCTGGATCCTCAAGGGTTCTTTGGCGAGTTCGTCGTTTTTGAAGATAGGGGCAATGCTTGGCTAATTCAGTCAATTTTTGGGGTGAATCTTCCAGGGAACACGCTTTACATATCGACGGCGCGGCGTAAGTCCGCGATCACGCATGTCTCGTATGCGGTGTCTGAGTAGTACTAATAGTTTTCAGGCAAAAATTGTTGTTCGAAACCTCAAACCCATTCTAGAAAGCAAATGAAGGTGATTTAAAAAATTTTCCCCGACATTTTCGTCATGTTCCCTGACATTTCCCGGTTTTCCCTGACTGTGGCAACTCTGATTCCGACACTATTCGAATCCGAAGCTGGTGAAACGGCCGCAGCCGAGGGAGCAACGGAAAACGGAATTTCGTGTTACTTTCTCGCTTGTCGTGTTTATGAGCGGGGTGGCAGAATTTTGCCAACACGAACTCGGCGAGTGTGGAACTCGTAAAGCTTCGCGATGGCCCCGCGATACGGACGCCAGGTCGGTGAGAAGTGCGCCCCAATGCTAACCCGCGTGTGAAGTGTGGTGTGAAAGGGCCGTCGCGGATTTTTGCGAAACGGCCGCGCCGCGCCGGTCCGCCCAATGCAAGAGTCCCTTTATACTGAGAGTTAAGACAACGTGAATCCCATTCTGATCGGTTACCGTATTTTATAGTCTATCCGAGATGGGAAGGTCCGTGGAAAGTCGGAATTAATTGCACTATGTAGAAGCAAGGGTAGCGTTCGAGCCATTGTAAGAGATGAAGACACTGAACCAACCCTGTGTCGTGGCGCACCGCACAGAGGGCTGACTCCTTATGAGTCGCTTGCCGCATCGCGCAGCTCGGCGCCTAGCACAGGAATTTGCGGCTCCAGGTTCATATCCCGGGGAAAACCGCCGCTCCGAGGCCCATAGCCTCCTGTGCGGTGGCTGCGGCGTGCGCGAAACCCAGAAGAGTGACAGTTGACGAGGGTCGAGACACCCCCACCCTGCAAAATAGTGCTAATTATTCCGACTTTCCACGGACCTTCCCATCTCGGACAGACTATAGGCCTCCGAAATCTCCAATTCCTGTATCTTTTCCGTACTTCCGTGCCGATCTTCCGAGATCCGTGCTTTCGCCGTACAGAATGTGCTGGTTACACGCTCAAATTTCCGTCAATTTCCGACCAAATGGTGACTGGTGCGCACCATCTACCATCAAATTTCTGCGGCCTGCAAAAATTTGATGGTAGATGATGGAGCTGTGGGGCCCATCCTTCATCTGATTTCCACACAACCATGCTTATTTCAACCAACACGCTGTTTTAATTAATTTTACTCATCTCTCTAGATAACTCTCGACCGCCATCTTGGTCATCATTTTGATCGGAATTTGACGGAAAGTTGAGCGTGTAACCAGGCCACAAGGCACCCTGAAATGTTTTCATCTTTCTACAGCTGACGAATCCTTGGGGCCGAATTTTGTCGGTCCTTCCACCGTACTTAAATATACTTAGGACGGGTTTCGACTGCACTCAAGTCCGGCTTAGCGCTTCTGATTGGCCGGTGGTGCGGTTTGGACTCATCGATGGATGTTGCACTCCGTGTGAGAGAGCCGACAAAATTCGGCTCCTGGTTCCGAGATATTTTACATCCCTAGATGAATCCCGGGATAAGCTAGAGCCTAGACACCATATTTTCACCTCACCCGATGACATTACTCGAATACCTGGAGCGATGGAATATCTGGGACACTGTCTCCGCGATCCCAATCCAATCACGAAATCGTCGAGCGTAATCGGCCGCGATAAGAATATGAAAGGGCTCCGATGCCCCCCGGCTCTGGCGGGGGGAGGGGGGGGGGGGGGGGGATCCGAAACTGAAAGCCTGATTTATGGGGCCTACGTGCGGATCGCCTTACAATGGAGATCGTCCGGGCCGGTTAAGAAAACAATCGGCGCGGCCTGGAGCCTGTAGTGTATGATCGGTGACATAATGCTTACAATTAGTCGTGAGCAGCCCGCTTGAACAAAGCCCCGGGAGGTGACACATTAATTTTCCATCATAACCTCCCTGGCTGCGGCCCAATCATAATGAAGCTCTGACGTCCAGTCGAGTCGTTCGATATTTTCTTCATTTTTCCGATAATTAACCATCTTCGCACAGTGGACGGAAAATCTACGTTCGGAGGTTAAAAGCGGTTCGTCATTACCACTTAAGGCCGTTATCACAGTTGGATCGCTTTTAGCATATCGTATTAGGTCGTAACAAATTAGGTCCATGAAAAGCGCTTATCAAAATGACATTTCCCGGTTTTCCCTGTCTCTTTAAAAGTCCCTGACATTTCCTCGTTTTCCCGGTATTCCCTGACTGTGGCAACCCTGAAGATCTCCCTCTACCACTGGCGTGGCATGCTCTGCGAGCAGTGTTCGAAACTCACAGGCGCCAACGCGCCAAATGCGCCTAAAACATCAGCCATGGCGCCTAAAAAATGAAGGCTCTGCGCCAACGTGGCCCCTAAAAATCTGAATTTTCATATTAGGTTATTATTCGAAATTTTCAGCGAGCTTGATGCGCCACATGGCTCCTAAAACTCAAAAGTGAGCTTCGAACACTGTCTGCGACGTGTTCGCGGCGATATCCCCGCTGCACTAACTGTGAGCGTCGGAACCCTATCGAAACACTCCGCTCCGCCGTACAGTGGATCGAGTCAATAGGAGAGGTCGGACAAAATTTGGAAACTTTAAACGCTTAAAACTCCGTTCATACAAAAATTTGAGGTTCTAAAAGTGGTTCCAGTGGTTTCCTTATGAAATGCCCGTTCATGAGCACACCTTGAAATTTAAAATGTAACGAAATAAACATCAAAATTTGGAGTTTCAGTCAAAAATTTCATGTGCGACCTCTCCTATTGACTGGATCCACTGTGCGCGGAAGCGTTGGGTTCGGTTCCGTGGCAGTGAGAATGGGCACGTAGTCGATAACTCGGAGCTTCGGTGGCCGGATCACAGGGGTCGGGGTTCCTTACGTCTCCTTTCTTTGTCCTTCGATTATTAACGCTTTCCGATGAAAAAGATGACGACGACCGGGACGATGATGATGATGATGATGTGAGGCTCGGACCGTGATTCGGGCACGACGCCCCCCCCCCCCCCCCCCCCCNGTCCAGGGGAGCGTGATAGAGAGGTCTTAGAAGTGGGACGTCTTCGTTACAGCATCGCGTCCGAGTCCCCGTTGAGCTGCCTGGACTTTCGTTTTTAAGCCACGACGAGTCCATGCGAGCAATGCTGCCGTGCTAAGGAAGAACGCCGTATGAACATTCGAGAGTTGCCAAATTTCCTACAATAAGATGTTTATTTTGTAGAAAAATTATGAAAATTTTGCTTCGAAAGTTTCAGGAGCTTTAAGAGACATTGCGAAAAAAATTATCTGAGAAATTGGAAGAAAATGTTCATAAGTTTTCCTGGAAATTCGTGATTTATCAAAGGAAATGTGGCAATGCCTGAGGGTTCATACGAGGTTTTTCCTTAGCACGGCAGAATGTTCCTAGCGGAGAGTATATGGATTTATCAATCAACATGGTAGAAAAGTTGGATCACTGGAAAAAATAGTCCCATGGATATGGAGTCCAGACTCTTGAAAAAGTTGAAAAAGAAAAGAAAAGTTAACAAAATAGAAAAGAAAAAAAGAAGGAAAAAATACTCTTATTTGGACCGCGTTTAACAGAGAAGGAACCAAGCCACATCAGCTAAAGCCAAATTTAACGGGGCAATTTAATTTTTTACGAGAGATTGTTTTTGTGGATTCCTTTAAAAATTTTAGGGGATTTGCTTTGTACTGGGGAGAAAATTTGCTGAAATTTGCACGAAAATCCGCTCAGGCCGTTTCTCGCTGATGTGGCTTGGTTCCTTGCTGTTTAACGCGGTCCCTTTCAAGCCAATTTTTGCTGCAATCAAAAGGAAATCCGCTTAACTTAGGAGGCAAGGCTCTCTATTCAACCAGGAATCCGATGAATTCAAGAGTATGTTTTCTTGTCAATTTTTTTATAAATCTGCGAGCCGATGATTGAAAGTTTAAAGCAGCCCGATAAGACATCGAATTGCGATAAATTGCATGGTTGAAAGAAGGCTATGTCCTTTCGTGTCGGGCTGACATAGTTTCAATAATCGGGCCGCTGGACTCTGGATCCCAGAAACAGTTTTTCCAGTGTGGGGCGAAACGAGTGATACAACTATTTCGACCTCCAAGTAGGCAAAATTGCATATCCTAAAAAATGAAGGAGGGCGCAAACTCTTTTCGACTGACTCGGAGACTTTAACGCAAGAGTAGAACAGTTACACGAGACAAAACACGTGATAGAAATATTTTGACTTTCGAGTAGGTAAACTTGCAAATCCAAAAATGAAAGAGAACATGGTGTTCTGTACCATTCCAGCTTTAGTTCGTCAAACCCAACGTTTGGTTCGTGTAACCGAACTTATGAAAAAAGAGCTTATAAAAGAGTTTCGGTTACACGAATAAAAAATCGGTTTTACTCTAGAGAGAGAACGCTCAACGTACTGGTTCCTAGGAAAACTTTGACTAAGATGTTGTTACGTTGTAAGAATTAGAGCGAGAGCACTGATTTTTACGATACTAGTGGTGAAAGCGTTGAATTTTTAAGAAAATCAATACGTACATAAATACCTATGTTGAATTTATAAAAAATAAAAAATTACTGCGAAAGCGTTTTTTTGAAAAGTTTACTGCGAAAGTGTCAAATTTGAAGAAGATGACAGCAGACGCGCAATATTAGGGTAAAAATTACGACGAACGTGCAAATTCAAAGTGCGTACGCTGGATCACACTGAAAAAAAAGTAGCTTGGATCAAGCATGATAATTCTTGAATTTGCCGCCAAGAATTTTCTTTATCTTGCTTTTAGCTGACTTTTTCTTGCTTCAAGAAAAGTAATGCTTGGGTTAAGCAAAAGAGTAGCTTATCTTAGCCAGCAAAATTCTTGATTTAAGAAGATATACTTCTTGGCCGCAAATTTAAGATGCTTTTTTTTCCAGTGCACCGGTTGCTCGAACCTGTGCAGGCCGAAGAACTTTCTGCACCCTTGAACGAAACAGGGTATAACCGTGTGTTTGCTCGCATTAGAAAGATGAAAGAAGCATTGAAAACATTCCAGGCAACGGTACGCTACGCTCTTGAAACGTCTCCGGTCTCTGCGCTGTTAGCGCAACGGCAGCAGTTCTGCTCGGATCTGAAAACGAAGCACGGAAGGAGGACTCCTGTTTGCTTACGGCGGAAATTGGGCTTGCACAGCAGTTCTCGATTTCGCTCCTTCCGTCAAAATCGGATTTGTAGTACGACTCGTAACACACGCTTGGTGAAACGTGAACTCTTGAAAGGTGCCCATCGCAGATTCCGAGAAAAAATGAGAAAAACCGTTGAGAAATATGACCGTTGGCGGGAAAAGAGACTTCGAGACACGGAGGAAAATATTTAGAAAACCGATTTTTCTTCAGTCAAAAGCAGGCTGACCAAAAATCAGTAGTTTTACAGTACTTTGTCAGCACAATCCGAAGAAATTCCACACCTTCTTAACCAATTTTACAAGTCATGTTGATGAACCGATGAAAACATACTAAAAACCAAGCAACATTTCAGTTTTTAAATTTCTGCTTATACCGCGCCTTCGCGGCTGGCGGGAAAATTTGAAAATGCCGGTGTTTAGGATGATTTTCGTCATTTTTTGGCGACTTGAACAAGCAAATTGGGGACTTTCGAGGATATCGGGGACACCCTTCCAAAATCGGGGACAATGGTGACTTTTGGGAACCGGTAGACACCCTGTGGTTTTGCCAAATTGCTGGATCCGTCTCTGAATTCAGTAAATCTCCTCTGAGTTGGATTGCTTACACTTGTGCCTGGACCGAAAAGCGGCCTTGATCCCGGAGCGCACCAATTCCCGGGCCTCAACGTTGGATCATCCCATCCCAACGAGGCTCCTGTGTTACGGAAGAGTGCCGCGAGTGCATTTGCGTGGTGAGCCACCGTTAGAACACGCTCTAATAGGTCTCGAGGCTCATTCCAGAATGCACTTACGTCTCTCTTCCGTAACACGGCGAAAAAGGGCGACGGCTCGGCTTCCGCAGTGAAAAGACCGCGGACCGACGCGCAAACGTGTCTTTTATCCTTTCATTCAGCTAGTGCCGTCCCGAAAAAAAAACGCTGTATGAACATTCATTCCGATGTTGCCAAATATTAACCGACAACATATCAAATTGTGAGATAAAAGCTCATTTTGGCTTGAAATGTTTAATCCATTGGTTCAACTTTCGAAAACTGTCGGCCCCTGACAAAAAAACGTAACTACGCACTCGATGAACCTTCTTGTCCATGTAACTCAATGCTTCCCTGCGGGCTGATTATTGAAATCGATAGACAGAGCTATAGACAAAGAAGACAGAGGGGGTATGGAGCGATCCTATTGGTTGAAATGTGTGGGTCTTATAGACAAAGGGAGAAAATGATTGACTAGCTGTCGGGTTTCTCGTGGGTTGCCGTTAGTTAGCCTATTACCTACTGCCTTTGTCCATTGCAACCACCAGATTTCACCAATAGGTTCCCTCCATATCCCTTTTGTCTTCTTTGTCTATAGCTTTGTCTATCAATTTCAATAATCGGCCTGCTGGGCTCATTTCTGAGTGCAGTTACTCCCTTTTGTCAGCCACGTGACGAATTTAATACTCTGAAAACCTGCAAGAAAAATGGACTGCATTTTGCAATTTGGAACTATAAATTCTAGCTCATCTGAAAAACACTTATGTGCATATGGAAACTAATGGCACATACATTGTTTTTAAACTGGGCCGGAATTTATAGTTCCTAATTGCAAAATGCAGTCCAAATATTTGCGAGGCTCCCAGAAAATGTGTGTTTCATCAGACGAACTTCAGCAACGTCGGAGGGTTCATTATACGACATTTTTCTTTACAACGGCAGGATAAGACAGGAGATGAACTGGATTACATTATGCAATGAGGAGCCACTTTATGCGGCTCATTTTAGAAATAGCATAAATGCAATTGGTTACTCTATACAGAAAGGTGCTTTCATGGAAGAGCTAGAGCTAGTGGTTCCTTCTCGCAAAAGGCAATTCAACTGAAGCTGGAGACGCTCGCGTTATGACCGCCACTTCTTGATCGTGCCGAAGAGGGTCAACGTCGAATCCTCAAATACAGCGATTTTTCGGGAAGTTTGGCGCCTGCGCGACGAGCGAAGATACGCGTCTTGTCGAAAATGAGAGCGCCTCCCCCGCGGATGAGGAGCCTATTGAAATTGGAATGCAACATGGCCGAATTGCACGAGAATCTGAGATACGGCTCACATCCATGACCGAAAACAAGGAGGTGGAAAGCCAAACATTGGTATCGTGTATCTGTTGATTGGATTATACATTTTGCCGTAAGGAACAACTGGATTGCATTTTGCAAAAAGGAACCACTAGCATTGCAATGTTGCTAAGATTGTGCAACTTCTTTAGTCTTGGAGGAAAACCCGATTATCCATTAATAGTTTCTATTTTACTCGCTAAAAGCTGTAAATTTAAGACAGAAATTACCATCTAAATTTCATAGTTTTTCACGATTTCCGCAATTTCATTGCAAAGGATGAAGTTGCACAATCTTAGCATCGTCGAAATGCTAGTGGTTCCTTTTCGCAAAATGCAATCCCGGCTCTCCCATAAAAGCATATCTGCATGGGGAAACCGCCGGCATGTGCGTAGATTCTAAAATGGGCCACAAATAGTGGTTCCTTATTGCAAAATGTAATCCAACTAATATACCAATCAAAATATTTTTTGAATTAAACCAAATATTTCACTTTGCCACGTCTTGAACTACTCGTAAACTGGAAAAAACCACATTGGATCTAGAGTCCGGACTCTTAAAAACATCGACAAGAAAAATTACTGTTGATTCAATCGGATTTAAGTTTAAGTGAAGAACCAAGCCTCTTAATTTGAGCGGATTTCCTTTTGATTTAAGCTTAAATCTGATTGAATCAAGAGTATTGTTTCTTGACAATGTTTTCAAGAGTCTGGACTCTAGATCCAATGTGTGTTTTTTTCCAGTGTAGGTATAATAGAAACATGGTTGAGGCACTGGGAATTTCCTGATCCGCGACTGATTTTTCTAATGTTTTCCTGATTTCTTTCTAACGAAATCGACTTTCCTGATATTCTCCGATTTTGACTAGCGGTAGATACCCTATTAAATCCGCGGCAATTAGAATCATTTCTCGGGCCGTTTCGTCTTCATCAGTGGCAACAGGGAGGAGGGAACGAGGAGCAAGCGGCTACGGTTAAGTGTTTGAGCCGTGTAAATATTTGACTGGTAGCAGACCGGCGGCCAAGGTACCAGCCGGAGGTGACCGAGCCTGAATTTCGAGTACTTACTCCCGACGCCCCCCCCCCCCCCCCCCCCCCCNGTCGAATCACTCCCGGGTCAGCGGCCCACAGCCGCTCGCAGCCCAAACTCCTCAATAATGCATCTCCCACCGTCTAAAGCTCCAGCGCTCGACGATAACACGACGAAATTCACAGGGTGATCCGAAAAATCTGACACCCCCAGCAGCCCGACTGTTGAAATTTATGTCGGCACGACTAGAATCGAAAATCGATGTATTACACGGCGCAGATAGGGCCATGTCTCGTCTTGTCGTGCCGACATAGCCAGTTGAAGTTTCAACAGTCCGGCTGCCGGAGTGCAGAGAATTCTCGATGACGAGTTCTTTTGGCGCACAGTATATCGAGTCAATGGGAGCGGTCGGGCATAATTTGAAAACTTTAAACGCATGAAACTCCGCTTGTATAGGACTGGGAGGTTCTAAAAGTGGTTCCAACAGACTGTGAAAAAATTCGAAAAGGAAATATACTCTTGAATCACTCGGATTTTTGCTTAAAACAAAAGGAAATCTCTAAAATAGAAAGGCTTGGCTCTCGATTCAAGCGAAAATCCGATAGAATCAACATGATTTTTTTTTCTTGTCGAATTTAAGAATCTGAAATCATGATCCGACACTGGGGAAAAAACACATTGGATCTAGAGTCCAGACTCTTGAAAACATCGACAAGAAAAAGTACTCTTGATTCAATCAGAATCTAGCTTAAATCAATTTAAGAACGAAGCCTCCTAATTTAAGCGGATTTCGTTCTGATTCAAGCAAAAATCCGATTGAATCAAGAGAATTTTTTCTTGTCAATGTTTTCAAGAGTCTGGACTCTAGATCCAATGTGTTTTTTCCCCAGTGAAGAGAATCCATTGCAGAAAATTCAATTTCTCATTTAAAAGCTCACTTTATCAGAAATTCCCCGCAGGAACTTGAGTTCAAAGCCACAAATTCATGCACTACTACACTCTCACAAGAGTTCGAATCATCAGGTACTCTATTTAGAAGGTACTGGCTAGGGGTTGCGCCGCGTAGCGGCCACGAGATCAACCCTCGGTAAGATTCGACGGGCACACGACCCCGCAACACGCTCACCCCTCTCGTCGCGAAGAAAACAAATAAAAACTTCAAAAGTTTTCGGCTCGGGGGCGGCCCTTGGGAAAACGAAAAGGTTTAATTGAGCAGTATCGCAAATACGAGGAGGGGTGGAGGGGGGGCGTATGGCTCAAATACGGACGTTTAACCTCAACTTCACGGCCGCCGCCGCCGCCGCGCCGTGCGTGAAAGGACGCACTCCTGTCGATTCCGCCGGCCGGCATCGCGTGTCCCTCCAACCCTTCGACGTTTCTACCCTCCACCACCCACCCTCCGCGTCCCGCCGACCCCAGAAAACCGAGTAACGAAGTTCGAGTAGGGGTGGAACGATAAAAAATGAAATGGTTGACACGGAATCGAAACGAAACGAGAAAAGAGAAAAAAATAAACGGACCTGTGGCTGACGCGGTGGGGAAAAACAACGTAAGAACCTTCAGATGTTGCTGAATTTCTCCTTATGAATAGGCTACTATTAGTATTTAAGAGGGGAAAAATATAAATAAACATTCAGATACTGAATATCAAGCGAGGCATCGATAAGTTTTTTGTATTTATTTATGTATTTATCTAAAAAGTCCATGTCCTTAGGGGTGTAGGAAATGCATTGATGAAAATGTGGAAGGATGGACAATTTTTGATGGTCGAAGGTCACAGGAAACAGGAAGAAAAAGGTCCTCATTTGCACGTATTTCTATCAAACCAAACTATGTGCATTGTGAAGTGAGCGCTGTTATGCACATATTCTTATGGGTCTCAGTGCTCATGTCTTAATGCACATAGTTCCGTTTGATAGAAATACGTCCAATTATAAAATCGCAGAGATGTTATTAATTGGAATGCCGATAAGAAAATCAGGAGAGAACGCAATAGTGTGTTCGAGAATACACTAAAAATGTGGAGAGCCGGCCCGTGGATGCGTGAGAAGAAAGCTTGGAAAATTCTGCACCCCAGCCTGTTATTTTAGAATTTTTGTAAATAAAATTCTCCGACTACACATTTTTGGGGGGGGGGGGTGGGGGGTAAAACCTCAAAAAATTATATTCACAACAAATCTTAATGTGAGAAGTCTTCTAAAATTGAAAAATGTAATAATTTGGATAAAATGAAACATTCCGAGGTTCCGCAGTTAATGCCCCCGACATTATTTGGGGTTCACCTGATTTTTCAAAAAATTGTCGCCCAAAAAAAGCGAGGACAATGCTCTGGAAAATGGGGGGAAAAAATAACTTCCCGGATTATTCGAGTTCTATGAAAGGCAAGTTGACAACAACGGAAGCCTCTTACGATGTTCTTCCCTTAGAAATGTTGGTTTGTTGAGGGGGAGGTTCCACAGGTTCGAACGCACGATAGCGAATTTCTATCCGTACACACGACACCATCTCATTTTTCGATGAGCCCCCGGCCGTTAGGATGTTTATGGGTGACGCGGCTCAAGTTCGAACGCGCTTGTTCCTATCGAAAAGCAACCCTTTCGTGTTGGCTTGACGAGGGATTATGATGAAGACATGCGAATAACGCGTGGCTAGACGGCAAATTACGTTTTTAATAATTTGGCGGGCGCAGGCAGGGAAACTGCCGATTTCATCGGTCGTAAAACAACTAGTTCGACGTGATCCACTTATCATATAATTTATTCTTTTCGTTCGTGCGACGATCGGCTGAGGAGTCGGGACATTTTATTTTGTAGGGGGCGCAATGGAGCCCTTACTTGACGGCTGCGTCAGGCAAGTTATTGTCATTTTGAGTAATCGTAGAATTTTATCCATGACATGCATCGATATGCTTAAACTTCCAGTTCCAAAAAACATGCATCGATATGCTTGCACTTCTAGTTCCAAATAATCAGGGTGTCTACTAAAACAGACTGGCCAAAAATCAGTACTTTCACAGCACTTTTCCGGTACATTCCCAAGAAATTCAGTATCTCCTCAACAGAAAAATTCAGTACTTTTTCAGTAACTCCAATCGACGAAATTCGAAAAATTTCAAAAATTTGAATTTCTCGCTCAAATTGCGACAAAAATGATGAAAAAAATTCCGGATCTTCTTGCGGAATTTCCGCACTTTTTCAGTGCTTCAGGACCGCGCTTGAAAAATTAGTACTATTTCCGGACTTGTAGACACTCTGAAATAAAGTATATCTACCCTATACAAAACGTCATTTTCAACTTTTCCTGCAGTTACATTTCAAAATTTGAAAGGAGGAAAGAGTTAGAAAGAAATAAATCTCACATTGCATAAAAGCTAATTCTTGTGAAATCGTCCAATGCTAAAGAAAATGGATACCCTAGCGTAGATTTATCCTTGCGAATGGCTTTCCGTTTTACGGAACTCTTGGCAGCATACGTTATGATTGAACAGTCAAACTTGCGTATGAATTGATGGAAAGCGTCATCGTTCCGTTCATCTCCTTATCAAGAGCAGTAAAATAAAAATTAGAGTTGGGTTTCCGTTTCTTTTAAGGACATAATTCGTTAATTGGATCATCGATTTGAAGTTCTTTCCTATTTCGATGGTCTGATAAGGGCCTTCTTCAGCTTTAAGTGACTCACTCTGATATATTCATATTGATTTACCGAGAAGACCTTTGATGACTCTCAGGGGTAAAGCTAGGTTAGTATTTCTGACATATGTACACTAATGGAAATTTTGGAGTGAAATTCTGTGCCGGAATCTATGTAGCGCCCAAAAGGGCCAAAAATCCCCAGTGATAAGAATGCAGAGCGGAATTTCATCTCCCTGCGGAGTGACTTAAACTTTTAATGGAGTGTCATACGATTTTATACATGGCGATAATTTCACTTTACATTTGTATTCTGGGTGTCAACTACAGTTTAATTTTGGATTTTCCTGATATTTTAAACGAGATTTCCTGATTTTATGCGCTATTAAATTGACACTCTTTTGAATTTAAAAAAATCAACATACATACTGAAATGAATCAAAGTTGTAAACATGCTAGAGAACGGTTAAGGTACTCGGAATTTGCTGACCCTTAATCAATTTTCCTGGTAATATTGAATTTCCTGATATTTTCTGGTTTTTACTGACTGTAGACATCCTGGTATCCCTTGGGGGGTTTTTGGGCGTTGTATGCACCCCAGCACCGAATTTCCCTCCTAGATCCATATTTAAAGCAGAATATTTGCAAGAAAATCGACGCATGCAAAGTTTTTCCACATAATGGCAAATCGCGACTGTGATTGCGCAAAATATGATGCATTGGAACGCACACGCTTGTGATTTGTTTACCCTGCCAATCATCGAACTCGCATATTTATGGAAAAAGATTTACGGCCTCTGGCGGGCGTTTACATTCCTGGAAACCGCCAAATTGACCGATGATATAGTGCGGCGAACGACGCTAACAATCAACATTCGTGAGTTATAGGCAAACATCGGAGCGTTATATTTCAACCGCTTTTAAAATAGTCATAATTCATCCGCGATGCCGCATGATGACAGAGAGATGGAGAAGGATCCTAGAGAAATTCCACTAGTAAGAGTTAGAACTTGTGTCATTTCGTTTTCCACGATAGTTCATTCCCGGAAGCCGTAAAAACGTGGAAACCACGCGTGGGATAAATGAATGAAACCACAATTATCGTTATACACACTGGAAAAGAGAATCTCTTAGGCCAAGAGTCCTCACTCTTAAAAATTTTGACGTGAAAAAAATCTCTTGATTCAATCGGATGTTTGCTTGAATTAAAAGGAAATTCGCTTAAATTAGGAGGCTTAGCTCCGAGATTCGAGCAAAAATCCGATTTGATTAGGAGTATTATTTCTTGTCTAATTTTTTAACAGTCTGGTTTCCCAACGCACTGAGGAAAAGGAAAAAATCTGCCGCCGATAAATATTTTCCCTTGAATCGAGAATATACTGCTTACTTAAAACTACTTTCTTGCTCAATTCAAGCATTGTCTTTCTTGTTTCTAGAAAAGTCGAACTTTGACAACAGTTCAGTGTTCATGCGGCGTTTTTCCTAAGGCAGATTTCCTGCGGTTGAAAATTAACACGAAAATTCCACTCACGCCTGACTCGACGTGTGAAATGACGCTCGAAGCGCTGTCAATCGAAATTATTCGTCGGGATCTCTTACCTGGAACAAAGAAAAACACACATACATTAATATACATATCATTAATATAAACTTCGAAGGATTCTGCCTTTTTCTATTTCACTCGAGGGGAAGTGTCCCCTCCCGGACTCTCTTCCCCACCCGGTGACTGACGCTGCGCTGCGCTGAACGGTTCAGCCTGAACCTTTCCCCTACGTCTGACCGTTCCCCACTCCTCTGTCAATCGAACCATATGCCACCGCTTACGTATTGTCGCTCGCCCACCCAGGTACCTACCGGCCAGCGGTCAGTTGATGATAAATCTCGCTCATGCTCCTACGCAGCTACGCATTGATTACCTACGCCAGCGAATTACTTTCCAAATAATTAGAATTTCTTCGATAATGGTTTTCTTTATTTATTCGACTGTATTTTTGTCTCTATTCTACTGTGATTTCCTTGGTTCTCTACTGTGTTTTTCCTAAATCTCTGAGTCAGAAATCTGAAGCACTTCGGTATGCACCGAGTACTTCAGATTGTGACCTGAAATCTTCGGTATATACCGAACTACTTCAATTGTCTGACCCGAACTTCGGCAGATGGACCTTAACTTTTCGGATGCGTGATCCGAAAACTTGAGAGATCCATATGATCTCAGCTTCGGGTTCCATGCACAAATTTTTTTCTCCGTGTTTCCTTATAGGGGACGCAACTAAAATTTCAGTAAATTTTTTTTCAGAAAAGTAAAGAAAAAAAAGAAAAAAAAAGAAAAAAAAAGAAAAAAAAGTGGCTAACGATGGTTCCTCACCTTCACGTGGTGTTGGCTGTTTTTACTAAGTGGGAACCGTCCATTTTAAGATATAGTCTATTTCTTGCCCTGCCATTATTATTCTACAAGTTAATTGTGGAGTGAGAATTTCATAATGTTTTCTATGAAATCTTCAAAATATGGTGATAAAAAATTTGCAACTACTACAAAATCGGCTCGCTTCGCGAGCCGAATGTCACTCGCGTAGCGAGTGACCGGGGGTCCAGGGGGCGTAGCCCCGGGCTAGGCGTGACGGGCGCGCGAAGCGCGCCCAGAACGGCTAGTAAATACATACACGCACATCAAATCGAGAAAAACACACACGGATGAGAGGATACGTCAAACGATACGGGGCGAGACATGGTCGTACAATTCTGCCGTGCTAAGGAAGAACGCCGTATGAACCTACAAGCGTAGCTAAATTTCGATTAATGAGGCACGAATCACCGGGTAAACTCATGAATATTTTTCTTCCAGTTTCTCAGAGAATATTTTTCGCAATTTCACCTAAAGTTCCTGAAAATTTCAAGGAAAAATGTTTATAATTTTCTTCAAAAGTAAACATTTTATCAAAGGACATTTGGCAACTTTCGAATGTTCATACGGCGTTCTTCCTTACAGCGGTAGTACAATCGTGAGCTCGACCGGGAACCTCAGCAAAGGAACCGAAATACTGCCGCACTGAGAAAGAACGCCGTAAGAACATTCGAGAGTTGGCAAATTTCCTATGATAAAATGTACATTTTTGAGTAGAGTTATGAACACTTGTCCTTGAAATTTTCAGGAACTTTAGGTGAAATTCGAGCAAAAGTATCCGAAAAACTGGAATTAAAATTTTCATTAATTTACCCGGAAATGTGCATTTTATCAAAGGAAATTTGGCAACGCCTGAAGGTACATACGTCGTTTTTCCTTGGCATGGCAGAGTAGTCCTAGTCAGTGGTTGGAATGCTGTAAAAAATTCGGGTAAGTGCGAAGAGAGGCCGCGGCAGCGGCTGTACCGCCCAACGCCGAGTGGTAGCGTGGTAGCGCGATTCGACCGAGAGCCCGTGAGTCAAAGACCTTTTCCTGATTCCAGCACCGGCGCCCGTGCTGCCAAACCAGTAAGCTTCCAACCGAGAGCTCTCGGAAAATTCTCTGGAAATAAGACTCGACTGCGGGAAAAGGACTTTCACGGAAAAAGTGTTAATGTTGCGCCGAAAGGGTTGAATGGAACGACTTCTCCGTTCACCTGTGCCGTGGTATCGTTTTTGAAGCGGAGAGCTCAGGAAACGCTTGTTTCTTACGCAGATTGTGAAGTCAGGGTTGTATTTCAGACTTGACAGGGTGCCTAACAGGCTGAACAAAAATCAGTGCTTTGACAGTACTTTTTCAGTACATTCCCGAGAAATGCAGTACTTCCTCAAGAGAAAAATTCAGTACTTTTCCAGTACCTCCAAGTGACGAAATTCGGAAAATTTCAAATATTTGAATTTCTCGCATACATTGCGACAAAAATGAAAAAAAAGGAAAAAATTCCGGACCTTCTTGCGGGATTCCGCACTTTTTGAGTACTTCCGGACCGCCCTTAAAAAATCAATACTATTTCCGTACTTTCCAGAAATTCCAAACTTGAGGGCATGCACCCTGCTTGAGGATGTTTGTTTTGATCAAATACGCTTCGATAGTTCTCGGAGTGCTAAAAGGGACCGAAAATTCGCAAACTCTCCGATCCCTTTAAGCAGGAAAGAGTGACAGCTGAATGGTCTGCCGGTGAATTTTTTCCTCGAGTCCTGCGAACACCGACCCAAACTAGTTCCATCTTAATCAACAGACGACAAGAGACTCCAGTTTAATGACCTAGCGATTAGACGGTTCGTAACCTGAAGCCTTGATTACGACTCGAAATGGAGACAATCGCAATTTGAGCAATTTATCCAGCTATCGACGTCCACCATCTTAGCAACGTGCGACTGTTATTTCCTGGAGAGAGGTAATAAAACAAAATGTCCTCGCGACAGGCTTGAAAACACCGCTTCCGGCTAGCGTAGAGTTCGACTTGATTAAAATGTCGTTTAACGCCCAAATTTTTCGGCGAATTGAAACTACATTCGGACTGCATTTTGCAATTTGGAACTTGAATTATATCAAATTTTTCACGTGCACGAGTCACGAGTTGAGCTGCATGTGGTTGAAAAACGCTTAACGTACTTGGATTTTCCTGATCCATGACCGACCATTCTTATATTTTCCTGATTGTCCTGGATGATAACGAATTTCCTCATATTTTCCGGTAATTTCATCAAGGTATGTCTACTAGAACAGGGTGGCCAAAAATCAGTACTTTTACAGTACTTCTTTAGTGCATTCCCAAGAAATTCGGTCCTTCCTCTACAGAAAAATTCATTTCTTTTTCAGTGCCTCCATTCGACGAAATTCGAAAAATTTTAAATTTTTCGCTCAAATTGCGCCAAAAATGACGGCAAATTTAAAAAAATTCCGGATCTTCTTGAGGAATTTTCGCACTTTCTCAATACTTTCGGACCGCCCTTAAAAAAGCAGTACTATTTCCGGACTTTCCGATAATTCCGGACTTGTAGACACCGTGTTCATGACAAATTGCAACCGTGGCTGAAGCTCGGGCGGCGAGGAAGCGTTCACAGGTTTGGAGGAGTCACGGACCCCTCTTTTCGGGCCTGGTTGATTAAATAGTGTCGGAGGAAGTTATAAAAATCGGAGGAATTTACGGGAAGCGAGGCAAAAGCCCGGGCGCTGACGGGTTCCGAGGCAGGAACCCGATTCGTTCCGAAAACGCAGTCATGCGTGTCTTGACGTCCACGCTCACGTCCGCGCTTGCCGAGCTTGGCCCCGGAAAAAACTCCTTCCAAGTTCACTCGAATCCGACGCACAACTCCGCTGAGCCCCCGAAAACTCCCTAATGGCCTGGTTACACGATCAAATTCCCGTCAAATTCTGATCAAATGGTGACTGGTGCGCACCATCTAACATCAAATTTCTGCGGCCTGCAAAAATTTGATGGTAGATGATGGAACTGTGGGGCTCAACCTTCATCTGATTTCCACACAACCGTGCTTATTTCATGCTTATTTCAATCAACACGCTGTTTTAATTTATTATACTCATCACTCTAGATAACTATCGACCGCCATCTTGGTCATCATTTTGATTGGAATTTGACGAGAATTCGATCGTGTAACCAGGCCATAAAACGAGTCTGTTGCAAGCAAGAGATAATACAGCCAACTGGACACACTTTCAAATGGATTTCCCATAAAGGGAAAATTCGCGCGCAGGGTGTCTACTAAAACAGGCTGGCCAAAAATCAGTACTACTGCAGTACTCTTTCTGTACATTCCCGAGAAATTCAGTACCGCCTCAATAGAAAAATTCAGTACTATTTCAGTACCTCTATTCGACGAAATTCGAAAAATTTCAAAAATTTGAATTTCTCTCTCAAATCGCGACAGAAACAAAAAAAATATGGACCTTTAAACGGAATTTCCGCAATTTTTCAGTACTTCCGGACCGCCCTTAAAAAATCAGTACTATTTCAGGACTTTCTGGAAATTCCTGACTTGTAGACACCCTGAATCGGCTGTACCTCTTGCGCGCAACATGGTCCATTTTGCATGGTCTGATCATATCACCTCCAGTCTGAACGTTTCAACCCTGTTTGCAGCGATTGAATTCTTGCTGCACTGGAAAAAACAAAAAACACATTGGATCTAGAGTCCAGACTCTTGAAAACATTGACAAGAAAAAATACTCTTGATTCAATCGGATTTTTCCTTGAATCAAAACGAAATCCGCTTAAATTAAAAGGCTTAGTTCTTGATTTAAGCTAGATTCTGATTGAATCAAGAGTACTTTTTTTTGTCGATGTTTTCAAGAGTCTGGACTCTAGATCCAAAGTGGTTTTTTTTCCCAGTATGCTTAGTAGTTTTTCAGGGGAATCGAGAGTCGATGAATCCCCTTCGAGTAAAGACCCTGGCAGCATTTCCCGAAAAAAAAGGACGAATTTTCCGACATGGCAACACCGATTCCGACGACCGCAGGCTCCTCGCACTCATCGCTTTCATTCCATTTTCCCGAGCCCCCCCCCCCCCCCCCCCCCCCCCCCCCCCCCCCCCCCCCCCCCCCCCCCCCCCCCCCCCCCNGGCGGCCGACCCGACACGACGGCGGCGCGGACGAAATCGGACGGGTCCGAAGGGATGGCGATCGAAAATACGGGGGAGCGGGGAGGGGGGTCGAGAGGGGAGTTTTTAATTACTCCGTCCGCACGCATCGCCGGGCCAAAGACAAACATGGACGGTGACAAAAAGCTGTCGATGCGATGCCATCGATCGCCCAAGAGCGGCCCGCCGCGTCAGGTCCGGTCCGATCCGATCGTCGGGTCGAGAATTCGTAGCCTCTCCGACGTGAGAGCGTGCCTCGATTCCCGCATGAGCCCCAGAAAGCACGTATTTACATGAAAATCAGGGTTCACATGAAAATCGAGATACGCCCACGATTGTCACAGAATTTAGAAAATGAAATTCCCTCACATTTCCCTAACACATGAAATTCTCTGACAATTGAAGATGTGACGGATGGTTAAAAAGACATGCTTGGACCATATTTTGCAATAAGGAACCAGAATTTCTGGATCATTATAGAAAGAAACAACATATATGCCATCGGTTTCCGTATACAGAAAGGTGCTTTTACAGTAAAGCCGGAGTTCCTTATTGCGAAATTAATCCACTTGAAAATAGTTTTTAGACAAAACTTCTTGTTCCAAACCTCTCATTCTAAGCAAGTGAAGGTGGTTTAAAAAATTTTCCCTGACATTTTCGTCAGTTACCCTGACATTTCCCGGTTATCCCTGATTTTCTAAAATTCCCCGACGTTTCACGGTCTTTCCTGACTCTGGCAACCCTGTCTCTTGTAAAAAATTAAATTCCCTGGTAAAAATCGGCAGTAGAATCTGTGTTCCAAAATACCATAGACCAACAGCCGGCTGTAAGATTTCCAATAGCTTCTATAACCGGCTACACAATTTCTTATAGCCTTTTACAGCCGATGGCGATTAAGCAACAGCCAGGCGATAAAGTGTATGCTAAACGTTACTAATTACGGATGCTAAGGACTTAGTGAGTTTTTGGAATACTGCTCTCTTTTTGGGCCGTAGTATCTTGATTTATTTAGCAAGGAAAGCTCCGTACTTTTGATGAATGCCTGCCATTACTAATATATTAGAGCGCCTTCAGTTTCGTATGATACTGTGCAATACCTCTGGTGTGAAATAGTTGCTTTAAGCGCCGTGGCAGGAGGGCAGCCAACGCGAAACGCGCATTGGCGCCTACAAACCTAACAGGGATACTTCACGCGTTGCGCAATGCGTGACGTATCCCTGTTAGGTTTGTAGGCGCCAGTGCGTCGCCGCTCCGCTTTGTGTTAGACTCTAATATTTGATCTTCCGGAGTCAGCGTTATTCAACTCATGATTTTGAAATGTTTGCACATCCTGTATGGATTATTCTCATTTTAATTGATGAGAAAAAAAATATGTATCAAAGGAAAATATAATGTGTGTTTTGTAAATATTAAGGTGGTTCCGTATCAAACTTAATGATTTCCTAAGCACACGAATTTCTACACAGTTTCTTATAGCCTTTTATAATCGATGGCGAAAAAGCAACAGCCAGGCGATAAAGTGTAAAGCCCGGCGATAGGAACTATAGCCCGGCTGCATAATTTTTTATCGCTTCGTATAGCCCAGCCGTATGATTTTCTCCGCATTCTACAGCCAGCTACATGATTTTCTGTAGCCTTCTTTAGCCGGCTATAAGAATTCCTATGGTATTTTGAAACGCAGCTCTTATCGCCAATTTTTATCAGGGTTGCCCGATTAAATTTGGCGATAGCTGACGTGGCTTAGTTCCTTTCTGCCGAACGCGGTCCATTTAAAAGGAATTCCGTCGACGAGCCGGCAACTTGGCCCTTTGAACCGTTTGACATTTCCCTCCAGCGATCGGGGAGCGTGTCTGATCGCTGATAGCGACCGGGGGTCAGCGGTGCCCCCTCGATCCTGGAAGAGGGGGGGGGGGGGACGTCTGGGCTCAAAATTGGAGGACGAGGCCGGGGTCAGAGGTCAGGCGGCCGCGGCAGACACCGGCGAGCGGGAGGGAAACAAGAGGTATTTACAACGACAATTACACGGCTTATTAATTAGCTCTCGATCTCGCGGCCCGATGCGGACCCCCATACGGGCCGCCGCCAATTAACATACCTCACATTGATATTGGGATGTTCCGATAGCGGGACAGGCCCGCGGAGGACTCCCGAACTCGCTCGGCTCGTCGACAAGTTTTTTGGTGTTTCGGGAAGCGTTCGGACTTAAAACCTCGTTGACAAACGATGCGTTTGAAACATGCACCAGAAGTTCGTAATCAGCCACCAAATTATAGAAACATAGTACCAGGGCTGTATAGTACCAGGGCGGTTTTGATACCTATGAGGATGGCGACAAAAAAGACATATATTTTTCCATCTAAACTCTCCGGAAAAATAACACCGATTTCCTCCGATCGGGTGAAAATCAAAATCGACTGTTTGAACTGACTAACCATTGAAATCGGTAGTGAAAATCGAACAATTTTTGTCGTGGTTGTCCAAATTTAGAAACAGTCAAAGGCAACGATAGCCTACTCGAGTGAAAATTTATCAGGTGCGCAACCTCAACAAAACCGAGAAAATCCGTACTTTAAAAGTGGGAATCCGGACCCTGATAAGCACCATTGGATGCTGCTGCGATCGGGCATGCTATTTCCTAGAGTAAAAGAACCTATGCCTTAGTTTCATGAACTTTCCCCTGGATAATTTCATCGAAACTTTGGCCTTTCTTTACTAAAATTGTTCATCTTAAGCCACTGCCACTGCACTGGATTACCATTAGTTGATAGAAACCGTCGGGGAAATCTTAGCAACACCCGATGACACTATCAGGTTTTGAATTTCCACTCTGTATTTGAGAAAGAGCGAATTCTTGATGAAAATCGTCATCACTTCTCCGTGATGTTGAACCCGATTTTTTTCCTCAAGAGAGAATAATGACTGGAGACACAAGCTGTCTGGAGGTCGAGGATCTTGATGTTCAAACCACAGCCTGTCACAGGCCCCTCTTCGTTCCAGTAGAGTTGCCACGATGGTGACTGTGATCGCGATATAACCGCAATCGGAATTATTTCAAATCGGCCAAGTCATTATTTCGCAGTATTTTTCAAGAGACTACGAATCGACCCGCGAAAACTCATCGCCGGTAGCGCAGTATCCTCTGCTGGCTTCACATCCTAAGGACGGTATTTCAGGATCAGGGTTGAAACTCCATGCTACGGGAGAATGCTGTGTGGGTCAAAATATGTCTCACTGGAAGAAAAAAACACATTGGATCTAGAGTCCAGACTCTTGAAAACATTGACAAGAAAATTGACTCTTGATTCAATCAGATTTAAGCTTAAATTAAAAGGAAATCCGCTCAAATTAAGAGGCTTGGTTCTTGATTTGAGCTTAAATCTGATTGAATCAAGAGTCCTTTTTCTTGTCAATGTTTTCAAGAGTCTGGACTATTGATCCAATGTGTTTTTTTTCCACTGCTTCTTTCCTTCTTTTTACGAAGTTTTTTCTAAAAGTGTCAAGTGTCGGAGGTATGGCCTCCAAAAATTTTTGGTTACATGATGGTATTTTATTTGAATTTTAGCGACCTCCCTAGACCAACAGTTAGGAAAATGGATTCACCCCACGACTTTTACTATTGAATACATCAATGACCTCAAAAATCTCGAAAACTTATGATTTCAGGCAGTGTTCGAAACTCATCTTTGAGTTTCAGGAGCCATGTGGCTCATCAAGCTCGATTTTTAGGCACTGGTAAAAAAAACCTCTTGGACCAATGCCGCGGTGCATTGACTTAAGAGTGCAGTTTCTTGTCGCCGGATTCAAAAGTCTTGAACTCTTGTTTCAAGCGGATTTTGCATTGATTCAATTCAAAATCCGCTTGAAACAAGAGTCCAGACTCTTAATTCCGGCGACAAGAAACTGCACTCTTGAACCAAGAGGTTTTTTTACCAGTGGGGGCCATTGAAGATTTTTTAGGGGTCGAATTGACTTTTTGCCTCCTTTGAAGAATAGAGTCGAAATAGGGAAACGCAACGATTTCGAAAACCGTGACCACATTGCAACCGAAGACTGCCAATAAAGGCCGTTTTACTCGTGACAATGAACTCGATTCCTCTCATCGAACAAGAGATGGCGCAGTTCATCGCTGTTTACACTTGGTTTATTTACCAATAAATGCCCGAAACAATAACTGTCCCGATTCGGGGAAAAGAGAGGGCTTTGCCCGCCAATGAGCATCGGTTACCGACCGACCGATCCGAACATCGATCACTCAAAGTCAAAACGAGTTTCGGCGATCGTGGTGTAGATAGAATCGTCCAACACGAGGTCTTTTCTCCTGTCGAAAATCTTCTCGAGTTTCCTCCAGTTTTTACTTATACCGCCGTGCTAAGGAAAACCGCCGTATGAGCCTTCGAGCGTTGCCAAATTTCCTTGGATAAAACACGAATTTCTTGGTGAACTTATGAATATTTTTTTTCCAATTTTTTAAATAATTGTGTTCGCAATTTCACCTAAAGTTCCTGAAAATTGCAAGGGAAAATATTCATAACTTTCCTCCAAAATAAACATTTTATCGAAGTAAATTTGGCAACTCTCGAATGTTCATACGGTGTTCTTCCTTAGCACGGCAGCGTACATCACCGTTTTCCTCACTTTTTCCAGGATCAGAGACAAGAAACTGTGCGTACCTACTCTGGACGGACTATTTTTGGAGTTACCGTATTATTGGCAGAATTCAACACCAGAAAAAGCCTTCGGAAAAATTTTCACACGATGAACTGGGGAAAAATGAACTTGGTATTGGTATGGTTCTCTGCTGGATTTCAGGATGAGAATTCTCATTGAGTCAACTGAAAATCGCTTCAAGACGGGACGTCCCGTAAAAATAACAGAAATTCCGTTTGAAACATGACATTTTGTCACCAGAATTTCAGCGCACTCTCTTTTGGGGCTACTATTTGCGGCTTATGTTAGAAACAGGTTATGCGCCATCAGTTTTCTGATGCACATAAGTGCTTTTACAGATGAGGCAGAAATTGAGGTTTCTAATTGCAAAAGAAAGCTCAATTGAACCGTGCGCATAGACCATCATATCGCGATCCTGCTTCAGGCCCGATCGAGGTTGCCAGATTGCGCGTTAAAACGTGGATAGTAGCAAAGGGTAAACGATGGAGATGTTGCATGTGCGAGGGATTTGCGATTTGACCATTGATTCTTACGTAAAAGTTCGCGAAAAACCCGATGGTGCCACTGGTTTTCTCTGAAATCATCTCCCAAGCTCAAAAAAAGTTCTGAAAGTGAGGCCAAAATGGAGGGGATATCCCACCCGACCCTGAGAGTCCACCTCTACATCAAAACAAACTCTCCATGCAAAGATAGGGAGCAAATACATTGACAGGGCTGCCACTTTATTTGGGAGCCCCACAACTGAAAACACGGCGACCCTGCTGATGTATTTGCTCCCTATCTTTGCATGGAGAGTTTGTTTTGATGTAGAGGTGGACTCTCAGGGTCGGGTGGGATATCCCCTCCATTTTGGCCTCACTTTCAGAACTTTTTTTGAGCTTGGGAGATGATTTCAGTGAAAACCAGTGGCACAACCGTGTTTCTCGCTAACTTTTACATGAGAATCAATGGTCAAATTGCAAATCCCTCACACATGCAACATCTCCATGGGGGAAATTTTCTGATTTTCCAGCACTGTCAACAACCCGCTCGACTGACCCATTAGGGAAAAGCTCAGCAGCTCGGCAACTTCAGCTCCCGACACTTTTTAATTTAGCCGGGAAAGGCATGGAGGAAGGGCGAGGGGGTCGGAGGGGCTCCGATAAAAAGAGCGTATTAACGTCGTCGAAACACAAACAAATCACGCTATCCGGCTATTTTAACCGGCGGGCTCCGAGCGAAATTTCCCGGGACAGAGGCCCGTAACTATGATTTTCTCGATGTTAACGAGTCGCCCGATACAACAAAAGCTCCGCGCTTTTTGACGGCCCCGCGACTTGTTTGAACAATCGCGAAGTTTAATTCCCAACGGGCACGATCGACTCTAACAAGTTGAGCGTAGGGCTCCAAATGGAGACTTCCTAGTTACCGGGAATTTACGGCTGAAATCTAATTTTACTTTCCCAGAAAACTTCCATACCTAGTAGAAAATGCACAAATGAAGCCCTCTTCATGAAATGCGTAAGAGTAAATTTGAAATTACTCAACTCTGTTTTTCTATTTTGTCTAATCCCTCCTCGTGGGATCACAAGAAATTAGCAGAGAACACGGGAATGAGGTATCTTGGTAATACAATAGATACGTAAAAAATAAGAACGGTTTTGGAAAAATAATTCTGAATTCAGACAATAGTTAAAGTCCTTAGTTCGATTGATTCGTTGATAGTTGAGCTCTCGATAAGTGGCGCCGCGCCTTGCTAAATTGCGATAAATGCAACTATTCGTGCTCGACGAGGGTCCGTGTTGTATGGCAGAATATTGAAGGCGCACTAGCTTTAGTCGCATTGTCTAGATACCACTATTCGTGCTCTACGATTATCCTGGTTGCATACGCAAAATATTGAAGGCGCACTAGCTTTAGTCGCATTGTCTACATACCACTATTCGTGCTCTACGATTATCCTGGTTGCATACGAAAAATATTGAAGGCGCACTATCTTTAGTCGCATTGTCTAGATACCACTATTCGTGTTCTACGCTTATCCTGGTTGCATACGCACAATATTGAAGGCGCTTGGGCTTATTCCTTCCTACAGGTACATGTGCGATCGAAAATTTTGAGGAGAAATATCCATAACTATCCTCAAAAATAAACATTTTATCGAGGAAAATTTGGCAAGAGGAGAATGCTCATACGGCGTTCTTCCTGAGGTCGGCAGGAGAGCTGACGAGAAAGAAAAAAGACACCTAAACTTTGATCGGGACCACGCGGTCGGCACGAGGCACTCGTTTCCTCACCGCGGTCTACACTGTCATGCTAAGGAAGAACGCCGTATAACAATGAAAATTCAAGAGTTGCCAAATTTCCTTCGATAAAATTTTTATTTGTGAAGAAAGTTTTGGATGTTTTGGCTCGAAAATTTCGGGAACTTTAGGTAAAATTGAGTACAATATTATCCGAAAAATTGGAAGGACAATATTAAAAAGTTTGCCGGGAAATTCGTGTTTTATCAATCGAAATTTGGCAACGCCTGAGGGTTCATACGGCGTTTTTCCTTAGCACGGCAGCACAGGAGCGAGATCCGGTTGCCTGGAGACCGCCTAGTTCTAAGCCGAGTCTTAGACGAGGGATAAAAGGGTTGCAATCCCTGCTCCGCCGCGGCCTCCCGAAGCAGGGATGAAGCTGCCACGCTCAAATGTCAATTACGAAATGTCAGCGGGGATCGCGACGTTGCCAAAGATACCGCTGAGAAACCCACCCCTTCAGTTGTGAGAGGGACAGGTTGCTCAGTCTCTACCAGGGTGTGTGAAAGACAAATTTAAAAAAAAAAAAATAAATAATTTCCTGGTAATTCTATGCGCTTATGATCAAAATTTCGTACTTGAGCAAAATATTCCCGGCAAAATGTTGTAAACGCATGGAAATAAACATAGAAATAAAGGGACCAGTCGTCTTATTTGCTAACGATAGGTCGTTATGCTTAAATCGACGTTTCCCGAACGAAGGAACGTAACATCATTCCAAGGTTCCAAGATCGACTCAAGAAAAAGTTTTCACAAGAATGTACCTGTGCAAGTTGTGTCCAAATTTGTCAGACTTTTACATGGGATTATCATCCCATGTAGAAATCCTGTAAATCCATGTGATCCATGTGTGATCTCTGGGAAAACTCAGTGAATTTTTCAGTTCGAAATGCCAAAGATTTCAATGGTGAAAATGAAATATACGGGGGGAAATTTCGCGACATTGAAGTGCAGATACGTTTTATGTATTAAAAAGTGAGTTACAAACTACGCAGATTGCACCCTAGGGAGTGGATTCCAGACTTTTTTTGAGTTAATTTTCGCTCAAGAAGTATATAGTTGGTTGTATCTCTTGCTGGCAACAGACCTATTTTTGGGCATTTCCTGCATCTCTGAGCATTAGTGCAGCTCTAGATTAGGCTAGGGGTGTGCGGACTGATCTGTGATCCCGAAAATCCTGCATTACCTATTCAAGGAGAGTTTTGCCATGGTTGTACCGCTCTCTGATTGGTTCATTAGTTTAAGGCTTCCCATGAGGCTTCCCTTTTGAACCGATGTAAAACAACCCGATCGAGAGGAATTTGTGTTATCGAGTGAAAAAATGATAGATAATCTAACAAATGAAGTGTAATTTTCGGCAAATTCGTCTATCAAAATTTTGTTCGGAACGCAATAGAGAAATTGGATATAACCTAAATTTCTAACACGCCCAGACCTCAGTTGCCATCTTGTTTGTTTACATTGGCCCAAAACTAGGAGCGGAGGGGCTAACATGAAGGCCTAAAGCTTGTCGACTAATGGGAAAGCGGCACAATTTTTCTAATGTAAAAGGATAGAGATGACAATACCCTCCTTACATCAGTTCTCTTGAAAATCCATCAGCAGGCCGATTATTGAAATTGATAGACAAAGCTATAGACAAAGAAGACAAAAGGGATATGGAGGGATTCTATTGGTGGAAGCTGGTGGTTGCAATGGACAAAGGGGGTAGGTAATATAGACTAACTAAAGGCAACTCACGAGAGACCCTATAGTCAATCCATCATTTTCTCCATTAGTCTATGGGAACCAGGAACACCCATTTCAACCAATAGGATCGCTTCACACTCCCTACTTCTTCTTTGTCTGTAGCTTTGTCTATCAATTTCAATAATCGAACGCAGGCCTTCACCGATCTCTCTGCGATTACAGCGAGGGCCAAAAAGCGCAGCAAAATTAAGGTTTCACATCATCCGTTGTTGTTACCTATAAATTCACGTTTTTATATCAAGCACGAATCGCTGAATGTGAATTCGCTTGATGTTTTAAACTTTCACTCAGTTTTGACTCGAGTAGTTTCCTTGCATTTTGTTCAAGGTCAATCTGAAAGTTTAATTGTCAAATAATTTTTGCCCTCGACCCCTGGAAGCCTGAGCTGGGGAGCCGGCTTCCTTTCGAATGTGAGTAGGTTTGCTACGACCCTGTCTTGTGAGAGAGGGTTGGCAGCCCTTTCAGACCCTAACGCCCCCCCCCCCCCCCCCCCNTAACGATTTCAAGGATGAAAGTCGCCCAACCTGAGTCTGCAATGCTTTCATTTCGATGGCTTAGGGGAAGGTTGGCAACGACTCAATTTCGAATACTCCGTGTGGGAAGGTTGGCTGCCCTTGCAGATCCTAAGGCCTCCATGAGCTGTCGGAATCATGATGGGTTCCCAACCTCGGTGCTCTAGTTTCACTTCAATGGATTTTGATATACGAAGGCATTTGATTGGTTTTCGAAAATAGCCAGAGTGACGTCACAGCTGAAAATGCCCCCCGGCTATGTTTACACCAAGCCGGTGGTTATAAATACAAGTGCTGGGGGTGGAGCGGGCAGTCCCTGGCCAGGACTCTTTGGTGGTGGTATGTGTTACGTGTGCTTTATGTGTTTTATTTGTGCTGTGTGTGCGTGTGTGTGTTGCTTGTGTGCGCTATGTGTTGCTTGTGTGTGCTATGTGTTGCTTGTGTGTGCTATATGTTGCTTGTGTATGCTATGTGTTGCTTATATGTTATGTGTTGCTTTTATGTGTTACATGTGTTTATGTTACGTGTTGCTTGCATATGTTACGTGTTGCTTGCATGTGTTACGTGTTGCTCGTGTGTCTTGTATGTTGTTTACCGCATGCTGGTTTTAATTTGTTGTTGTTATTTCTTTTTTGAGGTTTCTTTTCTCTTTGTCTTTTAGCCATTTAACGCATACTTCCCGGTGCTGGTTCCTCCTCTTTTTTCTACTAATTTTTTTTTGTTTGCTTTCTAAAAGACAAAGAGCAAAAAAAACCTTTTAAATTCGCGTGTTAAAGTAGAGTCCCCCAACCCCTCCCGCGTAGTAACATGATTCCGATCATGTTTTTTTTTCTTTTTTTCTTTTTTTTTTCTTTTTTTCTTTTAAAGCGTGCCAATAGGGCTTGCTTTTTTTCTTTCTTTCTCTTTGTCTCCCCTCCCCTAACAGAGAGTGGGTCTAGGAATTTTAAATATTCTAACGCCCAGTAAATTTAGAACAGGGGGCGGCGTTACCGTAGCTTTGGTTCGAAGGATGCAGTGGTGCTTGCACTTCGTTCAGTCGGCCGGCGGCCATCGCTTTCCTACGACGGCTGAATCCATAACCAGGACCCGGTATGGTGCAAGTTAGAGGGCGGTAAAAGAAACCCTCGGCCCTTCTGGCGAAAAAAAAAAAAAAAAAAAAGATGGTCCATTTTGTCTAGGCGGGAGGATACGTAAAACTCCTTCATCCCTCTCTGTTTTTTTTTTCGTAATTCGTCAGTGGATCAGTAGGCCTCAGGGGGAAGTTCAACCACTGTAAAAAAAAAGGAACAACGCGCCACTGAACTTACCTCCTGAGAAAACAAAAGTTAATACAAGTTATGGTCTTTCCCTGGTAAAAATGATCTGATGGTCATCGCCAAAACACAGTTGATAATTAATGAAATTTTAACTCCATGTTATTATCTCAAGTGATATTATAAATATTGATTGAAATCAACTGTGTCTTGACGGTGATCAACGGTTCATCTTCACAAGGGTTTCTCTAAGGTGGTGTGGAAAGAGTTCCATTGATAAGAGGTGAAACAATCTTGGCTTTAACCTACTTAGCCAGTTCCGCTCATAATTTATTTTTCTCGAGGAAACAATCCAATGAAATGGCTGTAATAATTGTCAAAGAGTGGCCTTCGGAAGAAAGAGGCCAGCCAAGGAAACATGAGACATTGCCTTTTCTTTCTTGTTCCCTTTGATTTTCGACAACGGGGTTCTGCATGATTTTGTTTAAATTCAGTTTTTACAACTTGGAGCTTTGCTGATTGTAGAGGTATTCTTTTAAAAATTTTCTGATGATTGGAGCAAGGAGAAAAAGCCCCGAAAGTCCAGAAACGACGCAGCAGCGTCCGCTCATCGTCGTAGCAAATCATAGCTCGAGATTAGTTTAACCTAACCTACTCTACCGTGCTGAGGGAAAACGCCGTATAAACCTTCAGGCGTTGCCAAATTTCCTCTACTTCTATTGTGAAGGAAACGACGATATTTTAAAGCCGACGACTGGCCTTTCTGAAATGCACATTCTGAATGCTTCTCTGCCGTGGCATTCCATTACATGATACGTTACTTTCTAAAACCCACTTTTCGAGAGACAGAGAGCGAATGCCGTCATTAGAAAGGTTCATACTCCGAGGAAATTTTTGAGAATTAACGAAAAGAAAAATAACACGTACTTGCGGTAGCATCCTTTAAAATAATGTTTTTTTTTGTTTTTAAACTCTCTTTTCAAATGACCGCGAGCCAATCAAAGGGTACGAATCGGAATGAATAAGAATGGACCACTAGACAAGGTACGAATTTCAACATTCTGATACATGTTTCTCAACCAAAATTTCACGTAGAACACGATACGCACAACGAAAATTACCAAAATCAACTCCTGACGAAGATATTCAATGATTCTTGATGCGTGAATTCAAACCACCCGCTCATGAAAACTCAATGCTCTACGTGATTCACATCGCGCGCTAAATGTTTATCATGACAGTCTCTGCGATGTAAAAATCTTCAACTTCAATCTTGACACTTTGGCTCAGCTATAGCAAATTACCAATAGTTTGAACAACACATGGTGGAAAATGAACATTGCTCGATTGAGAAGCTTGCTGAAACCGTTTTAGTGCGCGATTTGACTCACGTAGAGCTTTGAGTTTCTTGTGAGCGGGCAGTTCAAATTCCTCGTAATCAGTGCGAAATAAAAACGTTAATATCTTCGTTAGAAGTTGATTTCGGTAATTTTCGTAGTGTGAATCGTGTTCTACGTGAAATTCTGGTTAAGAAACATGTGTCAGATTGCTTAAATTTGTACCTTGTCTAGTGGTCCATTGAAGAGCAATCCCACGTACCTAGGGAGTTTTCCGACCACATCTCCTCCCACGACGGACGACCCCCTTCCCCCGAAGGGATGCGCAGGGAGAAGGAAAGGGTTGGTGGAACAAAAACTAGGGTCAAATCAAAACCACGATCGATCCCTTCACCCCGTCCGCCTTGCTCTACCCGCTTCCTCATTAAGCTCCATTCATTCATGAATCGAAAATCAAATCAACGACAAGTGTTCCGCCGCGCTTCGGAGGAACGACGTATGAGCGAATGGACGTTGCCGAACTTCTCCGTAAAAGTTTTCAAAAAAAAAATGTAAAATATTCAAAAGTTGCCCAGGAAATCCGTAGCTCACCGAGGAAAATCTATGGGTTTATAAACAAATTAGTAGTTCGTATTGAACACCACTAACAGTTCGTAAATGAACTAATTCAGACTGAGTTGCCGGTCTGCGAACCACACTAATGAGGTATCTAGTACCATCACTAAGGGATATGCGCTATATTAATGTATTTTGCCTTTACCTTTGATATAAACCACTAATTGGTTTATAAGCTATAGCTTTTTCTCAATGCTTATCGAAGTGAATTTCGCAACATCTGAAGGCTCATACGGCGTTCTTCCTCGGCGGTGAAAGGGGGTGTCTACGAAAACAGACTGACCAGAAATCAGTACTTTTTCAGTACATTCTTAAAAAATTCAGCACCTCCTCAACAGAAAAATTCAGTACCTCCAAATGACGAAATTCGAAAAATTTCAATTTCTCGCTCAAATTGCGACAAAAATTACAAAAATTCCGGTTCTTTATGCGGAATTTCCGCATTTAATTGGTACTTTCGGGCCGCCCTTAAAAAATCAATACTATTTCCGGACTTTTCGGATATTCCGGACTTGTAGACACTTAAATTCCGACAAAAATTATAAATATTCCGGTCCTTTTTGAGGAATTTCCGCACTTCATCAGTACTTCCAGGCCGCCCTTAAAAAATCAGTATCCGGACTTTCCAGATATTCCGGACTTGTAGACACCCTGCGAAGGTTTCCCTCATCAGACCCGAGACTCTAACGTCGGGAGCAGCAGCGCGAGAGACGACATGGCAACGTCGGCGCGGGCCGCGGTGTCCCCTTTTCGTTGAGGGATCGCGCATTTTGACAGGGTCGACCCTCCCTATCTACGTGGCCCCTGGAAAAAGATCGAATTACACGCTACCTTCCAACCGTACGCGGCCACACCGGGCAGGATAGGATGCGGCCTCGCTGCGTTGGAAGCGAGATTTCGGTTTGTCGCGGCTCGCGGCTTCACGAAATTGGACGCGTTTATATCGAAAGGAAGGATATCCATTGCGGGTTGAGCCCTGGGACCCGTAAGAAAACACGCCGGCAGGGCTCATGTCACAACGCGTTCAGTTCCTGTGACTCGGATCCGTCCAATTCGTCGCTTGGCTGACAAAAGGGCGTAACTACAATTTGAGATGAGCTCGAGAAAGCACTGAGCTATATGGACAACAGGGCTCATCGTCGAGTATAGTTACGCCCTTACGTCAAGAGGGCAACGAATTGATGAATGGGCATTCGAGCGGGAGGCATTGAATCCGACGACTCAACTCGACTGCCACGCCGAATACAGGGTGATCCAACAACCTTGAAACCCTTGGGGTTCTTACCCCCTTTCCAGTGACCCCCTTGAAATGGAGATGATGCGTGTGTGAGGAATTTGCGATTTGACTGTTGATTCTTGTGTGAAAGTTCGCGAGAAACACGATGGCGCCACTGGTTTTCTCTGAAATCAACTCCCAAGCTCAAAAAAAGCTCTCAAGTTGAGGCCAAAATGGAGGGGATATCCCACGCTATCCTGAGAGTCCGCCTCTACATCAAGACAAACTCTCCATGCAAAGATACGGAGCAAATTCATTGACAGGGCTGTCACTTCATTTGGGGACTTCAAAATTGAAAACATGGCATCACTGCTAATGTATTTGCTCCCTATCTTTGCATGGCGAGTTTGTTTTGATGTAAAGGTGGACTCTCAGGGTAGGGTGAGATATCCCCTCCATTTTGGCCTCAACTTGAGAGCTTTTTTGAGCTTGGGAGATGATTACAGAGAAAACCAGTGGCACCATCGTTGGTGCTGGAGGAAAGGGACTTTCGGATCACCCTGTAAAAGCAAGATCCGTATTCATGAGACAGGTTTGCTGATGATAAACTGGGAACAAATTGTGATTTCATCCGAGCAAAAATATTCATGAATTTGCCGCTGAAAATATTTCCCGTTGAATCGAAAGAAAAAGATTCTCATATCAGGAAGAAATTCGCTCGTCACACTCTATCATATAAAAAACTCTGTAATATATATAAATTATTATTATATGAGTAACGCGTGACGCATAACGTCTGAAGCGCGAAGCGCTTCGTGGGGTTGAACCGCGAAGCGCTCAGAGGATGTACCTCACTGGTATCGAGTTGAAATCTACTGCATTCAAGCGATTTCATCCTTACTATACAGAAAGATATCTAGGCGGTAATGTTTAGTTGTGTAATGTAATGTTAAACATTTCTGTTTAGTGAACAGGGTGGTAAAATAGAGCTGGATCCGTGCTATTCTACGGGGAAATCGAGTCCAGAAATTAGCATCCTGTACTGCCGTGCTAAGGAAAAACGCCGTATGAACCATTAGACGTTGCCAAGTTTCCTTTGATAAAACATAAATTCCCTGGTAAACTTACGAATATTTTCCTTCCGATTTTTCAGATAATTTTGTTCGCAATTTCACCTGAAATTTCGGCAGATTTCAAAGAAAAACGTTCATAAATTTCTTTGAAAATGAACATTTTATGGAAAGAAATTTGGCAACTTTCGAATGTTCTTACGGCGTTCTTCTTCAGCGCGGCAGTGCAGCTTACAGTACTAGGGTCGCAGTTCATGGTTTTAGATTCCTTTTATACTTAAACCTAAGTTTTTATAATGCTTGAGAACAGCGCGAGGTTTGATCAAGCTCGACTTTCACACAACAGTAAAGGAAAATTAAAAATAGATATATATACCTTGAAGTAAGAGCCGATGACATGAATAAAAGCGCGGTTCATCAATTTTATGAAAAAATAAAGATGGGTAAATTAGGTTCGACTGAGGTTGTGAGGGAGAGGAGTTTCCGAAGTTGATGTATAAATTCGCGTCACGTACGAAGTTCCACAACTTCAGGACGTCTACTCTGAAATTCATCACCTCGCGAGGGGGGTGGGGGGTCCTCTGAGGAGAACTCGGCACCGCAGAGCCATCCTTTCCTTTCCTCCCTACTTTCTCTTCTCCCTCTGTGTAATCGGGCTGAAATATCGAGGTGGCTCTTTTTATTATTACTTGGGAAGGTGGAGAAAACGCCAAGAACATTTTTAGAGAAATGTTCTCTTGAAACCAGAATGATTCATGATCACAGCAAAATTTGACGGACTTTTTTTCTTTAAGAACCGAAAAACAGGCTAGCCATGGAAATTTGTAGCTGGAAACGTCCGACTTCCTCAGATTATATTCGACAAATTTTATGGACATTTTCTGCACTTTGAGACAATTTGGGATAATATTTATCGCCCGGAATCCTGAAATACATATTTGGGAATTTTAGCATTTTTCGATTAGGATTTCCGTAAACGGATTATTCCTCCGACTTTTCCCCCCTTTTTCTTCCCAGTTTTCCAGTGGCGTGGCGTGCTTTGCAATATCGTCACCTTCCAGGCAAAGTATCACAAGCGCCATGCGACGTTTAAAAATTTCCGCCGCCATTTTATTTTTTTACTGAGAAATTGTTGGTTGAATCTGTTTGGAAATTTCACTGAATTTTATCGTCAGCACAAAGAAAATTCAGTGAAATTTTCGGACAGCTTCGTTGAACAATTTCTCTGTAAAAAAATAAAATGGCGGCGGAAATTTTTAAACGTCGCATGGCGCTTGTGATACTTTGCCTGGAAGGTGACGATATATCGATCGGTCTACCAGTTAAACCTATAGAAAAAAGTCGATAAACAGGGTGTTCGCAACGAACACCTTAAAAGTCGAATCTTTGCCACAGCTTTAAATTGGGGGAGTATCCATAATCGATCATTCACGCCTCGCCAATGCAGTTTTCTATGGCTAAAGCCGCCCTTTTTATTTTCAAAGAAAAAATAAGTTTACTTACAGAGTAGTACTAAGACTGAAGAATTCGAGAATCATAATATCGAGTATTAAAATTACCTGTAACAAACAAAATAATTCTCAAATTAAACCAAACACATTTAACAGGCAATTTCATGACATTAACGCAATGATAACACCGATGATACAACCGTCCATCCCGGAAACTAGCATACCAGGCTTGGACGTGGAATGCAGTTCCTGGAACACTGTAATTATTTTTAATTTCATTGAGCTCTCGTGGATATTTGGCGTAGAAACATGGTGCATGGAGAATTTTTATATTTACTTCATTTTCGAGCGTCCAAAAAAAGGGGGTGGGGGGGGCGATTCCACAACGAGCGAAAAAGCGAAAACACCCCCATAGCTTTGCGCGGGTAGCAGGCTGACCGAGCTTGGAACATAGTTCCTGGAAACGTGTGGGGGTTTTCGATTTAATTAAAAATTCACTAATAATGCCGTGCTAAGGAAAATCGTGTGAACACCCGAGAGTTGCCAAATTTTTCCGAATAAAACATGTATTTTTGAAGAGAGTTTGGCATATTTTTCCTAAAAATTTTCAGATATTTTAAATTCAATCGTGAACAAGATTCTCTGAAAAATTGGAGGAAAAATATTCAGGATTTTCCCAGTAAATTCGGTTGGTATCGAAGGAAACTTGGCAACGTCTAAAGGCTCATGCGGCGTTCTTCCTTAGCACGGCCGAATACGAGGCGCGGAAACAGGGCGTTTGGAGAGGCTTCAATGTTTACCTCATTTACGAGCTTCATATCATTAAAACACGATTTCGAAACGAGCGCAACTAACCCCGAGCAGAAAAGCACACTGCCAAAGCAGACCTCGACTGCAGTTCCTGGAAAAGCGTGGGATTTCGCGATTTAATGAACCAATTGAACCACCTATACTTGTCATTTCGGAGAAATACGAAGGTTGCCACTTCTACCGGGTTACCGATGAGAGAAACAACTCTAACAGTTTCGAAATGCAAGATGCGATTTTGGTTTGAACTAAGCGTTGGATAATATGGATTGCATTTTGCAAAAAGGAACTACTAGCATTGCAATGATGCTAAGAATGTGCAACTTCATCTTTTGCAAAAAAATAACGGAAATCGTGAAAAACTATGAAATTTAGATGGTAATTTTTGTCTTAAATTTACAGTTTTTAGCGAGTAAAATAGAAACTATTAATGGATAATCGGGTTTTTCCTCCAAGACAAAAGAAGTTGCACAATCTTAGCAACATTGCAATGCTAGTGATTCCTTTTTGCAAAATGCAATCCAAATATCCAATGATCTAGTCACTATATCAGTCTCTTGTAGTACATGGTGTCTACAAAAACAGGCTGGCCAAAAATCAGTACTTTCACAGTACTTCCAAAGTACCCTCCCCAACAATTCAGTACTTTTTCAGCACCTCTATAGGACGAAATTCGAAAAATTTGAATTTCTCGCTCAGAAATGAAAAATTCCGACATCCTTGCGGAATTTCCGCACTTTTACAGTATACTTCCGGACCGCCCTCAGAAAATCAGTACAATTTCCGGACTTTCCGAATTTGTAGACACCCTGGTCTCTTGTAGTGGCAAGTCCAAAGCGGTGTGCCGGCGAATGGGATCCCGGAATAGAATGGAAAAATGGCAAGCCTGGTGATCGTCAGCGGAGCGTGTCGCGGCTGCAAGCCTGCTGTGCCCCCGGGCTGCGGCCGGCGTCGTCGTCATGGCAACGCAAGTAAACCGCTCGCTTTGGAGGCCCGAGCACGCTCATTCTCATCCCAGGTGATTGACTTCGTCCAGAATCCACGCACCATACTGTCGTGCTAACGAAAAACACCGTATCGGCATTATAACATTGCCAAACTTCCCCCAATAAAATACTAATTTTTTAAAAGAGTTGCGAGTGTTTTACCTCGCAATTTATAAATACTCTAAATTAAATCGCCAAAAATATTCTTTAAAAAACTGGTAGAAAATTTTTCAAAAGGTTTCCAGAAAATGTTTACATCATATGAGGAGATTTGGCAACGTCTGAAAGCTTATACCGCGTTTTTCCTCGGCACGAATGCGGAACTCGAAAAACGCCAAGGGTAGAACATTGTCAAACGTTCCCCCTATAAAATATATTTTTACAAAAAGTTGTGAGTACTTTTTCTCGCAATTTAAAATACTTTAAATTGAATTGCGAACCATTTTCTTAGAAAAATTGAAAGAAAGTTTTTCATAAGGTTTCCAGAAAATGTTTACATCGTGTGAGGAGATTTGGTAACGTCTGAAAGCTTACACGGCGTTTTTCCTTGGCACGAATGCGGAACTCGAGAAACGCCAAGAGTTGCCTAATAAACTGCGCAGATGAACCTATTTAAAATTTAAATCAAAAGGAACTATCTCTGTCATAAGTGTCATAGCATGGGCCCTTTCATACATGTGTATTCTCACGAGCCCTAGGGCCCAAGTCAGATGGTTCCTTTTGACTTAGTTACATCTAGATGACGAGAGAAGATACCTACTAAATATCGCATGCGCCGTCAGCACCTGTGTTCGGAATCATGTGGGTTCAAAAAATCACCAATAAGTCAGAGCTTTGCAAGAGCCCATTTAATTTTCCGTGGGGATGATTGGGACTACATTTTGCATTCGTAACCATAATTTCTGGCTCAGCTGAGGAACAACGTATGAACCATTAGTTTCCCAATGCACATCAGAGTTTTTACTGATGAGCCAGAAATTATAGTTCCGAATTTCAAAATGTGGTCCCTTTAATCCTATCAAATTCAAGTATCGACGATATCTATGATAACGCCACGGCTTTCCACAAACCGATTATAATGCTGCCAGTTAGGGTAGTTGATTCTGAAAAATATGACCGCGTTAATACGTATCTCGGGAAGGTTAAATTAACTCGCCATGTTGAATCGTTCCCGGAACCTTCAATATTCAACCGAGTTAATTAGGGATGAAATAATTTACTTACTACGTCGTTATATGTGTGTTATTACTAAAAAGCCACAAAATCAGTTGGTAAGGAGTTCTGTTTTGTTAGTGGCGAACCAGCGTTGCCAGGCAACACCACCACATCAAGGATGACGTCATAACTTAATTATCTCATAGACTGCACAACGCGCGGCGAAGAATGCACTTGGATGCATGCCTGATTTTGAACCGCGAAACGCACCTACTTCAGGATACTAGACCCTGCAGAGCCAAGCGATTAAAGTGAGACATTTGCCTCTGCGATTACTTTACTTCTTGGAAGAAATGGCAACCAGCGTTCAATGTTAGTAAATATCTCCTACCAGATTCTATTTCAGGAAAACAGGTTGACACCTTCTCCATAGAAAAATCTTTTTTTCTAGACTTCAAATTTTTCACAGAGGAAAAACTTGCGACCAGCCTCACTCAAAATCACCTCCAACTAATTTTCCCCGAAATACGACTTGCTTTATTTCCGTTCGATTCAGACGTTGGCTGTAAGTGGACCACGTTTTGTAGTTGGGAACTACTGCTTATTTTTGAAACAACGTATGTTCTATCAGTTTACTCGGACAGATGGGTGATTTTATGGATGCGCCCGAAATAATGATTCCTTGGGGCAAAATGTGGTTAAAATGTTACTCGCGAATCACCTTCAAAGAATATTGGAGGCGATCTGACTGAATGACCAATTTAAAAATTTAGCACTGACAGTGAACAAATCATAAAACTGACAGGTGACGTTACTAACTGACGAGCTGGGTGTTTCCTTCGAGATTTTAAAACCACCTAGTGCAACACATACCCAAAAAAAAAGGAAGAAAAAAAATCCAAAGAGAAAAAATGCCACTCTACTTGAGATCGAACTTGATTCGTCCATTTAATAACAATGCGAAAGGAAGTGAAATGAAGTTGCAGCAATAGCGTAGATAAATAATTACAGTCCGATTGCAAGGTCGACCGAGATAAGAATGTGTACTTATCCCCACCCCGACGAGAGATAAACGCCATCCAATGAGCGAGAAAACCTCGCGAGATTAACGGCAATTCCTACCCGCTACTGATAAAACGGTGGCGCTACAGATTGGCTACTATCATTGGCTGTCTTCGTCAGGTGAACGCAAACATCGAAACCGATTGGCTGCCCTTTTGGACCCAAAGAGCTCCATAATTGGACAGGTCGTTATGTTTTTCATGACTTTCCCCGTATAGATACTCTACCCGAAAACCAGGGTTGCCATAGAATTTAGAAAATGAAATTCCCTGACATTTCCCTGACAGATTTTGGTGAAATTCCCTGACGATTGAAGATGTGACAGATAGTTAAGAAGGCATAATTGAAAATAGTTTTCGGGCAAAATTTCTGGTCCAAAATCTCAAATCCATTCTAGAAAGCAAATGAAGGTGAATTAACAAAATTTCCCTGACATTTTTGTCATTTTCCCTGACATTTCCCGGTTCTCCCTGACTGTGACAACCCTATCATTTCTCAAAATTATGCCAATTATTCGGTTTTAAATAAATATTCGCGACATTTCACATCTCTGCGGGGCCTTTAAAGGACATATCTAGAATGATATCAATTATCAAACTGTGAAGCTTTCATTTCTCTGAATTTTGTCAATTATTCGGTTTAAAATAAAAATTCGCGACATTTCACAGCTCTGGAGGCGCCATTACACGACACATCCAGAATGACGTCATTTTCCGAAGCGTGGACACGAAGGAGTATGGAGACCCAACACTCAAAAGAGTGACGGATTAAATGGACGTATTCCTGCCAAACGGAACTATGAGCATTAGGACACGAGCCCTGAGACCCATAAGAATACATGCATAACAGAGCTCACGTCATAATGCACATGGTTCCGTTTGACAGAAATGCGTCCGAATGGACTCGGGCGAGGTTTGATCGAGAGCCAGGAATCGGATCACCTCCAACGAGTCGTCGGGATGCGGAACAGCGAGTCGATTCTCGAATCCTTATCGATACATCCCTATCTTAGCAATGCTATTTATCGATTAATCGATCGATTTATCGATCCATTCAACGATCGACCCGCTGATTTACGACTCGGACCCGACGGGGATATTATACACGTCGAGGGGTCGTAAATCCACGTGTGTACACGGGATTTGTCGTGTTACGAGCGTTTCCCTTTTCTCCGAGTGTATGTATACCTTTCTCCGGTGTTGAATGACGTAATCCTGGAACTCTCAAGTTTCGCGCTGTAAAAGCACCAGCTCACCTATCTTAATATCCGTCCAGTTCAAGGACATAATGGAGATGTTGCATGTGTGAGGAATTTGCGATTTGACTGTTAATTCTAGTGTAAAAGTTCGTGAGAAACACGATGGTGCCACTGGTTTTCTCCGAAATCGACTCTCAAGCTTAAAAAAAGCTCTCAAAGTGAGGCCAAAATGGAGGGGAATATCCCACGATATCCTGAGAGTCCACATCTACATCAAGACAAACTCTCCGTGCAAAGATAGGGAGCAAAATACGCCTTTTAACGCTCTAACTAGCTCCCTTTCTCTTACTATTTCGGGAAAAAAAGTACCAGATTTTCTTGAAAATACACCCCTAAAAGTCCCCAATTTTGGTTTTTTACAACTGTTAGACACCCTGAAAGTGGCAACACTGTAGGGTAGAGGCTTTCCCAGGAAAATAATTGTCCTTTTCTTTGACTTCTTTCCCGCGCTTGCGGGGGCCTGAATGCAACGACTGCAACGAGGGAGTCAAATTGTTCTGTTTCATTTCCCGGGGGCGCTCACCGATGCGACTCCGTTTGCTCAGGCTCCAGTGTTGCCGCAACGGACAAAATTATAGGAATATCATGCCTTCAATGAAGAATGGTTACGGAACGATGTTCGGTTTGGCAACGCCGATACGCATACTTTAACCGCGCACTGCAAGTGCGTGTTTTCATGTTTAAACTCGGGGGATCTCTCTGGAAATGATGCCAGGAGAGCTTCCACGGTGTTGCCCATTCGAACGGAAAAGTCGCCGTGGAAAATTTGAATCAGATTTTGCTACTTAAATAGTATTCAGTGCTCAAGAAAATCTCCGTATAATCATACGGACATGGTCAAAGTCCCATCCGATAAAATGAATTCTTTATAGGAGCATTTTGAAAATTTGTCCACCATTTTTCCAAGAGAATAATGTTTGCAATTCAATGTGAAGTATTTTGAAATTTCATGGAAAGTTATTCCGACATTTTGTCAAAAATTAATGTTTTCATAAATCAATGTAATTCTTTTGGATATTTTCAGCCTCACGGCGACACGTGTTAATATTGCCGGAGAACGAGAATATTTGGCAGGTACCACGTTTGGATGGTAAGGAACAAATTTAGGGGGCGCCTCGCACCGAGGCAGCCTCAGATCATTGGGAAAAAACAAAAAATTCTCGTATCAGCTTAGACCACCACCCTAGCGTGGCTTGCTTTACGATATATCGATTGGTCTGCCGTTTAGACCTACACTGAAAAAAAAGGTAGCTTGAATCAAGCATGATGATTTTTGAATTTGCCGCCAAGAATTTTTTTTATCTTGCTCTAAGCTGACTTTTTCTTGATGCAAGAAAAATAATGCTTGGGTTAAGCAAAAAAGTAGCTTATATTTACCAGAAAAATTCTTGATTTAAGAAGAAATACTTCTTGGCGGCAAATTTAAGATTCTTTTTTTTTCAGTGTATGGAAGAGGATCGATGAACATGGTGTTCGCATCGAAGAGCTTAATAATCGATTCTTTACCACAGCTTCAAATGGGGATATATCGAATCGATTATTCACGCCTCGCTTTTGCTTCGAGTGAGCTTTTTTCTTCGAACACACGCGTGCAGTCGTATTAGCGTAATCAAGGAAGGAGTGATAACGAAAAAAAGCGCGCCATTACTCCGATTTCCGATAAAAACGACGCCCAGAACGCATTGCGTTTCGCGGGGCACATCGCGCATCGCCATTGGACGCGGGATTCCAGGAATGCAGAGGATCAGCGAACGAAGCCACCACTCACCTCTGCCGTACGAAGGAAAAACGCCGTATGAACCTCCAGGCGTTGCCAAATTTCCTTTGATAAAACACAAATTTCCAGGTTAACTTATGAATATTTTCCTCCCAATTTTTCAGAGAATTTTGTTGGCAATTTTACCTACAGAGTCTGAAAATTTGAAGGAAAAATATTCATGACTTTTCTCAAAAATAAACATTTTATCGAAGGAAATTTGGCAACTCTCGAATGTTTATACGGCGTTTTTCCTTAGCACGGCAGACCTCGCCTCGTGGTCGTGGCATTGTTCGAAAATGATCCAAGAGTCACGGTTATCAGATCGTGTGCAGTTTTTTTTAACACGTCAGTGAAACATACTCATTTGCATTTAGCGCTTTAAAAATACATTAGGAACAATTACTTCAGTTCGGTGTCGGTGACCCCGCGCGCTATCAGCAATATTCATCAGTTTGATTGTTCGCGTGTGTGGTAGCTCTAAAAAGAGAGCATTTTGGGAAATGAATCCCTCGTTTCTCGCAAATTTATGCGAAATGTAATAATGATAAAAGATGGAGTAACGATTCCACGGTGCAAAGGATTTAAGCCTATCATCCTTTTTTAAAAAAGAAAAAAAGCGTCAAGGAAATGGTATAATAATGGGACACTTAAATCTTTTCAAGCCAAAATACCAGTGAGAATAGAGATCAAAAATTAATAAGTTCCGATGGATTATAGCTCGAGCTGTAACTCGAGCGTCAGCTTGCACATTACGTAATATTTCCGAAGTCATCGCTGAGAAATTTGGCGAGTTCACTTTCAACAAACGGAGCTAAAAAAAGAAGCGTCGCGTCGGGACGGTTGTACAATAACGATCCGTTGAGTGGCGAATAAAGCGGAAAACCACGGATTAGTCTTCGAAATCGCTAATCCGATTACTGGAACAATGTTGAATAACGGAAAAGCGCACAGGCGGGCAAAGCCTCTGCGATCGAGCGGATTAAGCAATTAAGAGCGCTCGTAGATGAAATGAAAAGAGACATGCCACGGCATATCGATGGAGGAGCCACGTCACTTGGTTTACAACGTTGCAGATTTCTTGTCGCGGTTTGTTTTTGTGCCAATCAAGTTTCCTTGGATTTCAAATTCCACAATTTTAAATTTTTTCCTACTTTTTATGTATAATTTTTCATGATTTTACATATCACGCGAAAAAAAACAACCAAGTTTCTTGAAATTGAAAGAACGAGAACTGAAAGACAGACGCTTTGCTTAGATTTCAATTTTAGATTTCTCTAATATTTAAGGCGAGATATCCGGATGTTTCGCGTAAATGACTTGACACTTGTTTGATTAGAACAATCAACATGTTAGATGAGTTGAATCATATGTTTCAAAAATTCTAGAGGCACTCAGAATTTTCTGATCCATGACCGATCTTCCTGACGATATGGAATTTCCTGATTTTTTCCAGGTTCCCAATTTTGACATACGATAGACCTGCTATCACTGGAAAAAAACACATTGGATCTAGAGTCCAGACTCTTGAAAACATTGACAAGGAAAAGGACTCTTGATTCAATCAGATTTAAGCTTAAATCAAAAGGAAATCCGCTCAAATTAAGAGGCTTGGTTCTTGATTTAAGCTTAAATCTGATTGAATCAAAAGTCCTTTTTCTTGTCGATGTTTTTAAGAGTCTGGACTCTAGATCCGATGTGTTTGTTTTTCAGTATATTGTAATTTCTCGGTTTCCCTCAAAAGTGACTACCGTCTCGTTGAACAATATTCCCATCGTAAGCTCACCGAAAAATCCCAAAATTCGAGCAAAGAGCCCCACTTAGCGGCCTGGCACAATTAGGCGGGAAATCTCAATCCGAGACTCAACACCCGCACCACTCGAATCGTCACCCGACTGAAAATAAGTCTTCGCCGCCGCGCACGATCCGGACCCGGTCGGCGGATCGTGAAAGTCTGAAATTCCGCGACGAAAACGCGAAAAATATAGCGGCGCTGAGTTTAATTGGCCGGCACCCACCGCCCCTCCCCCCCTCGCTGAGGGTCTGCAGTTACGCAACCCAATTATCGCGCATTGCATTTCAAACACTCCAGTTCTGTGTTTCTTTTCCCCCATTTCCTCGTGATTTTTTTTTTTTTTTTTTTTTTTTTTTTTTTTTTTTTTTTTTTTTCTAAAAATGTTTAGACTAGTCGTCCCGGCGCGGCGGATGAGGCTGACATAATCGAAACTCATAACGTTGCTCCTCTGACGTAAGGGCGTAACTCGATTTCCACGTGAACCCTGCTTTACATATAAATCAATGCTCTCCAGGGCTCATGTGGAAAAAGAAATACGCCCTTACGTCAGAAGGGCTACGATAATACCGCTCCGAAACCACGCAACTTCTAAAGATAACTCTTATAGTCGAGGTTTCTTGAATTGCTGGACTCTATGACATCATTACGGGGGTCCCTGCCGCGTTTTGGAACGTGAATTGAGCTATTGCACAATACGGAGAGGATTTTCACCGCTCGCTCCAGGGAAAGATAATTGTTGGGAGAAAGGAGCCGTGTGACGAGACGAGAGTCGAAATATTTTCGTGACTATCCACTGACAGTCAGAGACGAAATGGACTCCGTTTCGCGATTAAGAACTACCATTTCTGACTCAGTGTATAAACAACGTATGTACCTTTAGTTTCCCAGTGCACATGAGTGTTTTTACGGGTGAGCAAAAAATTGCAGTTCCTAATTACAAATAAAATCCAAATATCGTGTTGTCGAATACCTCCTTCAGTTCGCCGCTTAGGCAACAAACATACCGAGAAAAACATATAATAATACAGATTCGATTGAACTGATAGACAATGTTGTTAACCTAACAGTGTAGGAGATATCGTCCACCTGAAGTTCGCCTTCAATTTCTCTGAATGTTCATACGGCGCTTTTCCTGAGCACGGCCGTCAGGGTGTCTACTAAAACAGGCTAGCCAAAAATCAGTACTTATACAGTACTTTTTCAGTACATTCCTACGAATTACAGTACCTACTTGACAGAAAAATTCAGTACTTTTTAAGGACCTTCATTTGACGAAATTCGAAAAAATTCAAAAATTTGAATTTCTCGCTCAAATTGCGACAAAAATGACAAAACAAAACGAAAGAAACTCCGGACCTCCTTGTGGAATTTCCGCACTTTTTCAGTGCCTCCGGACCACCCTTAAAATGGACGGAGTTAAACAGAAAGGAACCAAGCCACATCGGGATCGAACCGAGAAAAAGAGGTTTAAAGTTTGGCTCCTGCATAAGACTCAATGTAAAAGATAAACTTCAAGTTCAATTTCTGCAAAATTTGCTCCAACGAAAACTTTGAATTTTTGCCGATAGAAAGTAGAGTAGTGGTTGAGTTCAAAACCATTCATAACTCAATTTTTTCCAAAATGTGGGTTGGTTCCTTTCTGCTTAACTCAGTCCAAATAACAGTACTATTTCCAGACTTTCCGGACTTGTAGATACCCTGGCCGTACATCGTTCACCCTGAACTGGACAACTCCGGCTCCAGTCCCGCACTAAAGGCGACCCCATAACGGAACCGAGCTAACTCGATCCAAGGACGAGCGCGGACATAAACATCCGAACGTCGGAAAAATTGGGACGCTTTTCAATTTCTTACGAATTCGCCGCCGTCGACTCCGCCAGAAACAGTTCTTTGCGATACATCGATTGATTTGTCATTTAAACCTTTAGAAAAGGATCGATAAACAGGGTGTTTGCAACGAATACCTTAATAATCGATTCTTTAGCGTGGCTTCAAATGGAGGAATATCGATAATCGATCGACACTGGAGAGAAACAACCCTGGGACGCGAGCGGAGTCGCCGAGATTGGCGAAATTGAAATCGCTCATCTCGGCGAATTCCGCGGGGCGATTCTCGAATTGACAGCCGCGAAGGGGGAGGGGGGTGAGTTTACGACTGTCCTGAGTCGGAGCGGCGCGGCAGTTAAAGAGGACTTAAAGCGAGATGTGTCTGGGTCGGATGCTGCCAAATAAGGTCGTAAAACCTCGGACAGAGTCTCCGTGGAAATCGGGATCCAGTTAAATTGTACCTTCGGCACGGGAAGAATAATATACGTAGAAGAAAATTTGTCACCCGCACCAAGAAACGGATTTCCTCTGCGCTGCTTCAGTTTTTCTGTGGACATCGACTTTTTTTCATAGGAGAGTCGTCACACGAATTCAGGGTGTCTACCAGTTATAATAAACCAAATTGGGGACTTTTGGGGGTGTATTTTTGAGAATATCGGGGACTTTTTTTCCCGCGATAGTAGGCACACGGAGAAAAAAACTTCGTGCGTGGGACTCAAAGTTTAGGTCATATGGATCTCTGAAGTTTTCGGATTGAGCGTCCGAACACTTAAGGTCCAGCTGCTGAGGTTTGGATCACACAACTGAAACTTCAGTTCTTACATCTGAAGTACTTCGATTTTCACATCCGAAAAACTTCGGTTCTAACATCAGAAAAACTTCGGTTCTCATACCTGAAGTACTTCAGTTGGAAGAGCTGAAGTTTCAGACGCGTGATCCGAACCTCGACAGCTAGACCTAAAGTGTTCAAATGCTCAATCCGAAAACTTCAGAGATCGATTATTTAGATGTTCGTTGCGAACGATCCTTTTCCATAGATTTGAAGGACAGATATCGACGGTGAAACTACCAAACCACGTATCTCGTTTGCGGTGTTTAAAAATCTACGCTCACATTTTATTTTTTTGAAGTAGACCAAATCAATATCAGTCCTTGAAATTTTCACGGAATTTTCTCCGCACAAAGAGGAAAAATCACAGAAATTTTCAAGACTGGATGTTAAGTAGTTTTTCATTTAAAAAATAAAGTATGACAGGAAGTCTGCGACGTCGCAAACCGAGATACGTGGTTTGGTAGTTTCACCGTCGATATATCGATCGATGGCAAAGCACGCCATGCCACTGATAGCATTCTGACGAGGCGATACGTTCGGTGATTCTTTTTTTCTCACCCTGCCCAATGACCAACAAGTTCGTTTTTTTTTAAAAAAAAAATAAAAATAAAAGAAAATTGGGAGGGCGGTTTGGCAAGGGTGCTCGGGCGTTAATATCGGCGAATATTGAGCAGAAACGTGAAGCGCGTAGGCGTGTAGGCGTCTAATTTTCTGGTTAATTTGATGTGGCCCAAGTTGATGGCGGATTTGGCTCGCCGTGCTCTCCGCGCCGCCCGGTGCGGTCCGGTCCGCTACGCGCTCTTTTTTTATTATTCACATCCTGTCCGCTCCCCCCCTCCTCCCCCGCCACGTTTGCCCCCGGCCCCCACCTCCTCACCCGCCTTCAAGAAAAACGCCGCTAGGCGGAGGACTATCTGAGTGGTCCAAGAGAGGAGTTCACGAGGGGATAAAATTTACACGTTTCAGACGGTTAAAGAAACATAATTCCAAAAAATTTTCGCGCAAAATTTGCTTTTTGAAACATCGAACTCGTAGAGAGCAAATGTCAGCGACTTGAGCAATTTCTGCCTGACACTTCCAGGAATTCCCTAACATTGGCCAGCTTTCCTGGTATTCTCAGGCTGCGGTAGTACTGAATATAGACTTCTAACGAGCTGATGATTTAATGATATAAGCTAGATTTTGATTGAATCAGGAGTACTTTTTCTTGTCGATGTTGTTAAGAGTCTGGACTCTAGATCCAACGTGTTTTTTTTCCAGTGTAAGGCATAATTGAAAGTAGTTTTCAGGCAAAATTTCTTGTTCGGAACCTCTGACCCATTCTAAAAAGCAAATGAAGGTGTTTTAACACATTTACCCTGAAATTTTTGTCATTTTCGTCATTTTCCCTAACATTTCCCGGTCTTCCCTGACTTTATAAAATTCCCTGACATTTCCCTGTTTTCCCCCACTGTGGCAACCCTGGTTTCATGAAATTTTGCATTTCTTAACAAAATCCGAAAAAGTAGATTTCCGTCCCGCTCTCCCTCGCACCAACGGACGACCAGACGACAGAGCCTCATCCGACCTCGGTTCAGGGCGAAACCCAATTCGCCGCCTCCTAAATAATTAGCGCCCAGACTCCGGGACGACACGGAAGCCGGGGTGGGGGCTCCCAATAAACCGACTCCGTCTTAAAACACTTTCTTATCACCGTTTTTTTACGACTCATAAGTTCTGGCCCCCGCCTCGAGACGTCTTCCCGGCCTTGTTTCGTAATCTCGCCCCGATAATATTATACCCTAACTCGGTTTCCTCCTGAGCCCTCAAAGACGCGGAAACATACGAAAGACAGGGTTCACCTCGAAGGGGCGCTCATCGCGTAGTTACAAGTTTACACCAGACTAAATTTACCGTAAATTCACCGGCTCCTGTTCTGCGGGAGCTGCATGCAAAATTTTTGATGAGCTCGCGAAGCGCGAAGCTCGTCGCGCGGGTATTACGTAAGTGGTCGGAGGGAAAATCTGACGTCAGGGCGTATCCCGTATTCCTCATGAGCCACAGAGAGCACGGATTTACATGTAAAACAGGGCTCACGTAGAAATTGGGATACGCCTTCACGTCGAAATGTAATCAAACACTTTCGAGGGAGACTGCATTTCGTTCGCGGGTCTCGCATCCACGTGGAGCTCAGATTTTGACCTCCAAATCTTGGCGTCCATTCGTATAGAAAATTGAACTCCTGACAGTACTTCTTGTGCAAGACATGTTGAGTCGAAATGGAACCAGGTCTCTTTTTCTTACAGCAGAAAACTGTAACTTGTTCTTTCAACATGATGAGTTTTCTTGAGCTGAGGCAAGAAGTACAGATTCCGGCGCTTTTAATTTTTAAATTCTTACAACTCAAGACCGGAGCTTCTCGTTTCCTTGAAAATTTCGTCGTTGACAACACTTTCATCTAAGCGTTTGCAGACTTCCAGATTGGAGACTTGCTCGAGTCAAAAGTTAAAGCAGAAAGCGTTGTGGCAACTTGGTGAAAAGTGAAATAGTGGCCCTTTCGATCCTACATGCTTCAAGTATTCGTGAAAAAATAAAACGCCCTGCTTTTTCCCCTTCGAAATACCGTTGCAGTACCTTTAATTCATTGTTACAACCTGCAAAACGACGGCAATAAAAGGCACGCTAAACGTGGCAGAAATCCGGGAAATTCTCGCGCCGGTCGCAAATTGTCGTCGCGGGACCTGAAGCCATCGTCCTCAGCGCGCACGCGACAAATCTGAACCAAACCCATTCGTCAGTGCTCCACTGCTCCTATGCTAAAAAGAAGAATGCCGTGGTCCTTCTCGGCTCGCCAAATTTCCACCGATAAAACGTTTATTTTTTACGAGACTTAGAAGAATATTTCCTCTTGAAATTTTCGGTTGATATAAATCCTACCGTGAAAAAATCCGCTAACCAATGGAGATGTTGCGTGAGTGAGGAATTTGCGATTTGACTGTAAATTCTTGTGTAAAAGTTCGCGAGAAACACGATGGTGCCACTGGTTTTCTCTGAAATCGACTCCCAAGCTCAAAAAAAGCTCTCAAGTTGAGGCCAAAATGGAGGGGATATCCCACGCTATCCCAAGAGGCCACCTCTACATCAAGACAAATTCTCCATGCAAAGATAGGGAGCAAATACATAAGCAGGGTTGCCGTGTTTTCAGTTTAGGGTCCCCCAATAAAATGACAGCCCTGTCAATGTATTTGCTCCCTACAATTTTGCTTGGAGAGTTTGTCTTGATGTAGAGGTGGACTCTCAGGATAGCGTGGGATATCCCCTCCATTTTGGCCTCAACTTGAGAGCTTTCTTTGAGCTTGGGAGTTGATTTCAGAGAAAACCAGTGGCACCGTCGTGTTTTTCGCGAACTTTTACTTAAGAATCAATGGTCAAATCGCAAATCCCTCACACATGCAACATCTATATTTAGATCCTTGAGCGAATATAAGTCTCGGAAAAAGTTCCCTGAAAATGAATATTTTATCAGAAGTAATTAGGCAACTTGCGCAGACCCATACGGCGTTCTACCCTCGCAGCGAGACGAACAACAAAAGGGGCCAAGTGCGGCCGTGTGAGTGGGTGTCGCCGCGCACTTGAGCGTTAATTTGAATTTGAATTTCTCGGCGATGCAGTCACTGCGACGGGGGCAGGGCGTGGCCCCCCGGAGCGGCGTTACATTTACCATCGATTAATTATAATTAAAACGACCGTGAGATGCGAACGCCCGGCGGTGATTTCTGCGACGGATACGTGTCGCCCGAACACCGATCGGTGGACGATTTCGCGCCCGATTTGCCCGTTTCCACGCGTCAGTCCTGCCGTGCTAAGGAAGAACGCCATATGAACCTTTCAGGGTTGCCAAATTTCCCCGAATGAAATATATATTTTTGAAGAGAGTTTTGCATATTTTTCCTTGAAATTTCCAGGTAATTCAGATTCAATTTATTGTGAACAAAATTCTCTGAGAAACTGGAGGAAAAATATTCAGGATTTTCCCAGTAAATTAGGTTTGTATCGAGGGAAACTTGGCAACGTCTGAAGGCTCATACGGCGTTTGTCCTCAGCATAGCAGAGTGTCATTCAGGCTTTTAGACCCGGATCGGTGAGGCTGAGGATCCAGGAGACTCGAGTGTGTTAGATTAGAGTTCAAGTAAAGGAGGGGTTTCAATAAGAGCCGTTTGCGAGCACACCTTGGCTAACTTGGCTCAAATCAACGATTTTATGCTCATCCTTGGACTGTATATTACGAAATGCATAATGCAGGGTTGCCAAAGAATTTAGGAAATGAAATTCCCTGACATTTCCCTGATTTCCCTGACACATTTTGGCGGAATTCCCGGACAATTGAAGATCTGACGGATGGTTAAGAAGGCACAATTGAGAAGAGTTTTCAGGCGGAAATTCATGTTCAAAATCTCAAACCCATTCTAGAAAGCAAGTAGAGGTGATTTAACAAATTTTCCCGGATTTCCCTGACACATTTTGGTAGAATTCCCGGACAATTGAAAGATCTGACAGATGGTTAAGAAGGCACAATTGAAAATAGTGTTCAGGCAAAATTTCTTTTTCAAAATCTCAAACCCATTCTAGAAAGCAAATGAAGGTGATTTAACAAATTTTACCGGAAATTTTCCCTGACTGTGGCAACCCTAATTTGTTACTTACCTGCTCATTAATTTTAGGGTATCTAATTTGAACAGGATGACATGTAACCTTTAATTATAAAATCACTCGACTCTTGCACGACCATTTTTCTCAGTTGATTCAACGAGCTAAGCACCGATTATTATTCCCGCACCGTTGACTATCACCTCTTGAGGAGGGAATCATCGAGTGCTCAAGGGAAATCAACGTGAGCACTTCTAGGAAGCTCCATCACAAGCACCCACTTCAACCGTGCAAACACTCCTCGAGTAGCTAATCGATGGAGTTATCTCCGAATCAACCAACTTACAAGCACTTCCATGCAAAAGTTTCGATTGTAATGCTGGTAATGGGAGAATTATTCGAAGACTTTGGTGTATAAAATCGGGGTCACGACCAGCGGGCCGATTATTGAAATTTAAACCAGCCCGATAAGACATCGAATTGCGATAAATTGCATGGCTAAGATAGGGCTATGTCTTGTCGTGTCGGGCTGACATAGTTTCAATAATTGGGCCGCTGGAGTCCAGAGACTTCCCAACCACGCGACCGTCCGTTGGCGTGAAATGGGGACCACCCATGGGAGGACGAAAAAAACTTGACTGTTGAGTACGCTACTTTGAGGGAACCTAACTGTTGACCGCTCTGTTTTTAGGGAACCCAACTGTCGATCGCGTTACTTTATGAGTCGGGCAAAATTCTGCGAAAACTTAAAATGGGGGAACCCTTGAAAGGTTCTGCACCCCTGGTCACAACTAAATAATTTTGGAAAATTTGGAAATGCCGGTGATTAGGACGATTTACGTCATTTTTGGGGGACCTGAACAAGAAAATTGGGGACTTTCGGGGATATCGGGGACAATCGGGGACATAGGGGACTTTTGGGGGCTGGTAGACACACCCTGGGGTGCGGGACACCCTGAGCACCCGGAACTTTCGGCCTCTGAGCCCGGAACGAACGGTGTATCTATCTGTATAGCCCGTAACTTTTTTTTCAGTGCGCATCTCTTTCCTTGGATTTGACGGGAGGAGCAGTTGTACGGGGTCTCGGGGATATTTTGTCTACAAGTGTCACCCCGATTACGATCGTGCGCTCGTGTAACCGGAGCCCGACGAGCGAGCGGGTGCCGCAATGCGGCATGCAACAATCACCGCCGGCGCGGCTCAACGCTCAACAAGTGGCGACATTGCCACAACTCGGAAACTCCGACTTATTACGATTCCCGTCGACTCCCGGCGCATGGGAACTTTACGGAGCGAGCGGGGCGGGGCGGGGTGCAGGAGCCGGTGCACTGGTGCATGTGCCGTCGGCGCCCGGGATTTCAACACCCGGCTGCGCCGCGCTACGGTGGCTGTTGAGTGTTGAGTGTTGAGGGTTGTTGCACCGCGCGGCGGTGTCTCTGATGAGTGCTGACAGCTGATACACCGCCGATTAACCACTTTAACAATGTTGTCGGATGGAGGCCCAAGCAACAAATTCAAGAAAAAAAATCTGCGGGCTCATTATTGAAATCCATAGACATAGAGTCCCTTGGAACTGAGAGTACAGACAATGCTAATCCATTTCTGATTGGTTACCGTATTTTAGGCCTTCACCTTAGGCGTTTTTCCTTAGCTATTTTCCGGTTTTTATGGCAGTGGAAACCCTCCTCATCGATGGAACTGTTGACGGATGAGTTTCAAACATGGTTGGCCCGAAAATCGTAACCCATGTGTTCAGGACACACCGGACACGTAGATCAGGTCATGAGATTTAAAAGGACTTTCGTGCATAAATGACCATGAAACTAATGAATTAGTGCCAGTTTAGGAGCCCCAGCTTGTGCGCAAGACCGAGGTTTAAGGAGCAAAATGATGGACTTACCATGGGGTCTCTCGTGGGGTACTACCACTAGCAAGTCTATTACTTAAGGGCTGGACACACGTTCAAAGTGAAGCTTCGAAGTGGTGGCTGTTCAGTCAAGTGTTGCGCATCGATGCGTCAAAATACGGTAATCGATGGCAACACTTTTCTCAACAGCCACCACTTTGAAGCTTCACTTCGAACGTGTGTCTAGCCCTATACCTCCTAGGTCCATGATAACCACCCGCTTTCACCAAGAGGACCGCCCCATTCTTCCTTAACCTTCTATGTCAATAGCTTTGTCTATAGATTTTAATAATCAACTCGCAACGGTTGAGAAAATTGTGGCTCTCTCTGTAAGAGCACCCCAGTTTCCACGACTAAATCAGCTCTGGTGCGTTTACTTCCCGCTCATTTGGCAGCAATGCATTGATAACACGCGCGCGCTCGCCCCCACTGTGTAGGGGNGGGGGGGGGGGGGGGGGGGGAGGAAGAAAGCGACAAGTGCTCAGTATCAAATAAGTGCATCGGGCTCCGTCAAAAGCCCATCGACAAACCGTTAACCGTTGACCTCAGCCGTGATTCCGAGGCAATAAAAGCCGGATTAATTACTCGCGGATAAACTGATAGATTGATAATTTCCGACCGATTGAGAGGTCATAGGAGTCACGTCGCAGGCACGACCCATTGGATAAGCCGCCAAAGAGAGTTTTGCTTATCAGTGAGAAAAAAGAAAAGGGAATTGAGTCGGCATGCGAGGCGGAGCTGATAATACAGAAAACATTTGTTGAAATTGATGGACAAAGTAGACGAAAAGGACAAAAGAAGACAAAAGGGATACGGAGGGATCCTACTGGTGAAAAAGGGTGGTTGCAATGGACAAATAAGGTAGAAAATAGATCAACTAGCGGCAACTCACCTCACAAGAGACAATTTCGAGAAAAAATATTCATAACTCTCCTCGGAAATAAACATTTCATTGGAGGAAATTCGGCAACTCTCGAATGTTCATACGGCGTTTTTCCTTCGCGCGGCTGAATTTTTCTTATGCGCAGCGTTCTGCCGTGGTAAGGAAAAACGCCGTATGAATTCGAGAGTTGCCGAATTGCCCCAGATAAAAAATGTATTTGTGAGAACGATTATGCGTATTTTCCCTCGAAATTTTCAAATATTTTACCCGAAATTGTGAACAATAACTGTCTGAAAAAATGGAAGAAAAAAATTCACGATTTTCCCGGAAAATTAAGGTTTTATTGAAGGAACTGTGGCAACGTCTGAAGGTTCATACGGCGTTCTTCCTTAGCACGGCAGTTTTCAAGCCCTTTACGAGCGAAAGGTCGAGGAATAGAGGGGGTGGGAAGGGCACACTGGAAAAAAAACACATTGGATCTAGAGTCCAGACTCTTGAAAACATTGACAAGAAAAAAGACTCTTGATTCAATCGGATTTAAGCTTAAATCAAAAGGAAATCCACTCAAATTAAGAGGCTTCGTTCTATATTTAAGCTTAAATCTGATTGAATCAAGAGTATGTTTTCTTGTCGATGTTTTTAAGAGTCTGGACTTTAGATCCAGTGTGTTTTTTATTCCAGTGCAATATGACGGCGGGGTTTTGACGTGGCGTGGATCCGTGGTAATTTTCCTTGTTGATAGTGTAAACTGAGGCTTGCACGATGGCGGGTACACCTGGAGGAGGCGTCCTGCGTTGCGGAGCTTGAATTTTTATCAAGCGATGCCGCCCACGAGGCGGGAAAAGCACCGCGTGGGCGTCTTGTCGCCCGCTCGGGCTCCGGGGTTGGGGGTTGGGGAGGGAGGGATCCCAAGGATGAGCCTTCGTCCGATACCTCACCCGCGGATTCATCCACCTTCAACGTCTCTCCTCTCCATCCGTTGCCCGGGAAACTCTCCCCGGGCTAAAAATGGAAAAAATTGCTCCCGAGCCATCGGGACTAGAGTACCTTTATAGACAGAGTATGGCCATTCGTATCTCTTTACTACAGGAAAACTGTGCCGCTTTGTGATTGGTCAACGATGTTCCTATTTTCACGCGACCAATGAAAAGCCGGCACAGAAATGGCCATACTCTGTCTATAAAGGTACTGTAATCGGGACTATACTTCTGCCGTTCAAAGGAAGAACGCCGTAAGAACCTTCAGGCCTTGCCAAATTTCCTTTCATGCTCTAAACATGGTCTGGGGGCCGATTTAAACGAAAAATCCGGATTTTGTGCCATGTGAGCAAACACCCTCAAAACGCGCATTTCTCGCCAAAATCGCTCTTCATATTCGTGTTTATGCCAGTACTAGACCAGGAAAGAGACCGAAAATGAGCAAGTCACGATGCATTTCGTAAAATATAGCCCTCGAATAAGCAAAATATCCTATAGTTGAAAAAATCCAGGGTGGGCCCAAAAACGGCCCTCATCGATACTGCCGTGCTAAGGAAGAACGCCGTATGAACATTCCAGAGTTGCCAAATTTCCTCTCAGAAAATAGCTACTTTTGAAGGAAGTTATTATGAACATTCTTCCTTGAAATTTTCAGGAACATTCGGTAAAAATGCCAAGGAAAGTATCTGAAAAATTGGAGGAAAAATATTTACAGATTTTCCGGAGAATTCGAGATTTACCGACGGAAATTTGGCAACGCCTGAAGACTCATGCAGCGTTTTTCCTTAGCGCGGCAGGTTACCCTTTCTTCGTTCTACTATGACTCCACAAGTCACAAGATAACCTTCATCGAGAATCCGAAACGCTCGCTGAAGTAACTTGAAAGACCCTTTTCAACATTTGACAAACGACTCGTTTCAATTTCAAGCCAAGCTCTCGACGAACAATTTACCGGGACTGCCAAAGGCCGCAGCTTTCGTAACTGGAACGCAGCGTACTCACAACCCAGAGTGGGACAGGATTCGTGAGCTATGAAACACCGCTGCCGTCATGGACTGCCTATACTTCTTTTTGTGGGCCATACAGTCACAGCCAGAACAGAGGGCGCAAAAAGTCATATTGTAGGGGCGTAAGGCCTTGTCTCCACTTCATGGGATTTGTCCCAAGTTCAAATCGTAGGAATGAAACTTCTGGGATTTTTCCCAGTTACCGTCTCCACGGGACGAGGCTCATACGGTCCTGCGACTAGTTGGCGCGGGAAGATAAATTAGATAAAGTCAAGTATTTAGCCGGGATTAAAACAATAATTGCACTCAATTGACAATTAGACACATTATTTTAACTAATCAAACATGAACAATGGAGTATTCAACAAAATATCGTACAATGCGTTCACACTTTTTCTTCCTCTATCTCAGTGGGTCCTAGGAGTAAAAGGACTACAAGTACTTGGTACTGGGGAAAATATTGATTAACTCAATATTTTCCTAACTTCGTAAGTGAGATTTTTCCCTGGGACAAATCTCATGAAAAGGCCCGTGGAGACAAGGCCTACAGTCAACTAATGGTTATCAGGTGATTAGAATCATCGTCCTGTCATATGTGTTTTGGCGGATTGGCGTCAGCTTTATTGAATATTGCGTAGTATCCTTGTGAGCAGGGGTTGGGTGGAAGGACTCCTCTGACGAAATATTTACCTGTGCCGTGGTATCGTTTTTGAGGCGGGAAGCTCGAAAAGACGCAAATTTCTTAAGCAAATCGTGCAGTAAGGAGTGCAAGTCAGACTTTGCCGATGCGCTCATCCTGCTTTGCGAGACATATTCTAGGAATAACAACTTTTATTTTTGCTCTAGCAAAAGTTCGCAACCGGACGATTCCATGGAAAACGAAAGCTCACTACCCAGGCACCGCCGCAGTCAACTTCCAAGGCAACAAGGCTAATCAGAACGGGCGCAACCGACAAAACGCACACAGCCCGAGGCCCGGTCGCCGCGCGAGTAGAATAAGACAAGACGAAGCACCTTGACTCCAAACTTCCAACTTTCTACCGAACCACTTTTACCGTCAGCGATCAGAATTGGCATACCCGAAGCGCCCCCCCCCCCCCCCCCCCCCCCCCNCGCCCCGCTGGCGAGAGAGGCCCTTTCACGCAGTCTCCGTGACAGCGGCGCTTTCTTGGCGGCGTTGTCGGAGCGTGGCGAAAACTAGAGTCCCTTCATACTGAGAGTCAAGACAATACGAATCCATTTCTGATTGGTTAACCGGATATTAGGCCTTCACAGTGTCACAAACGGGAATAAAGATTACAATTTCACCGATTGCAAAGATTATAATCTGGAATGGACCAGGGAATTACGGGTTCGGCAAGGAACAATCGGAATGAGAGAAGGAACGAAGAAAGGAATTTAAGAATGAGCCGATCAAAGATTCCGAAAAACGTTCGATTTGTGTAATCTTTATTCCCGTTTGTGACTCCATGAGGGGTGTTGTCTTGACTCTCAGTATAAAGGGACTCTATTCGAAATAACGGATTACGAGGGTGATTTCGGCAAGGATGCCTCGATTTCATCACAACTCGATGGTCTCCTCTTTTGTCTAGTGTTTATGCCGAGGCACTTGCAATCTTTCAGCATCGCCTCGCTCTTTCGTAAGTGCGCGGCGTCGACGGGTTCGCACGCGGCGCTGCCAAACCTTAAAAGGCGATTAAGGTGCCCGACATCGACCGAGGACTCTCGATGCAAGTGTGTTCTGCCATGCTGAGGAAGAACGTCGTATCAGTCTTTGGACGTTGCCAAGTTCCCTTCGATAAAAACCGAATTTACTGGGAAAATCCTGAATACTTTTACTTTTCCTCCAATTTTTCAGAGAATTTCGTCCACAATGGAGAATTTGCACGCAATTTTTTTATTGCTTCATCTGAAAGTGCCTAATGAGCTGAGTTCGCAACATTTTTCATAATTTTTTTCTGACACGGGAAATTGGAGAAAAATTGATTTAAAAGTGAGAAAATGTGCCGCCTTGTGACGTCATCTGGCGGCATTTCCCATTTAAACACATGTATTTTAGCAGAATCGGTTATTTTGTCATATCTCCTCTAATAATTGCTCGATTTATGAATCAAGGGTATCTTCGTGTTCAGTTCACTCAGAGGATTCCACTTAAACAGGAAATTCATCAAATTTCAGACCCTTGCAAATTCTCCATTGAATCTAAAATGTCTGAAAATTTCGAGGAAAAATATGCAAAACTGTCTTCAAAAATACATGTTTTATTCGGGGAAATTTAGCAACTCTCGAAGGTTCATGCGGCGTTCTTCCTAAGCACGGCAGTGCGAATGTGTGCAATGAAAAGGAATTCAACAAAGGAAAAACTGAATCTATCGGTGAGGAGTCAGCGAGCAGACTTTTTCAGCTAAGACGACTGAACAGAGACCAAATGACCATCCAATTCCCCAGCGGATCGATTATTTAAATTGATAGATAAAGCTATAGACAAAGACGGCGAAAGGGATATGGAGGAATCCTATTCCGCCGTGCTAACGACGAACGCCGTATGAGCATTCGAATGTTGCCGAATTTCCTCTCAGAAAATATCCATTTACGAAGAAAGTTATGAATATTTATCCTTCACATTTTCAGAATTTTTAGATTTTTCGAAGAAAATCCTCCCGAAAATCGAAAGAGAAATATTCATAAATTTTCCTGAAAATTCGTTGTTTTTCGAAGGAAATTTGGCAACGCCTGATGGCACATACGGCGTTTTTCCATAGTAGGGCAGTATTGATGGAAGTGGGGGGTTGCCATGGACAAACGCAGTAGGTAATAGGCTAATTTACGGCAACCCACGATAAACCCGACTGTTAGTCCATCATATTCTCCCTTTGCCTACAGGAACCACACATTTCAACCAATAGGATCGCTCCATACTCCCTATGTCCTTTTTGTCTATCGCTTTGTCTATCAATTTCAATAATCAGCCCGCTGGCCTCTTGGCGACAGGTGGAAACATTTACTTTCGGCTATTCAACATTTCCTCATGGACAGTTTGTTTTTGGCGCTGTATGAACATTCAAACATTGTTAAATCTCTCCTAATAAAATCTAAGTAACAAGAAGTCGCAGGCAGTCAAGAATCGCCGGCGATTCCCAAGCGACATGCGTGCTAACTCGAGAAATTGCAATAATTCGTATCGGCATGGTAAGCTTTCATGGACAAGAAGAGTCAGAAGCACGAACTCGGCTAAGAGCGCCTTCAAATCCCGTGATACTCTCCGCTTCGCCGGGAAGTTAGTTTAGTTGCTGAACCTAACCAAACCCAACGGAGGACGGAGGTCACTGAACTCGGCTAGGAACGCCTTCAAATCCCGCGATACTCTCCGCTTCGCCGGGAAGTTAGTTTAGTTGATGAACCTAACCAAACCTAATGGAGGTCACTGAGGCTAGGAACGCCTTCAAATCCCGTGATACTCTCCGCTTCGCCGGGAAGTTAGTTTAGTTGCTGAACCTAACCAAACCCAACGGAGGTTGCTGATATCACTAAATGCACTCACGAGTGTGCTAGCTGATGCCATACATTCAAGAAGAAAAATCGTATGTTTGAATTCCAGGTACAATAATCAGTATTTACTATTTTGTTCCTTTACTTTTGAAAAGCTATTTTTTTCGGCGAACAGTTTGCAATTTACCGGCGATTGCTTATTTCCTGCGACATATATATTTTTGAGAAAACTTGGGATATTTTTTTTAAATATTTACGATGGACCACTAGACAAGGTACAAATTTAAGCAATCTTTTACATGTTTCTTAACCAGAATTTCACGTAAAACACGATTCTTACAACGAAAATTACTGAAACCAACTTTTAACGAAGATATTAACGTTTTTATTTCACACTGGTTACGAGGAATTTGAAGTGCCCGCTCACAAGAAACTCAAAGCTCTACTTGAGTCAAATCGCGCACTACAACGGTTTCAGCAAGCTTCTTAATCGCGCAATGTACATTTCCCACCATGTGTTGTTCAAACTATAAGCAATTTGCTATAGCTGAGCCAAAGCGTCAAGATCGAGGTTCCCAGATTTTTATATCGCAGAGACGTTCATGATAACGTTTAGCGCTCGATGTGAATCACGCAGAGAATGGAGTTTTCATGAGCGGATGGTTAGAATGCACGCACCAAGAATCATTAAATATCTTCGAAAGGAGTTGATTTTGGTAAATTTCGTTGTTCGCATCGTGTTTTACGTGAAATTTTGGTTAAGAAACATGTATCAAAAGGCTTAAATTCGAACCTTGTCCAGTGGTCCATTCCAGCAAGAAATTCGTATTTTATTCGAGAAAATTTGGCAACACCTGAAAGCTCATAGGGCGTTCTTCCTTAGCACGGTAGGATGCTCATCTCTCGCCTTTGCGGACGATCACCCCGGCCACGGGACGCGATCAATTTCCGAGCAAGGCGTCGCAGGCGCCGGCCGTGCGTTGAGCGGTGCGAGCGCGTCAGGTGCGTTCAACGGTGCCGCAACCCTCCCCTCCCCTTTCCACTCCTCGCCGGCCGGGCCGCCCTTGAACCCTTGCGCGCCGAAAATCGATTCAAATGAGTGCCGCCTTTTGTTCCGCTGCCTCCCGCCACTCGCCACCGCTTCGGGAGGGAAACACGCACTCACTATAAAAGGCCTCGCCAGGATTGGTCCAAAAATGAGGCTTAAACTACACAGTTCGACAACGTTGCATTCTCAAGTGGAGAAAATGTCAGTTGCTACGCTCTCGGGAAGAGTATGGACTCCAAAGACTAGGTTGTACTCTGCCGTGCTAAGGAAAAACGCCGTATGAACTTTCAGGCGTTGCCAAACTTCCCCCGGCAAATCACTAATTATCAGGAAAATTTTTGAATATTTGTCTACCAATTTTTTAGATAATTCAGTTCGCAATCTTATCTAAAGATTTTGAAAATTTCAAGGAAAAATATTTATAACTTCCCTAAAAAATAAACATTTTATCCGGGGAAATGCGGCAACTCTCGAATGTTCATACGGCGTTCTTCCTTAGCACGGCAGTACTGCCATGATAAGGAAGAACGCCGTATGAGCCATCAGACGTTGCCAAGTTTTCTCCGATAAAAACCGAATTTATTGGGAAAACTGTGAATATTACTTTCCAAAGTTTTCAGACAATTTTGTACACAATTAATTTAAAATATCTGAAAATTTCGAGGAAAAAAGTGCATGAATTGTGTCAAAAGTACAGGTTTTATCAGGGGAAATTTGGCAACTCCCAAATGCTCATACGGCGTTTTTCCTTAGCACGGCAGCAGTCCTGAAAAGACTAGCCTGTACTCTGCTGTGCTAAGGAAAACCGCCGTATGAGCATTCCAGAGTTGTCAAATTTCTCCGGATAAAACATGTAATTTTGAGGAGAACTGTGCATATTATGCAGTGAAATATTTCGATATGTTGGTTCAAATTTCGAAAAAATTGTCTGAAAATTTTCAAGAAAAATATTCACTATTTTCTCAATAAATTAGCTTCATACGGCCTTAGCACGGCAGATTATCTGCCCGATTTTGTATTCCTGAACCCCGTGTGCACAGAGACGGATGATCCAGCAGTTAGGCAACGTTGGCTTTCCTCCATTTAAACACGTGTTGAATGATCGATCCTTGATTCCTTGGCTGGTCCCTCCGAGGATCGATATTTTTCCATGGGTTTAAATGGAGAGAAAGCAATTGCCAAATTGCTGGAACCGCCGATGCGTGTGCACATTCGTCGAGGCAGGAGAAATCAAACATCAGCTCCCAACGAAAACGGATGCTGCGATTAGTATACGAATGAAAAGAATCTACGGCCGGCAACCATGTCATAAGGAGCGATGAACCTAATTCGGCAGAAATTATTCACGCATTCCGACAAGACGCTCGATGCCTCAATGCGATCAGACGTAGATATACAACGCTACGCAGTCCTATGCGATTTCCATGGTATAGCAAGACAAGAGCGCAGACTGCCCTGCGATACCCGACAAGGGAAAAACATACATGAACATTCGTAGACAGGAAAATGTACCCGCTAAATTATAATTGGATTACATTCCACATTTAGGAACTACAATTTCTGGCTCAGTTGAAAAACAACGTATGTCCCATTACTTACACTGTACTGCCATGCTAAGGCAGAACGCCGTATGAGCCACCAGACGTTGCCAAATTTCCTTTGACAAATCACGAATTTTTAGGACGATTTGTACATACTTCTCTTCAGTTTTCTGAGGATTTTGTTCGTAATTTGATCAAAAAAGACCGATAATTTCTCGGAAAAATATTCATAACTTTCTTTAAAAATTAGTGGTTTCCGAGAGAAAACTTGTCAACGTACGAATGCTCAAAAATCAGGCGTTTTTCCTTGGCACGGCAGTGTAGACTTACGTGTTTGCACAAATGGGCCGGAAATTGTAATTCCTAGGGCAAAATGTACGACCGAAAAATTTAAGAAAAATCGGCTTAACTACATCAAACGTTGCCAAATTCCTCATCATGTTTGATTTTTTTGCGAGAAGAAAACTGAGCAACATCCTGAATTGAAATTTGGCGAATATGTTCGTCGTAGCCTGAGGAAAATGTAGACGAAGTTTTAATGTGTTATGTTGGTTAGTTCTCTGTTAAAATAATGAGACATGAGAGGAATTTAGGCGACAAGAAACGCAGTTAAGTCGATTCTGCTCAAATCGGTTCAAACGAGGGCAAGTTCCTCCACGTGATGATAAAATTTACAAAATTGACCGCATCAATTCTCGGGCTTAACTGTTTTTCAACCAATACACTTGTGCAGTGTGCTAAAAATTATCCCATCAAAAATAACAAAAATCGGTAGAAGGAATTGGGGCAGCGTCAATTTTAGAATCACGCCAGCATGTGACTCAAGAAAAATTTACATTTAAATAAAAATCGCAACAATCAATCAAGTAAAAGGGCAATTGAATGACTCCATAAACCAAAAAGTAGAGTTTTGCCAAATTGTACTGAATCAAACCCACATCAAAATGCTTTTGTGATATGTATATTTCAATGCAGGCTTGTCAATGAGATGTTAATAAATGCTGATATGATTAGAGACAAAGAAAAACGAATGTTTGGGTGTCAGGACAGAGAGACAAAAAAGAAATTAGCATCAAAGGTTAGTGTCTCAGGATTCAGCACAAATTAATTAGTAATCATAATTGGGGGAATCTTCCTGGCTGTATTAGATAAAAACTACATACTCAAGTGCCAAATTTACAGATTTCAACTTTCTCCTAGACCTGTAAATTTTAAATATTTCTCTCCAACGTAAGAAGCATCTAGTTTCTACTGAATTCTGTGATGGAAAAATTGAATTTTCAGTTTTTCACACAGAAGGCTTTTGTGTAAAAATGTTAAGCCTACTGAGAACTTTTTCAAAATTGAGACAATTAAAATTTTGCACAGTACTGAACTGAAAATTTTGAGGAATACTTCGCTTCTTTTCAAAGTAAAAAAAAAAAAACTTGAAGGTGGTTTAATTTTAGTGATTTTGAGAATCATCCAAAAATAAATTGTAAATTTTGACTACTAAAAAAGGTAAAATGAAGGATAACTTCATCTTCAAATGATAAACGTCGAGGGATTTGACAATAAATACAAGATTCACCAGTCAGATTTACCCAGCAATTATTAGAATATTATTACTACTTTATCAATACCTACACTCTGTCAGCTCACAGCATGGTCAATAATTCAGTTTCGCAATGAGGTACACATTTTAATGCATGATACCTACAAGACTTCAGTTAATATTTATACCTTTCAACCAAACTGTGATCAACTGGAAAGTACCTCCTTTCAGTACCTAATCCTAAACTGCACCTGGGCTTGCATTATTGTGGTCAGTTTGCTAAAGGGAGCAAGTTAGCTCAATCGATCAGGTGTGAAAGTTAGTGAGAAATACAGAATAAATTCTAGATGAATCGTTCGGGGAGTGCCCAACTGAGTTGAAAAATTGGGAGAAATATATGGTCTGCTTCTGCCCTAGATGGTCCAATCTAAATGCCAGGTATTACTTACAATGGATTTGGTTCATTGAAGATTAAAAAACACGCTAGAAAGTACTCTGCACGCTAACAAGGCATCTGCTTTAGAAATGTACAATCTATTTGGTTACGTTTAACTATACATTAATGCTTACTTGTACTTTAATTCTGTTACTTGGAGCTGGAGATCATATAGACACATTTGTGCTAAATGGAACCATGTTAAAAATAGACCCTGCACATAGTTCCTTTCCATAAAATACTTTGATATTCAAAAACACGTGTTTGAACAAGGGTAGGGTTAAAAAATGGATGCTAGGATTTAACTGATTCCAGATTGCGTGACTATTGCTAAATTCTTCAAAATGCTGTTTTTCTTAAATCGGATACCTACATGGAACTTTAAAGAAAATAGAAGCATAAATAGGTGTGGTGAGAGAATAATCCGACCAAAACATATTGGACCATCAGCCAATGTGTGTAAATTAGCAGATGGTGGACAAAACGGCACAATGAAAGAATTCTGGCGTCAAGAGCGCGAAATTAACAGGTGGGCAGGTGAGACAGAAATAGAAGCTGGGAAAATGCGTGTCAGCAACTTTCGGCGGCCTCTGGGCCCCACCAACACGCTGTCAGGATGCTAAGGCTAAAGCCTTTCAAAATTGAACCGAAAACAGGCGCTACCCAGAACATGAGATGGGTATAAACATCTAGACATTCAACAAATTCGAATTCGGTGAATCGAAATGGTAGAGGATGGGCAATGATCGTGGATTTTACCTTTAAAGCTGGACACAGCCAGAAGTGTGAAGCAGGTAATGGAGAACCACATTGTTGATCACTGGTGCGAAGAAATCCTCAAAACTAACACTACTCTTAGAAAGAGATAACTTGAGAACTTAAACCGACAACAATAATGAATTAAAGAACTAAACTTTCAGACACTGATCAAGAAATATGATCGGCCGATGAAAAACACAGCGAACTAATTCCGTACGAAACACAGCGACAACGCTTTGCAACGCGTTCACACGGTCAGGTAAGAGAAACAAAGGTTCTCTTGGAAACTAAAAGGCGAAGAATAGTCGTCGAATTCGATAATAAAAACATCACATAATATAAAAAACTAGTATTGATTGCAAATACTTCTAAACCACAAGTCGGCTTGCAGAGTGAATTTACAAGGGAAACTCGACGCGGCTTCGACCCAAACGGTGCTCAAAATTCAACTGAAAATCAAATTCAACAAAAGCAAGCTAGCAACCGTTATGCTTGTTAGCTCTCTCCGCGCCCAAACGATCTTAGTTCCGTTCTTTGCCGCTAGTCCCATCTTTGGCGCTACCGTGCAGAGCAAGCAGGGAGACCAAACAAACTTCTTCGCTGTTGCCAATGTGAATCTAATAATTTTCGTGATTTTTTGTCTCTCGATAAAATGATCTTGTCTACTTGTTGCACGATAAAATCGAATAAAATTAATTGTAAAAATAAAAATACTTAAAAGTTGAAACTCAGACTTTACTGGTATTTTCGATAATAAGTGTTTTTAAAAACTCTCATGAGCTCATTTTACAGTTTGGCATCACTGACAACGTTCATTTTAAAAAAAACGCGGCAAAAGAGCCGTGCGTCTTTCAGTCCCAGATCTAGAACCAATAACTGAATTCTGATTCATTTATTTTTTCCATTATTATAAACTTATTCTGGACACTTTGATTTTTTAACAAAACATTTTTCAGTTTTGAGGACTGATTTGAACATTTCAGGTTTTGTTCTGGCTACAATGAGACCCATCTCAGCTCTCGGTTACCTACTAGGAAGGAAAGAGATTAAAAAGATTTTTCAAGCTCAAAAAATAAGCGTATAGTAAAAGAAGAAGGAAAGAAGGAGAAAAGAAGAATAAAAAAGATGTAAATTACTGCGAATAATCTGATTTATTTTTTTTTTTTTTCATTTTTCTTCTTCTTTTAAATGGTTTCTTTTCAGCACATGGACTAATTTTAAAAGCTGGTAAAAATACTGATGCGTTTGTCTACTCATGTTGGGAAATGAAGCTCACTTAATTTAATTTTTAATTCACACTGATGCACCTTCTGATTACACATGAGTTTGTCTCTGAAACATGATTACTTTGAATTTTAATCAAAATTTTTAATCCCTATCGATTTGAATGTCACTGCATGACATTGTACAAGAAAAATGTTTTTTTCTGATTAATTACAATTTTTCATCCTGCACAGACCTCTCTTCACAAATAGTACCTGTCTTAAAAGTTTTTTTTAAATTTATATATATTAATGCCCTGAACTTTTCAATATTTAAACTGAAAATTGGTGTACCCAATGATACAATTAAAAGCTATATTACTCAATAAAAAAATCATTTTCACTGTATTTTAGAACATCTGATGTGTTATCCGGAGGGACAGACTTACATCTGTTTTTTTGCATGTTTATACATTTATTTTGTTTGATTTTCTAGATTAATTTACTACTTTTCTAGCTTTTTTTTCAAATCCATTTAACAGTGGTTGACCTGACCATATTATAGAACCACTAATATTAATACTGCCATGCAGAGGAAGAATGCTGTAAGAAAATTCAAGAGTTGCCAAATTTCCTTTAATAAAAATGCTTACTTTTGAGGAAAGTTATGAATAATTTTCCTTGAAATTTTCAGGAACTTCAGGAGAAATTCCAAACAACATAATCTGAAAAGCTGGAGGAAAAATATTTGTAGGCTTACCAGGAAATTCTTGTTATATCAATCGAAATTCGGCAACGCTTAAAGGTTCATCTGGCGTTTTTTCTTAGCACGACAGAATATGTACCCCTGTGATGAACTTCCGACACAGGGTTACTCAATAAAAACATTTAAAAAAATTTCTTGCATGTGGACTTAGAATCTATTAGTGTAAAATTTATCTTGATAAGCCTTAAAAAAATCACACCAAGTTTCATTGAATGACATCAAATGATTATAGGTTTCTATAAAAAAATAAAATGGGGGAGAAAATCTTCTATACAGCTGCTAATTTGGGAGAATATATTTTTCGCTAGTGTTGCCCCATCTACTTATACTTATTTGTAGAAATATTAAAATCAAAATCATAAAATGACTAGGTAAAAAAAGGAAGCTCCATGGAAGCGCGATAGTTCAATTAGGCCCCATTGCTTTGGCTGAATTTTTTCCGTTTGCTCTTTGAGGAGGGTCTTTCAAATGCTCTCCGTTTACTTTTTCTGTAAAAGAAAACAAGAATTTTCATAAGTCACACATTACGTACATTTCAATACTCTCATGTACTGATCTTTATGAAAAGGCGTTTTCTGACAGCTTCATAGGCGTGCATTGGGATGGTTAGAAAAAATCCACACTGACAAGTTAAACCATCTCGTAAACATCAATCAGATTATAAAGTTTTTTGAGCCGCTAGATGCACTGGATTGTTACATAGATCAGCCTTCAATTTTAAGCGGCAAGAATATTAGATAAACACAGGAAGATGGCATCATTGACAGTTCCAGTACTCTGTAGTTTTCAGCAAAAACTTTTTCATATATAAAGTCAGTTCATCGGGAGGTTTTTGGTAATTAACTAAAACTGGATTTAGAGATATTGTATTCCTGAAAGTGAGAGGAGATTTGTGCAAACCTAGCATCATTTCACTTTTTTTATATCGCAAGGATTTTGTAACATTCTGGTGCATTTACAGGGGAACCAACTCCTAAGGTCTTTCAATTTTTTTGTTCATGAGGGAAATAACTGAGGAAAAATAAATGCTCCTTTGCCTGTAAGATTGCTATATTCTTAGGTATTTTTAAAAAGAGACTGACTGAAGAATTAAAGATGATACTTCATCCAGAAGTAAAGAAATTCCACCCTCGGTTTTGTACTGGTACTCATTAGAGTTAAAACAATTTATTTTTGACTCTGATTATAATTTTTGGAACTTCTTGGCTTTGATTTCCCTGCGAAATGGTGCGGACCCAGCACCATTTCTCCACTTTGTTACAAAGAATGTAATCGGCAAAGTTTTGTAAGCACGAAATGCAAACTTTGCAGGTATCTATAGGTGAGTAAGTTTTTTCAGCATCTACTTGTTTCGATTTTAAAATGCGTCTCTTGATCACTGCATGAGATCAACAAATATACATACCTCTAAAAAAATAAATGCATTTATTAATTGCCAAAATTTTGGGAGGACCTACAGCTCTAATAAAACCCATAATCACAATCCCTAAAAAAAATAAAAATGAAACAAAAATATAAAATCAAAATGCATCATGGAAATTCTCAAATTTTTGGAACTATATCAATTACCATAATAAGACTGGCATCTGAAAAATGATATACCAAGAAATTCAGCACCGGCTAAATTTTTTAATAATTTTTTAAGTTGTGCATTACCACTTCTGAGCACAACGAGCCTTCAAAATCAAGCTTCATGTGTGCCTATTTTGAGAAACGCTGGGCTGTAAAGCAAGTTTGTTGATGCTCTTACACAAGTTTTCTTGTAGAAACATGAGACTATCACTATGTGAGTATGGATGCTGAGCGATATGGTGTTATCATTCAGAGGAATTAAATTATTTTCGTCTGACTTTTAACCAGGGAGGAAAAACCAAAGATCTCTCGAATCTCCGATCAGATGTTGCAACATTTTTACTGAATAATGTAAAAATGCTGAAAAATTCACTTTTCAACCCCACTTTTCTTAAAGTTGGCCCATAAGAAGTTCAATTAAAAAGCTAAGAAGTACTATTATAGTGAAGGGTGCTTTCTCAGTGCAGTATTGACAAAATTATTACAAAAAAAAATCCATCCACAAGAATGCACACTGATGAAAAAACAGCTCATAAAATTGTATTATCTCTTCAAAATGCAAACTACGAAAAAGTGCACAGTGCAGTGTTTGGAATATAAATTTCAGGCAAAAATAAATCATAAACAAACTCACATTGACAGTCAAAATAGTTTTAATTAAAAATTTCGGCAACAAATCACAATAATGAAAGGCATGCCTCTTATGTATTTAAAGAAAAATTATTCAGAAATTTAAGAACATGCGATGGGACAAAATAGTGGTATCATACAACAACAATTAAAATGGAAAAATAATCTCCACTTGCCTTAGTGAAAGAGAAATCAAAAAACTCTAAAAATATAGGTGATTCAAAACTGGCTAGAGCAAAAACATAACGAATTGATTGTGCCTAAATGCTTCCAGATATTATCCAGCAGCAATAATGAGAAAATTAAAAAAGTGGGGACCTGCGAAAAAACTGAAGAATTCCAGCTCATCTTGGAAGTAAAACATGATTTTAATTATTTGTTTTTGTTTGCAAAAGATAGTAACTTGACGGATGGACAACATTTTGCAATCAGAAACTACAATTTCTGGCTCATTTTAGAAACAATACCATTGGCCTCCCTATGCAGATAGACTTGTAGTTCCTTATTGCAAAATGCAGTCAAAATGTGTTCATGTGCTGAGGAAGTACTTGTGCGAGCCTTTAGACATGATCAAATTTCCTTGCATAAAATACGAATTTTCAGAGATGTGCGGATATTTGTCCGTCAATTTTTCAGGAATTTTATTCGCAATCAGATCCGTTAAGTTGTCTGAAAATTGATAGATAAAATATTCATAGCTCGCCTCAAAAATAGACATTTTGTTGGAGGAAATTTGGCATAGTCCAGGGTTTCAATGCTTCTCTTTAGCACAGCAGTGCTGCGCATGGGATGCACGAATTTACTTCCTTGTGAGATGAAAATATAAGACAGACGATTTATAATACAATATTTGACCCCTGTTGATACTTCAATCTCTGCATCAAATAAATGGTTACGTTTGAACAATTCCAGCTTTTACTTTTTGAGAACTTTAAGATAGAAGGAAAATTTTTCTGAAATTTGACCAGTCGGCGCAATGATCAGTTGTCTGAAGAATGAAATATGAGTTTCACAGCAGAGCCATTCCGCCGTGCTGAGGAAAAACGCAGTATGAACATTCGAAAGTTGCCAAATTTCTCCAGATAAAACACGTCTCTTTGAAGAAAATTACTTGTATTATTCTTTAAAATTTTCAGATGTAGATCATATTGCGATCAAAATCGGCTGATATTTATGAAGAAAAAAATTCAGAATTTTCCCGGTAAATTCGGCTTTTGTTGAAAGAAGTCTGGCAACGTCTAGAAGCTCATAAGGCGTTTTTCCTAAGCACAGCAGAATAGGACATTTTATATTTTACTTTTTTCGGTAATGTTTTTGATCCTCTCCACTTCCAACGACTTGGTTTTCTAAAAAAGATATCGACATCCACATTTGCCCGATTCTTTGAAAATTTTGTTTATCCTCTATAAAACTGGTATATTTTAGAGTAATTGATTGGATAATTCTCAAAGATGGTGACTTTACCCTACATTAACATTATATATGTATTTTTTAAAATTTCGAAGATTTGATTAAAAATGAGGAACAACTGATCTTAGAATTATTGAAAGACCTCTGTAATCACTTTTAACAATACAAGATAAAACACTTAATTTAGTTCAAATCATACATACAAACTTACTTACAACAAAAATTAGAAAATAAAATTTACTACATAATCAACAACAATGGTAAAACAATGGCACAAGATTACAATGGAAAGAACTTATGAGGACAATGACAATAGTTACGACTAAACATGCTAGTTGTAGCCTAGCTATTCGATAATCAATTTTCAATCGTTTTCTGCATCACTGAAGATTCATTTCCATTGTGCAGCTTTTATCAATCACGGTGCCTGCCTCCGATTTCATTGTTCGACGTCTATTTCTGCTCAAGTGAACACCGAGTCTGGACCAAAATAATCCCTCCGATTCGAAAATAAACTGCAAAATCTTTAAAATAGATTGGTTTCAGTGGGTAAAAATTAAAAATGAAAATTAGTGAAACCTAATATAGAGCTTTTATGGACTTAAGTGACCCATGAGCTAATAAAGTATGACAAAAGTTATGAGCAGGATTACTCGCTAAGTATTTGACAAAAGACTTCGAGCAGCTACAAATTTATGAATGTAACGCTAATCACAGTAACAAAAGAGTCAATATCTGCTTTCCTGCGCTTCATGAAAGCTCAAGTCAAACAACAGATGGAAAAATGAACAGAGGAAAAGGGCTTTTCTTCCAAGAAAAATCACTGAAGGAAATTTTGACTCACTTTGCTTTCTTTATGTAACAGATCTTGAATTACAATACCAAAGTATCTACAAAAACATGTTATCTAATGATTGTGTGACCCCTGGAGGCAGAAAAATAGTAAAATTGCTACAGCAATTACAACACAAGTGAGAAACAATCTATCTAAAACCGCGGATACCAGATAAATCCAGAAAACTAAAGGAGATTAAAACATGTTCTTAATCACTGCAATCGCCCAATTAAATGCAGAATGATTCGAGCTGGAACCTGTCAGTTACTTGCTTCACCTCATTTTTTGAAAACTGACTGAACAGTTTATACACAGGGACCCTGACAAAAAAAAGGGTGAATTTTTCATTTAAATCGGAAACACTTGAGTTTGAAAGACAAGGAGGATCACCACCACAGAATAACAGAACAATATCTAAATATGGAATTCTGGAAACATGTATCTCAAAGCAGGGTATCTACCTAGTGTAGACTTCAGGACAAAAAATGTTGACTTTTCCAGGTTTAAAAAATGACAGAGACACTCTGACTCGTTTAAAACTTTACACATACATGGAAAAAGGAACGTTTCCTCTGTCAATTTAAAATTGACCCCTAAGTCCTTAGTTTTTCTGCCTAAAATTAATTTTTTTATAAACTGAATTCTGACAGCTGTGAAAATCTGTAAAATAGGGCCAAATTACAATAAGTCTTCTTTGTGAAGTATCCGAACACTTTTGACCAATACTTTTGGGCGTCTTTTTCCCCTCCTGGCGTACCCCTGTTTCTCAGTCCTATGCACACCCTGCTTTCAAAATACCATCGTCTTTGAGTGCCTTCGGGTTAAATTATACTAGAGAATTAAACAACATGATTTTTAGCATGATTTTAAAAGCTAGCGCAAAGAAATTGTTTTGAGACCCGTTAGAAGAATACGAATAAAAATTGGGCAGTAACACCTTTAAGTTGTAATATTTCGTACCCATAAAAAAACACAAAGCAGAACATTTATCTACCTAAAAAAAATAGTCCAAAAATCTATTTCAGTCTTAGATGTTGATAAATGACTTAAAACAAAAATTACATACAAATTACACTACTTACATCGACTGATACCGTTATTGATTAGTACACTGATACACATTTATCAAAGCTATGATACGGGACATAAATTACAATTAGTATGACAGTATAGAGAAAAAGTATAAAAAATTATAAGACAGTGAAAAAGAAAATATGGTAATCAACATTGAGCAACTCAGAGGTGGTCCCTTTGAGAAATCAGAGGGAGGAGTTAACGGAGGAAGGAAAGGTATTTGTCCGCTTAAAATGCAAAAGAAAGAGCGCAAATTACAGAAAAATGTTAGGGGAAATGAGTAAAAAACAAGAGCTTTTATAGGCGCTTTAGATGAGTCAAATTAAACCCAACATGGACAGAAAGGAGTGCTGTCAATGTAAAAGTCAACAAATTAAAACATTTTTTTTTCAGGAGGAAAAGATATCTTAAATGAAGCAAACCTTGCCTCTACATTAAAATCCCGATCACACTGAAAACCACAACCAACCCGTGTAAGCTTTCAACACCACAACGCGATGGATATTGTATATTTTCAGACCTAACCTTGGACAGTCGGTGGATTGCATGCTCGGAATCGTCCAATGGGATGAACCCACAAAAACAAATTTTCTTTCCATCTGAGCATTATCATCCGCCGCAATGTTGAATTTGTGAGAGACAAAGTCTCTTCAACAATGACACTGAGTTTGGAATTTGCTTCACACATTTACTCTCCTCAATACCAGACTCACAAGAGCCCATGCTGTCAGAACAGAGTATATATTAATGTTAAAATCAAGGGGAAAAAACTAAGCAATGAACCAAGAGAATGGGTTTGAATTGAAGAATTCTATTTTCAAATTTGTTTTGAGAGAACAAGATGGGAAAAACTCAAAAAATAGTGTATTTCTTTCGGAAAATACACTTATATTATGAAAAACTCCTATGTCGGATCTTTTTCATTGCTCGTAACATATACTGATAAAATTCAAAACGTAAAAAACAGATAAACTGGCGGATGGTATACTGGTTATGGGTGGAATTTTCATCTTTTCATTGTATTTATTAATTTTTAAGGTCAACAATGAGGAGGAAAAAAAGATTTAGAGAGAAAATTCGGGAGAAATGTAAAATAAATGCAAAAAAATGTAAGAAAAAATGCTTGAATTCAAACTTCGACTCATTGGCAGTGGATTTTTAAACATCTGATTCGCCAACAAGTGACCAATGATTGTGATGTCTCCCATAACTTGATAAACGACTCTCAAAAGTAGTCCCTAACGTAGTCCTAAAAGTAGGGGTAGTGGTAGTAATATAACCTCCACCAGCTTAAAATATATATTTTTTGTCTCATAAAATTTCAACTGACATTTAGCTCAGCCTACCAAAATGCAAAAGAGAAATGGTTGTAATTTTTCTACCCAAACTACTGAAACTTTGAGATCAACTTATATTATAGACGGATGCATTTTTGAAGATCGTGGAGAGTTGTCTCGGAAGTGTTCTTGGCAATAGTCGGGCTGTCAAATTAAGTATTTGTTCTTATTGGTAAAAGTCATGGATAAAAAAAGGAAAATTTCGTCAAATAAAAAAAAAAAAAAAAAAAAAAAAAAGGAACCACCTCAAGATAGATGAGACCAAAATAACTAGACACATCAAAAAATTAAGACAGAACACAAAGCGTTTGAATAAAATGAATTTAGCGTATTTTGGGATAGAACTCCCATTACTATCCATCACAACAAGTGTCACTTCCACAACATCAATGTCTGCAGCATTCTTTCATTGAGGCAATGAATATGAGGAAGAATATATCCAATTTACAAAACAAAGTACTTCGAGAAATTCAATAAGTAAAAACGCTAAGTGTCTAGTCTTTCAAATCTCATACAAAGTTTTACCAGGATACGATGCAAAGTTGTAAATAAGAAAACACATAAAACTAACATGGAAAATAATATCACGTAGTGTAACTACTGACAATCTCTTGATCAACATAAAATAAGGCAGGTGCAAAAGTTTGGCGGGAATTTTTAGATACTCTTTGATGCTTTCAAGACTTGAAACTTTGAATTGCCTGCAAACTAGGAAAATTTAAGGTTCCAAGTCAAGCTGATTTCAAGGTGCACCATAAAATTCCAACTCTGTTTACCTTTCCATCAGACCTTGACTACCGAATCAGTTGCTTCAAAAAGAGAAAAGCTTTCAAATTTTAGAATATTTTTGGATGAGTATTGCTTGAAAGAATGCACATTTTTCACAATCAAAGTAAACATGAAGAATATTTGCTTTGCTTCGGCAGGAAATGATACTATTAAAAGATGATTAAATAGAATAACAGAAGAAGACTAATAACCGAATGCAAAGAGACAAAAGAATGAGAGGACACAATGCCCACTTTCTTCCACTAGACCATTAATGAAAAAAAAACAATATATATTGCCAAATGCTAGAAATGGATATCTCACTTGTAACGATTGAAAATCTCCAATTAAGTTTTATGTTCTTTCAGGAAAACTACATGAAAAGTTTTCTTGCAATTTTGCATGATTTTTTTAGTATGAATACAGATAACTCACAAAAAATTTCAATAGAAACTGTTGCTTAGTTTTCCTTCAAAAAATAAAAAAGAGCAGAGACTCACAACATTGCTGTCTAAAATAAGCATTTTTCAGGTTCAGCTATTCATAAGTAGAAATTAATCTGAAATTTGAAGAAAAAATTAATTTTGAGTATTTTCTAGTTCAATTCTTGTTTGCTTGCCGACGTGGATTTTTGCTCTTTTTGAGCACACTGATTCAATCACCACAACACTTAAAAAGTATACTGTGTTCCAAATGAAAAAAAAATTCATGCGACATCTCAGGCAAGTTGACGAACAGAATCACAAATATTCAAAGGGTTGCTCACATCTTGCAACAGCAAAACCTCGAAAACGTTTCTTGAAATGACGAGTCTGAAGTTTCACCCCAGTCTCGATAGACTTCGCTTTTCGGATCTTCATCCCAGTTGGATACAAACTGCTGGACATCTGACTTTGGAAAACCTTCCGTGTAATATTTCTGTAAAAATGTGTACACATCCATAATTAGAGAAAAGTTCTGTAAATGATCAAAAACTTGATAAGATAAGCTGGGAGTAAAAATCTGATCTTAGAATGGTTTGACAGCGCCCCAATTCAATTATTGCAAGGCACATTCTCAGAGGCATTTGCTCGCGTCATTGGGGTAAATTTTTGTAAAACTTTGACTTAGAATAGCAATAACAAAGAGGATAGACAGGCTTCTAGAATAATTAACAAAATAAGAATTTAATGGAGTTTGTGTAATTTGCTGGCCAATTCTTTGATTATTTTTCTTTTTTTATTTCAGTGTATCAAGGGACATTTTTTTGAACTCATACTTCAATTGTATACCATGATCATGTGCATACTTGTTGATTCCACGCCAAATAAGTTCACACACTTCTAGACTGCAACAGAGGATCGTCTACGCCACTTCCATTTATAAAATAAATGCAAGAGGCAAGACCTTCCCTTGCAGTTAAAAAAAGCGTAAACTCATTTGGCATGGGCTCTACCGCAATGTAAATTACCAGAGTATTTTGAAAAGCCTTTGCTGTGCTTGCTAAAAACATGGTTTGAACACAATAAAATTAGAGGAGAAATAAATCAGAAATACAACGTCCTGCGAGATGAAAGGTAAGTAACACATGAAACACGACAAGTGAAACAAAATTAAACATAGACATGGAAGGACTAAAAAGTAAAATTTAATTAGCTTAGTAATTATGTGCTTCCACTTGAAAGGCGGTGTACTTTTTCAAGAGCATTAAATATTGGTAATGCTATGTTATGCTCATAAAAGTTTCCAAGAATCTAGTAAAAAATGTACGCAATGTTTGGTATTTTCGAAGGATTAATATACCAAAAATTTGGCAAATCTCTCAAGTCGTTTTTAATTACAAAAGAATGAACATGGAAAACATACTTTTTCCTAGAGGACAGTCCTCATAGTTAAAACTCTTCCTTTGGTCAGAAACAGTTTGATAGCAAACATCCTCAGAGACAGTGGTCTATTATAAATATTTGTTGTCGAATAAAATTCAAGCAGGGTGAAACGCTCACCGTGAGGACTTACATAAATTTTGAAAGTTTCAACTAGATCCATTGATTTCTTTGCAACTCCTAAAGTTCCTCTACATGATAAGAAGTATTTCTTACATTTGAAGAAAGGTAAACCCTGCTCATTTCTAGTAACTTTTTAAGCATGGATCAGCAACGATACATCCTGCTGATTAATCACCTAATACGAGAGAACGAAAAAAAATATTACTCACTTTGATGGTTTCGTATGAGTCAGCGATGACAGAGATGAACAAACTGAGAATTACGTAAATGAAGAGACTGATGAAGGTATAGAGATAGATGCGACAGTACCACCAGAGCATCGGGGATTTATATGACATTATCGAGAACGTAGCATACATGTCATCTCCATTGATCAGTGCGAATAAGCACTCAGACGTGCTGGCTAATGAGCGGAACTGAAAGAAAAACAATACTTGCATCAAGAAAAAATATAAAACGAAATGAGGTTATCTGTGGGGACAATCACAAGTTACCTGGATGACTTGCAAGCTTAACAGAAACTTCAAATAGCAGATTTTTACTTTTTCGTATGTTTCATTTCCTTGAAGCTAGACAAGTTTTGTGAGTGTAATGCTGAAGGTAGTATCACTCAATTGACAGGCTATTTGACTGATCAAATGCCAGAAAATTTGATTGGTTGATTGACAGACGATATGGCTAGTGTGACGACAGATTGTTCGAATGGCCCATCGAGAGACGATTCAATTTATGGATTGACAGATGATCTGACCAGTTGCAATGTTTTTATAGTTTCTTCATATTTCGATTCCCTGACTTTTTTTGCTTTTCCCTGTTTTCAAAATTTTCAAAATTTCCAAAATTTCCAAAATTTCAAAATTCCAAGACTTTGTCTGTCTGTTCCCCAACCATCAATCAAAACCTCCACTTGAATTTTTTTTCTTTTGATTATGCTGACTTCCGCTAGACTGTAGGCAAAATCTTCACTTTTAAAGATTCAAATAAAGAAAAAAGGCACTCTGAAGTTGTTTGTACACCCTTGAAGGACACTGGTCAAAGTTGCTGAGCAGACACGCCACTCCTTTCGCGCAAAAATTCCTGATTTTTCCCATGAAGTCATTGAGTATCCCCCATTTTCTCCAAGTTGGTGTAAGTACCCCAACTTTCCCTGGCTTTCCAGGTTTTCGAGACCGCCAGAAACCCAGAAGTAGTATTGGTCATTTTGTTTGTCTTTGTCGGCAAACGTCGATAAATCAAAATTTATTCAGTCAATCAATAGCATTGCATTAGCACAACTCACTTTCATATGATAAGGGCCCAAGACAATCCAACCGCAAAACGTAAAGCCAGCATAGATTAGGATAGCGCACAGTAAAAACCTTGCAACTTGAGGGAATGCTTTTTTGAGCGTTAGGATTACAACCTGTGAAAGAAAAAAAGAAACTCAATAAATTAATGGACGGATTTTGAGAGATGACTTTGTTGACTATTAGGCATCCTCTTTAGGTGAGCTAAAGGAAGAATTTAGTTCAACTCTAGTGAGCTGATGATTGAAATTGATAGACAAAGCTATAGACAAAGAGGACAAAGGGAAAAAGAAGCAATCTCAGTGGTGAAAACAGGTGACTGCAATGGACAAAGAGAGTAAGTAATACCATTTAGCTATTCATTCAATTTATTTTATAAAAATATCAGTGTTGATAATATTAAGATGTATGGTATTTAATACAATAACTATCACAATAATAAGATGATCTTCTAATTCAAACTATCTTTGTATTGGAATAATTCGAACAAATTCACAATTGATTTCATAACATTGCATTGAAACAGCAACTCAAAAGAGACCCTATAGGTAGTCCATCATTTTCCCTCTTTGTCTACGACAACCACCCATTTCAAACAATATGATCTCTGCATTTTCTCCTGGTCTTCTTTGTCGATCAATTTCAAATATCAGCCTGCAGAGGCTCCTTTCAACTTTATTATATGCTGAGCTTGTTGTTTCATTACATACAATGCGAAATTTGCAGTGTGAGAGGATTACCAGTAGATGATCATTTAAATCTTGAGAATGGTTGTAAGCTGAGAAGTTAAAATAAATTGTTGCTGAAAAACTAAGCTATAAGATTAAAAGAAAAGTTGGCGTTCGATCGTGTTACTCAAGGAGAGAGCAAAACGAGCTGAACATGAATTGAAAAGACACAATGAAGTTGACACGAAATTTCTATTCAAGAGCTTAAATTTATGAAGCGCATCATTGCTATCATCGCTACATAGGTAGGGACTCGTTTGGAGGACAAAAATTTGACATCATTGAACAGAACAGCTCTATCTACAGGGGTACTTCAAGAATCAACAAATCATATTGTACTTTAGAATAGACATATTTTTCAACCTCTTTGGAAATTTTTATATTATAGTTTTAGTATAGCGCTTTTATATTTAATGATGGAAACAACTCAATTTTGAATTTCTTATGGACAGTCATAATTTTGGCGGAAAACTTACATTGTATGTTTTGAAGAAACCAAGGTATCGAAGAACTCCAAACCAGACAAGTAAGTTCCCAGTTCCAAGAAACACACTGCACACGTTCCACTGATCTCCAACCGATTGCTGAAAAAAGATTCATATTGCCTTCTTAAGTGACGAACTTTTGAGAATCATTCAATGAAGTAGGAGGAAAGTATGTAGGATACAGTAAAAATAGATTGAAAACTTCTAAAATAAGCTTGTAAGAGTAAAATTAAGTTCGCAGTTTGCTTCAGAATTGGTAGATTCCAATTTCCTGCTCGCAAGAAAAGCTAATAGACAAAGGTCAAATTAAGGGGAAAAAATGATCTAATTTGAGGCAAAAATGAGTAAAATGGAAATGAATAAACTCAACTGACAGAATGAACGATAAAAAAATAGGCACACACTGGGTGCTGGTCATTCCCCAGGTCAGATCCATCTCTAAATAGGTTTCTTCCTTCTCTCTCAAGTAAATAAGTTAAATATACGTATTCTGTCTTTGAAGATAATATGATTGTTTCTTTAATTTGAGAAGTTTCACAATAAATAATGGGGAAAAAATCGGCATGCTTCACTCCAGGAAGACTTCCCATTTAACTTTTATTTTATATGTTTTTACACTGCGTTTTTGACTCAGCTTAAACTCACAGTTTTTTTGTTATCTCGGTTTTTTAGTGTATTTTCCGAAGGAAATAACTTATGCTGGATTCCAGAGCTGGAATCAATAGACTCTTATTCAGGGTGTCTACTTAAACAGGCTGGCCAAAAATCAGTACTTTTACAGTACGTTCCCAATAAATTCAGTACCTCTTCAACAGAAAAATTAAGCACTTTTTCAGTGCCTCCAATTGACCAAATTCGAAAAATTTCAAAAATTTGAATTTCTCACTCAAATTGCAACAAAAATGACAACAAATGAAATAAAAATCCCGGACCTTCTTGCGGAATTTTCGCCTTTTTTCAGTACTTCCGGACCGCCCTCAAAAAGATTAGTACTATTTCCGGAAAGTCTGGAAATAGTACGAAATAGTAGATACTCTGTTATTGATTGCCTTGTGACCACTCTGTGAGATGTGATGATAATTCACATACCTTTCTTTCAATTCGTTCTTTGATTGCAGAACCGAATATCAGGAGGATATCATTAATAATGATCATGATATACCAGAGATTCCAGAATTCCCATCTCCCTTCCACACTTAGCTCTTTGCGATAAACCTCTCGGAAGAAGCGGATTGTTTCCTAGATAATAAAGAAAATATGAAAATCATTTTTGAAAATGCCACAACAGTAATTACTAAAAATAGAAAAGGATAATTTTGCTGCAATAGTGGCAGATGTGTAGTGTGCCCTATCATGATTTTCACGATTAGAATGAGAAATAATAAAGAGAACTTTGAGAATTCTCTTATGAGAAAGAAACGGAAGAGAATTGATTTCTGCCTGATAAAAACCAAACAACTGAGACATTCTAATTAAATGCATTTCAACTGATGTTTAGCAAACAGGCAGTGGACTAAAATCAAAATCATTTGTCATGGATTTTTGCAGTAATAGCATTTCTCACAGTGGTATTTTTATATGATGATTTTTATTTTTATTAGATCTTTCAAACTGAGTAATTAATGTAAGAAATATCATTTGCAGGAAAGACAGCTTCCATACGTAAGAGGTTCCCTTGTACTTACAATTGAGTCTTTAAATAAAATTAGGCAATGCATAATGAAATTTAGAAAAGTGTGAGAGCATTTGCTCCTAGCTCTCATATTTTAGCAAAATGGTTGTTTACTTCACCTATGAAGTTTAGTATTGCTATTTAAATAACTAAATTTTGAAAAGAATGAAAAATGCGGTCGTACAAATTTTAGGAGCTGCGCTCGATAGACTGCACGGCTACATAGGATGAGAGAACATACACAAATGCTGATGACAACGAAGTTCAGTAGACTTCGTAAAATGAAATCTATTCGATTATCGTCTGTAACAAAGAGAGATAAAAATAGAGATTTAGAGTTAGGTGAAAGAAATACGATAATACATAACACTGTCAACTACTATAAAATTAAAGAAGATAAAAGCCAGCTGAGATGCTGTAACCTGTGCTTGACATTTAACCAAATTAAATGGAATCGATTTGATCAATTGCCCTGGATGTAAGTTTAGAACCAATTTTCTTGTTCCCAATGCAAAGGATACCATCACATAAAAACCATCACACAAGATGGATATGTTAGCCCAGAGTTTTTACAAAACAAATAATTTTCAGCACGGCAAAAATAAGTGAATACTTACGCGGAAAAAATTAAATTGCTGATTTAACAATTCAATTGCTAGAAAAAGAGACTGCTATATATCAACGTATATTTTACAACAAGAAAATGCTACTTTAACCAACCCCGTGGTTAAATTAGCTTACAAAAGTGGTTAAAATAGCATTTTTTGTTGTGAAATCGACGATGAAATATTGCAGTCACTTTTTTTAGCAGTTGAATTGTTAGATCAGCAAATTAATTTTTTCCATGTATAGTTATTTTGAAATTAATTTCCTTCAATACCTCTAATGATGGAATATAATGATTAGAAAATCCTGATTTTCATAAGAAAATTTTTACTGAATATCTTGAGCAAGGAAAGACTGGTATTTCCCCTCCTTGTAAAATATCAGGGAACTATGACTTGTCCTCATTGTTTAAGCCTGCAACGACCATAAAGACACACGACAAGACTTTTTTTACATCTTCTTGCAAAATCTTTTGTGGTTGATGACTCCATTTATTCTCTTTGTATATGAAATAGAGACCAAAACAGAGCTTGAAAAGAATAGAATTTTAAGAGAGTACCTAAAAAAGATATATTTTACTCTCAACTTTTTAAAACCTAGTGATAGAATTGCTTCACAGTCATTTTGCTTCTTATACCCTCAAGGCGTTCTTGTGCTTGTAAAATCGATGAAATATTTTTTTTCTTTTTTGCCCCCCAGAAAATCGTCATCAAGAAAGAAATGTAGCCGGTGTTTCTAAATTAAGTTACGATAAGAGGACTGAGAACACTTACTGATGTACTCAACATCTCCTTGGCATACCAATCTGAATGGGTCTGCGGTGAGATCAATCAGCATTTGGCCATCGTTATCCGTATTATCGTAGGAGATCTAGAAGAAGACATCAAGGATTAGCAAAGGAACAATAGAGTTCAGAGTGCGATTGTTCTTTGATTTAGACCCTTGTTTGACAATTCTTTACTTCTATGGAAACTGATGAATTTAAACAAGTTTTTCAGCAACTTGGCAACCTGAGTTGTCGATAGAAAAATTTAGCAATATGAATAATTAGAAAACATTTGGGATGCATGTAACTTTCAAGACGAAAAAACTTTGCAGTTCAAAACATTTATATGACAAACAGTAAATCTAGCATGGTGCAATTTTTTAGCGCAGCTTTTTTCTACTGATAGATACAAAGATAAAATATGTAGATATAGAAACATGACAAATTAATTTGCATAGTGAATACTTACAACAATATCAAATTTGTAACAGTCAGGGGGAGTAATTGGGCCGGCTGCTCTGAAATTGACAGTTTTTAGGGAGAAAAATAATTCTACTTTGACTAGAGCAGCAAAATTGACTTCAATATTGGCGTCTTTTAAATAATTTATGATGGAAAATTCACCTCCTTTCGCGGCTGCGTCAGAGATGTTAACACTTATACACTCTGTAAAAAAAGGAGTAAGCGATAAATATGTTTCATATTAATTTAAAACTTATTTCAATTTTATGTTTTATACTTAAAAAGTATCACTTTGTATTCAGTAAAAAAGAACAGAAATATCTAATTTGGAATGTATAGAATTCTTAAATGCTAACCATTTCTTGTGATCCATTGCTTTCTACTTTAAGAGAAAATTTGTAATTTGCCCCTCTACTTCTGTGTTATGCGAAAAGAAAGAAAGAAAATAAATATCGGTTTTGAAAATTGTCTCACATTGCAAGATATATTGGTACACATACAAAATACATAAAAGATTACTCACGAGTATCAATTTCACTGTTGAATACATAGCTTTCATTGAATCCAAAAATGATTCCATCCTTATAATGATGGAAACATAATACTGGCGCTGTCATCGTATTATCGTCACTTGTGTATGAGTACGATCCAATGGCATCGCTGAGGTTAGCATACTGGAAAAAAAGTTAATAATATTTAGATATTGAGAGGACGGAGAACTTGAAGTAATTGGTTGATGACAAGACCTGACTGTTCATTAACTGATGAGCCCTAAAAACTTTGTCTCCCCCAAAAAGAAACTTATCTTGATTGCCCTGTTTCAGTATCTTTTGCTAGCATTTTATTTTTTTATCGGAGAACTTTCACATGAATTTGCCCAACATTTTTTATGATTTTTCTTAACCCTTGTAAAAAAAGATACTAAAATTTTCATGCAAATTCCTGTAAGGGTTCTCTCATAAAAACATGAAATGTCAGTAGAAATACTGAACCAGCGCAGGCGAGATACATTTCTTCATGCAGGAGATGAAAAAAGTGAGCATTCTAAAGGACCCTAGGGCTCATCAGGAACTATACATAAGAGTTTTTTTAACTTTTTTAGTTAAGGGAGGAGGAAAAATATGATGGTATGAAAATTTTTCATTTCTGGATAAATAATGATTTGTACTTTCAAGTCCATCAATGAAAAGATAAGATAAATAAATCATTACTTCGAATGTTCAGATTAGCATGTGGCAAAATGAACTGACTTGGAGATGAAGGATTCCACTTGAGCAGATTGATGTTTTAGCAAATACTTCTATGCAAAGCCCTTTCATAGTTCAATTTGCCAAACTTAAAAATAATGAACAATAAAATTGATAGAGACTTGAGACTTGGAGACAAATATACAACCACAAATTCTTATCCTATTCAAGACTGGTCAACCTTGCCCATACTCAAAGATTAATACAACTTCATTGTCAACTAATCATGGAGTGATTCATGTCTCATGGGGGGATGAGGCATTTTAAAAATATGCGTATAGATAATTTATTATTACAGATTAGAGCAGAAAAGAATTATTTCAGATATTATTGTCTTGTTTATTTTACGCATTATCATACATGAGTCTAGTCAGGGCCTGAATGTGAGTACATACAGACATATGAAAGAAAATTGAAAAAATATTTGATACACATGATGGGATGTTTAAACTCACTGAGGATGACTCTTCAGTTGTTAAAAGTATGTAATACAATTCCAGACACTAAAAACTCATTCAACTGAGGTGCAAGTTTGGTAGAGATAGTGTTACAGAAATGGGCTTTAAGAATTTTTTTAAAGGAAACTTGAAAATCACGAAAGAAATACTTTAAAACTCATCACAACTTTGTTACGGGATACTAAACTTTATTGGAGGACATGAAAAGAAAAACAGTAAAAATGTTGTCTGTAAAAAGCAACTGAGTGAGTAACAGTATGGTAGATTAGTGCTGGGTTTACACTACTTGGAGGGGAAATTACGGCCAAAAATTCTAAATATATCATTAGATTAAAAATGTAAACCTCCCTCTGTCTTCCACTGATGCGCATTGGGGTTCTTTCGAATCTAATGAAATTTCTGGAATTTTACCTTGATTTTCCCACAGATAGTGTGAATTAAGCACTATTCTAACATTCTGTTACTTTGTTTAAAGTCTTGTTCGATACTGAATCCTGATAAGATTTGTAAACAAAACCTAGGGTAATGGAAAGTCCCTGAATTCCTCAAAGAGCATTTTCCTTCATTCAGGGAAAGCCTTTGACAGATAAATCAATCTTAGAGCTTTGAAAACCAAAGTCCACCCTTTGTGGTTTGTAAATAAAATTCTATGATAGTTACAGATCTGTAACAGGAGCCAAGTACAAAGATACACTCTCCACAGTACTGGTCAACTATTTTAATGTTTTTTTGAGAAACTGATAGATAAAAACTAACTTCTATACGGAGTGCAAAACAGGCTTGCACCAGAAACTTAGAACGGAGGCGAATGAAGTTAATTTTGAATTTTTCACTTATTAAAAAATTGCCAATTGATGGGGGAAAAGAAAACTTACCCCAGTTAACGCAAAATCTAAGGATTCAAAAAATGTATCTTTTTTGTAGACAGCCATCGGCCCCAAAGCTGGCGGGTAGGCGTTCACTTCTCGGGTGGTATCCCAGCCTTTAAGAAATAGGTGTGAAAATGATATTCTATTGTCCCAAGAATAGTTTACATGGTTGTAGCGACTATGAGCAAATAGACACAGCTGAAACAGATAAAAATGCACACAATATAGTCTTACGAATCCTCAAATTCTTGATATCAATGATTTTACAAGCTCAACTGCAATGGGGCAATTTTTTTGGTGATGGGCAGAAAATTTTGGCACTTTAAAGTGTTGTGATGGGCTCATTATTTGGAGTAAAAAATTTAAAAGATCCTTAAACCTTTGCAAAAGAGGTCCCCTCCTTTCCCTCAAAGTTTCATTAAAAGAATAAAACTTTAGAGAGAGTAATACTGGAAAAAAGTGTCATGGATTTTACAAATGAAGGTCCTACTTTTGTAATGTCCATGACGCTTGTATAGTTTTTTCCGAGGTATGATTTTTGTAGTGACTCATTGAGGGACAGGAGCCCCTCTCAGAAGCTCTTAAGGATTTGTAGAAATTTTTCACTCCGAACAATTAGCTCTTTACAACAGTATAAAGTGTCAAAATGAAATGTCCAATGGAATTTTCAACTAAGAAACTTCATATGACATTGCTGTGAGAACTCCGGAGCATTTTCTTCACAGATGACCGGTTTAAAATGTTCTCATCAATCCAGGTATTTTCATCGAAGTTATAAAAGTGAATGTGTTCACGGTTTGTATAATTTCTTTTTTTTTGGATTCCCTGACTTCCCTTGACTTTTTTCTGAATATTTTTGCTCTTCCCCGACTCCAAAATTTTTGAAACCCTGACCTTTCCTGACTTTTGATAAGGCTTCCACTTAATGTTAGATCTTTTTCCTTTAATTTAAGCTTAGATCTGCTGAGTGCTAATTGCATCCGGTTTATAACTGATCGGGATCAGCTAAAGTAGAATCAACCAGCCACATCTGTTGGCATGACAGTCAAATATTAAACTGTGGCTAACAGCATTGAGAAATCATAGAAATGATAAAAGGAAGATATGTTTACCTGAATTGTGACAAAGAATATTTTAACTACTTGGACTAGGAACTTGTACGGTATTTGTTTCTTGGCTTCCCATTTTTCAATAGGATTCATGAAAAAGAATCTCAGCTTAAGTTTCATGTGCATTTCTGAGAGAAGAGTGTCTTTTGAAGAGTAAGAGTTTCCTCCGGTGCAGTGAATCGACGGCAGCTGCGGTGATTCCGCATTTTTGTTGATTAAAGGCTCATCATCTGAAAAAAAATTGTAAAGAAATGAAAAAAGAAGTTCACTGCCAGGGCTTTAAAGAGATGCGGTTGATTCACCTCATTTCATGAGATGATTTAAGTAGTGATGGCGTGGATGTAATAATAAACTTCCAGTTTCAACCCCCCCAAAAAAAACCTAAAACACTATAGGAAGATGCACTTTCTTCAACGTTTCTATCGAAGTTCTACTTTTAATGATGGAGAGAAGAAACGCTTTTGAAAGCTTACTTTATACCTTGGTGGTGGCTGTTACGACCTCAGTAACCTTCTTCCCAACGCTAAACAAGCAGGAAAGAAAAAAAGAACTGGATTTGAGAAAACTGCAAAAATTGGACAAGGTCTAAAAGTAGTTAGAGGGAAAAGAATGGGTTCAGACATGAAGATGGAAGAGAGGTTGAGTGTTATTTAAAAATTTGTGCCTACTGCCATTACAAGGTATACATAAAAATTAGCTAAGGTGTTTAACCCAGTCACTTTTTCGTACTTTCTGATAGGAAATGAATTATTGGGCATTTTATAATACATGAAATATTTTCAATGGATTCACCATTTCCAGATCCGTGTAATCCAAAATGAACCCTGTGCCCAGAAATGTGAAAATGATATGCAAAATGACCATGAAAATTGGCGTCTCCCCTTGTCAGGCTTACTTTATAATATTAAGACTAGATCGGAAGTAAAAACCTTCATAGGACATCCTTCAAACTATCTCCCTGTGTTTCCTCCTCGTTCTTGGCAACTTGCAATTCAGAACCAATCAATAAGTTTTGAAGTTCTGTGACTCAAGAGTCTCTGTAAGTGCAACAGATCATTCCAACTTGTCTCTGAGTACCCACCTTGAAAAGTTCGGTACATTTTGTAATAATTCAGTCCAATTCAAATTGTATACAATCGGCACCTTTTACTTCATATAGGAATTATCAGAGGTTTCTAGAAGAATTGATTTCACTTAGATTAATGAAATAAAACACCATCCCTGAAGGATTAGAATAGATGCAGTTTTCTCTCATACACGTACAAACATTCACAAGTAAGTACTTGCACAAGTTTAATTTTCTGATAAACCGGACGACAGATGCATGATGAATGATAAATAAAGTAAAAAAAAGGCACATGAGAATATTATGTATTGTGCAGAATGATAGAGAATATGCATAAATCATCAAATCATCTCCTTAGCTGCATGCAGAGTAAGGGAAAATTCCGGTGAGATAACGATGAAAAAAGCTCTGCTGTTCTCGGGCGATTATGAAAAAACTGTTCGATGAGAGTGAGTATGTATGTACAGAATATTCGGAGAATAGAGTTAAGAGAGGAGAATAGTACCTTTAAAGACCATGTTTCCACAGGAAAGATGTAGCAGAGGTGGTAGGAACAGGTATACATCAAGGTGAGGCTGCGACAGCAGTGACAACGGTAACTCTTGATAAAGGGTTAAGTGGAAAGAAATCAACAAAAATCGAAGAGATAATGAGAGAGGACATACCTTCACTAGTGTTATCAGACCATACTGTGCGCTTCGGGCTATCAGCTTCTTGTTGAGGTTCCTCCGGAGCAAATCTAATTCCCGCTTCCAAGGTGGACCCCGAACCAGAGTCCTCATTCATATTTGAAATTGAGCGAGAAAATACGGAAAGAGCAATACCTACTTATCATACAGAGAAAAATTAGCACCATGAAATTTGAATGACATATCTAACAGAGGCGGGACAAAGGGTGAATACTTGGAAATCAAATCAATTACGAGTGTGTAGATAACAACAAAGGGGAAGAAAGATAAAGATAAAAGCTTAGGTAAATAAATAAATTGCGGCGAGCGGGGAGGAGGGGTATGACGTAATAACTTCACCTGCTAAACTGCGTCGAAATTAGCCGAACGTTCACGAAGACGTCACGAACTAGTCCGAGTTTCAGGGTCCTTTGTTGTTTATCAAAGCTGCGTTGGCAAATAATGCAATAATTAAAAGTTAAATAGTAAAAACTTGATGCAACAAAAGTTTTGCGGTACCCAATCTGACAACAAAAAAAGCTCGGTCAGAATCGGTTCTTTCCGGAAACAGTGCTGCTCTCTCGGGGCAAAGCGTGTAATCACCAGTTGTGTTATTGTAGTGGTTATGCTGGATATGTGTGCGCTTTTATCACGAAAGTCGTCCGAGCTCTTCAAATCATGAACTTTAAAAATCAGTGTATTTCCTTTAGATTCGTGCCTTTGTGATCCCACCTATGTTGTGTCTAAATCTGCAAGTTTCGCCTGTTGTAAAACGTAGGACTTTTCCACAGGATGACCACGAATTTTGCTAGCAGCGACCTACCAAAACTCTCAACCCTGTCCGTCTACTAGGGTACATGAAAAGGTTTATGAACCTTGAAAATGGGGAATTGCCTGAAAGGATCGTCAGCAGAAGACATATCACTTCTTAGAGGCAGTGAAAATGGAGCTGAAACGTCTGACAGACTCGGACCACTTCCTCCTCCGTATAGGGTAATGCATCTAATGATACCTTGTCCTTCTGAAACAGGGAAAAGTTTCCTTTGTTACTTGATCTTCAAGTCATTTTTTTCTTGTATCATTTGTGACCTTTACTTCCTGCTCCTTATTTTTTGTCTGACTTTATCTTGTGTAACTTCATCCCTATTCTACTGACATTGAACACCTCTAATTTGGAGTATGTAGCCTGTAGCCTACCTTGCTGCACTCTCCTGTCTCCTCATGAGACTTACTATGGATTCCTTGCGGGCTTCGTGATGGTGCAGGATTAGTGCATTGAAACACCGCTCCTTTTATATGCTTCCCTGAAGCTGTCAATGCTCTCTTAGACTTGTTTGCCGCTGTCCATCAGTAATCTTGTTTGGAAAGATATATGTATCTTTACTGTCATGAAAAGCTAACCTAAAATGTGGGGTGTCTCACAGAGACAAAGAAACATTGAGTTTCTCCAAACTTCGTAAGTTTGCTTTGGTCGTGGGAAACTACTTCAAATTGGCATATTTTCACATGCCAGTCATCTAGCACTCGTTGCCAAACACCTTTTTTTCCTGTGATACTTGAGTGTTAGATCAATTTAATATTGATTCAATTTAGATTTGTGACTAGTATATTCTAGGGATCATCTTCAAAAAACTTCTCAGCATATTCATGAAGATCATTTCAAATTTTTTTTCTCTTATTATTTTCCTCTTACATTCACAGCTGAAGCATCAATCAGAGGGCAACATTTACTCACCCAAGATGTCAAGAAATGACTTTGTTTTGCTTTGAAGAGTTATCAGTACACTTTTTTTTACCATATCCTCACACGAACAAAGATTGGAGATTCTGAGACCTGTTTTCAATGCATATATTCAGGAAGCGTATTTTCCCATTGAATTGAAAATGCCAGTGGTAGTTCGAGTATGGGGCCAAAGGATCAGCCCCCCCCCCCTCCCCAAGTTTTTTTTTAAGAAGAGCTATTGAAAGATTTATTTTCCAGGAAAAAACTAAAACTTGCACTCTGAAGTTATTTAATTTTTAATATTTTGCCTGTGAAGGGCTTCCATGGCTGGAGTAGACCCTCGGATCCCCTCTATTTTTTCAAAATCCCCCCCCCCTCAAGTTTTAGCCCTAGCACCTCCACCTAAAAATGCGCTGAAGTATCTAAAAACTGTTCTAGATCCATATGAATACACTTTTGCAGTTCTCTATTCTCCAGTCATATGCATCTTTTGACCATCTTCTTTCAAAATGAAATAAAAAAAATTAGTTATCACCCTTTCCAAGTAAGGTCTTGAACGCCATCTCACATAAACCTATAAGTGTGTGTTCTGCTTATTCTAGGAAGCTCTTCCAATCTTCTATCCATCCCCGAATGTAAGCCGTCCTGTAAGTCAGCTGACTGAAGAAGAACAAGTCAAAATAGCGAAAAGAATGGGACTTATCCAGCACTTACCTACAGGGTCTTATGATGGCTGCAAAAAGAACAGAGAGTAAGTAAACAGAACAATAGATGGGAGAAGAATGAGGATGCGTTTGATTCCCACAACCAATGTACCTTTGTTGATTTTCAGAAAAGAATGATGAAATATTAATGGATATGTTGAAGGCAAGTAGTCAAATCAGGCATTTTGTCAAATGCCTTGGCAAATAGTCAAAGTTTCTTACTTAGATTGAAATTTTGATTTTTTACCCTAATTTTAGACAAAATAATTCGTTGCTCCTGTAAGAAAGAATTCTCGATAAAAATATATAGCATAGAATAGTATTTTAAACGATTTTAAGATCCTGAATGCACATTTATCATGAAATTTTCAGCACATCATTAAACATAGAATTTTGAAAACTTTAATATTTAAATGTACTGAAGGCATGTAAACAGGAAGGAACAAGGAGAGTTCATGGATTTGAATAGTTACTCTTCCCAAAATATTGAAAGCCTGTGAACTCCTTGCCATAAATTTACAGAATTCCTTGAACTGTCAAAATTTGACTACTGGCCTAGGCATTTATTAAAATATCTGATTTGACTTCAACAGATACACCAAGAGGCCACACCACTTGAACTCAAGAAATACACTATTTCTTTTATAATTTCTGTCTCTAATGAGGATATAGGATTGAATTAATATGTTTGAGTTAAAAGGATTCAATATTTTTTGGTTTCCTCGATCAGATGACAAGGTCTTACCCTTTTCTTTCTTTCGGCCATTGTGTTCTGAGTTGGCGACAACGGGTAAAATCATTTGGCCAGAAAGAATGAAAAAGATAATGGAGCAGATTTAAAAATGTTGATGAAATTAATTTAGGGTTGGCTCACATTAACATAAGAATTTCGTATTTTCAGCACAGTTATGGTATTTTGTAAGTATGCATATCGAGGAGAAATAGGACCTTACTCCATGAGATTCGAAACTAAGCTATTTACAATAGCCTAGAAGAAAGCTCTATGAGCATTTTGGGACCAAAAATTCCTAGCTAAACCAAGTGTTGTCTGTTCAAAGTTTCCAGTTCAAAACAGTAGTGTCAGGGAAAGAAAACCGTTCGAATTTCTTATCTGCCATGGCAAGGGCACAGAAGTGCCGGAAAATATCACAACTTCACACCCTATATTGACATCAAATGAAGTCAATCTCTCGCAATTTATTATTTAGGACACCAAAGAGGATTTTCCAAATTTCAAAATCAGATTTTTCAACCCAGTTTGACGTAAATGATACCACTGGAATTCATGAATCTGTCGTCTAAAGTTATTCTTTGTTTGTATTGTATACATAATATAATTACGTATATTACTAAAAATAAAGAGAACAAAAGAAATTAGGTGTCAACACCTTGAAAATTTTCTGGTTAAAGTGTTCAAGAAATAGGAAGGCTAGCCTTTTTGTATCTGTGACATCTATTTTTTAGCAGGAAATTGAGCCAACTTAATCACCAAAAATGTCCAGAATGTATGCCAAATTAACCCCTCTTAACTATGAAATAACCAACTCTTAATATTTTTTATCCATCGAAAGGGGTCTTTTTTCTAACATCTTATTCATCTACCAATTATATTTTAGCTGAATGTTTTGTTCCAATCTCTTTGCTCAGGTGTGTAATTTGTATGATGGAGTTCCTCATTGGCGACAACGTTCGATACCTGCCTTGCATGCACATTTATCATGTCAAGTGTGTGGATGATTGGTTGATGCGGAGTTTCACGTGCCCATCTTGTATGGAGCCTGTAGACGCAGCTCTTCTAACTTGCTACGATTCCAACAACTGAACCGGCACAAAGATGATCTATGTTTAAACATATATGGTAGATTTTTCTAAAAGAGAAGAAAAAAAATTAGTCATCAGTGCAGTAAGTTCTCGATTATTTCACTCTTCCCTCTTTCGTTTTCTGGTGTAAATATTTCTGCAGGAATCGACAGGAAAGCAAATCATCAGAGCCTGTTTGTAGAATGATTACTGCTGACCTTGAATTGACCTTTTTGTTTCACACGGAAGCAGGAAAAATATAATGCTAGAAATACTACTTGAGGGTGATTCGGGGAATTTATCCTAAGCTTTGCGAAGCCGCGTCAATAGGCTCCTTGCTTTCTGAGTTTCTACTTTCACTCATTTCATCCAGCATTTTAGGCCCTAAAAATTGCATTTGATTCTTGGTACGCAATACCTTACATGAAGCTGAGCGTCAAAATGCACTATTATTTCTGTGAATGTGCAAAGTTATGCCTATTAGGGGGTTTATGCTAGTACAGTAAAGAAGAGTAATTTTTGCCCTCTACTGAGGTTTCTTCAGAAATTGTTTTCACCCTAACAAATTAGAGTGAAGGTAGAACAGTATATTTTACGTCCAATCTTTTTAAATGTACGTAATAATTACAATAATTACCCTCTAATGATTTCTACGGAATTAAAAAAATCAATTAAAGTTTTATCAGACTCACAAGCCTTTTTTCCTGGTTCCTCAAGAAATAAGTTTTTTTTTGTACCACTTTGTACGTATATAACATCTAATTAACATTTTTAACCACTTTGCAATCAAACCTCATTGGTTTTTTTTCTTTGTAGTCTGCACTCATTTAAGCATGAAAAGCAGCTCAAGGTCAGATGTATTCCTATCTGAAAGTAGCTCTTCCCATTTTGTAATTGGTGCTGTCAAAAAATTGTAATAAGAGTTTCTTTTTTTTTAATATAATTTTTTTTAGATCTTTTCTCTCATGAAATCAGTTAATGGTTAAGATCTAAGTATATTGCGTGTCATATGGTAACCGATTACTGTAGAGTCAACTCAGTTTTTATTTTTGATAACTCTGAATCAATTGTCACATCAAGTCATCTGTAAATATGAAATCTAAATTTTTATACTTGAATTTTTTTTTCTTTTTTTTAGGGAGTTGTGTAAATTAGTTTTTTTTTATATCAAAAAACGGTTTAGTTTTGGATGATAATTTCAGAAAAATGTAGCGCGAAGGAAGGTGGTAAAAATGTGCTATTCTTTTTATACTTAAATTTTGTCCTCATCTTAGTAGACAGTAGGCCCTGTACTGTCCTTTTTTGTTTTTTTTTGTTTTTTGTACGCTGCTCTTCAGTGGTGTGATGAATCGATCTTTGATCTACCATTAAAATCTATGGAAAAAGATCAATTATCAGGGTGTTCTGGGCAAATTCTTAGTAATTGATTCTTTACCATGACTTCAAATGAGAAAATGAAAAAAAAAATTGATGATTCATGCCTCACCACTGCTGCTCTTTAGATGGATTAGCAATTGGACAGAGAATATTCAGAATGGATTCACAAGCTGCGAAACACTTAGTCAAAATAAGTTAGTGATAATTAAACGAGTATCTATTGAGATACTCGTAAAGTTGAGTAAGTTAAAGGACTCTCTCTTGATGAACGCATTCATTCTTCCTCTCGAATATTGCCATTAATTTTCACGTGCTATGTTTGCCGCGTCATTTCTTGGTCTCAGCTGATTTGAAAATTGGGCTTTCCAATTGCTAAACCGCTAAGATATTAAGAGCTAGTATTAAGGAGGATACATTTACAAATTTTTTAGCTCTGGACATTTGAAACCTCTCCTCATCAGGTTGCAAATGAAACGGAAGCAAAAATTTATTCGGTGAATTGTGATGTTCTTTCTACATGAAGTGTGATAAGCTTTCTTTAACTCGTCTACCCTTACTCTATATTTTAGTTCCGCCGTGAAGCAGTCTCTAAATTTGCAATTATTTTTCTACCCTTTTTCATCTGAGTGCGCTCAATGATGTGTTGCTCTTCAATGAAACTAGATTTCATGTAAATGGAGAGAATACTTGAGGCAACCCGTAAGCTTAGACATTCGAGTGAGATATTTTTTACGTCAATCATAAATCCTCAAAAATTGGTTTTCTGCATTGTTCCCAGAATGTTTGTTCTTCACTACGATTGATTTCCCTTGCGCTCATGTTAAGACAACAGATTTATCAGTCTTTTTTATTGTAAATATTTGAGATTAGTCGAGGAGACATAACGACTGGGTTAAAGAAAATGGTAAAATTGCTAGAATGGTCTTTTGAAGAGCAAACAGACATGAAACAGTGCAGAACATTTTTCACTAAAATTCTCCATTGAAACTTTTTTCTGCTAGGTTTACTTGTAGTAAATCTGTGTATGTTTGCAGTAAGTAAAATATACTTCCTCATTTCCTCTTTAACAACTTTAGGCGACTCACCTTTGAATAGTTCCATTTTATGTTTTAACATAGAACGGAGATTAAATTGTAATTAATACAAGTTTTGAAAACATGATCCGCTCTTGAAACTTTTTAGCTTTAAAATTTTCTCCGAAACACTTCGAGTTTCTAGAGCAAAACTGAAGGTGGCTACTTCTTCTGGCATTTTCCTACTTAACCTTAGATAAAAAAAATAGATTTGATCTTTGTTCCTTGCGGGTGAATAGTCCGAAACAAAAGGCATCACTGGTATGTAGCAATAGATTTAATGCACCTCACTAAAACCTCCCTGTAGACTTGAAAATCTTGTTCGGGAATTGAATGTGTAATATCCTTTGTTTCTATAGAATTATGTCAAATTAATTGTGTTTGAAGTCATAGTTGTGAACTTCCTCTGGAATTCATTCCAAGCGTAGCTCATGATTTAATCTGTCATCATCACGAAAGACGCAGTTAGCTTGCTGAGAATTCTCCTCAACTTTATCTTGTATTCAAGTCCTTTTTTTCTGCCTCAGTCGTGGCTTGCGGAGCACAGTTGTAATTTGCAAAGTCTATGCTCCGAAACTTTTCTTCTTTTCTATTTGTCGAAGCCTTGCTTGAAGATTAGTGCAGCTTTTAAGTAAAATGATACTTAACCAATGTTTGCGGAATCGACTAATTCTTCCCAGAATGTGGACGTAATCAGCCGATATTAATTTTAAGTTTCTGTGATCAATGAGTTCATTTTGCCATTTCCTAGTCCCAACACAATGTCGGCATAAGGTGGAAAGAGCATCGAGCCCTTGTTAAAAGAATCAAAAGAAAAATTGAGGCACTGAAAGGAGATTTACTCTTTTCCCGCTCAACACTCCTATTGAGTGAATTTCAATATCACTCTATGACTGCAAACCAAATCCTAATTTAAACACGAGGAGCACGTATCGTCGATCATGGATCAAGTGCTTGACCTCTTTAAAATGGATGTTGCTAAGCAAACAGGATCAATCAACAGGAACTGTTGGACGTATTTCTGTCAAACGGAACTGAGTGCATCATGACGTGAGTCCTGGTATGCATATATTCTTAAGGGTCTCAAGGCTCATGTCTTAATGCACATAGTTCCGTTTGACAGAAATAGGTCCAGTTATGACTGTGTATCTGCCACTAAGAGACGAGATGCAGTCTTGCGCTCGTTACAAAAAGCTAGTGTAGATAGTGTGGGTGTAAAAAGTGCCTGATCTTGCCATCTGCAGATTTCAGCGAGTGTGCGGTAAATCTTAGGTTGTGAGGCTATTTTCAAGAAAGATATTTTTTATTGCTACTCTTCTTACAGAAGCGTGGCAAATCGCACATTTTGACGTGAAATCCGGCCTTTTCCCACAGAATTTGACTTTTTTCCAAGAGGAGAATTTGAAATTTAGCCATAAGGCATAAGATGGCAGTTCTTCAGGAACGGTGAATTCTGGAACTCCCTGCACCCCTGTAGATAGATCTCGTTTCCCTAATGACAACCATACTGCTTTTATTCCTGAATGGAAAGAAAAACACAGTACTCCTAGATGGAAATACATTTCATCTCACCTCTCTCTCAAGCCATCAACATTTGCAAAAGTTTTTAAAAGTCTGAGAATTTTTTCAATCGCTCCTGTGTCATCAACTTCAGGATGGATATTGACCATTACCATCATAAGAAAATCAATCCTCATACTGTACTCCTTTGTATCATATAAATCAGAAATTGTGTATCGAATCTTGATTTATTGTTTTAGGAAGCGCTGTCCTTAGATTTGTCTTGGTTTCTTCCGTTAGAGCGAAATGTATAATGTACTGTAGATCAAGAGGTTTAACTCGTTTGTGTGATTGATGTATTTTATTTTTAAGAGTCGTTTATTTATTATTGTTATATTTTCATAAATTAAAGTTGCATTTACAAAATCACATCTGTGAGTGAATATTCTTCCCTTATCTAAAGGCCTAGATACACAAGGCGATTAATCACTGCGAGTGAAAGACGAACGTCAATGGAGAGCCTTGATTTCGATATGTCAACGTCAATGGATCGAAATCAAGGCTCTCCATTGACTCGCGGTGATTAATCGCCGTGTGTATCTAGGCCTTAAGTACACAGTCCTCCGAGCAACAGCTTGTACTCTGCAAATTTTTTATCACTCAAGAAATGTGTTGTGTTGCAAAAGTGTTATTTTTAAAGATAAAATTATTACACTATCTTCTATCACATGCAGTTTATCAACTTCACTTGGAACTTCAGAATTAAAATAAATTAAGTACCGGCTTTAAAGCTTCGGAAGTAAGAAGGACTTTTTCTTCCTTCTTTTTTTTAAAAAAAAAATCCTCTGCATTCACAGTGACAACTTGTGAGTGACTAAAGAGAGGTTAGGAGGAATGAGAACCTTCAAGAATGGTTTCCAATAGTTTAATTTCATGGAATGAAATGAAAACATGACAGAAGCTAAATTATAAATGAGGAGTAACCAAGAGTAAATCGTACTTAAAATAAAATCACTTAGTATAACAAAACTGTACACAACAATGATCGATAAAATTTAGGGTTGAGTTAAAAATTAATAATTGCTCATAACATCACTAAAAAAGTTTGGAGTTCCACTCAAAACAACAGGGAAGGATAGGTTCCTAAGCGGAAACGAGTAAGATTCAATTATAACTACAGATTGTAAAAGTAACATCCTGATGTAAATGAGGAAGGAGGATTCATTATAATCAAACTAGGGTATTAATAATAAAAATGGAGTTGAGTATCACATTTGAACAAACCGCTTCTCAGTTTGCGATAGGTCAGTATCTACCTATATATCTAACTAAAATGCAACTACTCAGTACAAATATGTGAAGTTGGTAAATACTAGGATAGCCGTAATTTGCTTCGATGAATCAAGTTTCAGTGAACCACTGAACAGAATGAGAATTCAAATATGTTGAGAAATAAAAAAACACGTTAAATTTTTCGTCATCAGAATTTCATGCAGAATACAGTTGAGAAAGTTCTATCCATCATTCAAATTGAATTCATTTCTTCTATAAATGACTGGAAACAGGTTTTAAAAACTTGCCTGATTCTATAAATACCTTGCAATAATTAACTCACAGAAATAATTCAATCCTTGGACCAAAAATTCTGTTCTGACCAAAAACTTATTTTGACTAGGTAAGTTAGATAACTGAAGCATTGAATAATAGGGGCATTACTATTCCCTGTTATATTCTAGAAATGTTCAATGTTTGCATTAATATTTCCTTAAAATTTGCTGATGGAATTTGTACCGGCATCCTGTACTTTAAACCCTGTTCAGTGGTTCTTTTTAGACTTTATCTTTCCAAGTTCACAATGATCCCAATACAAACACGCAAGTTTGATGTATTATCAAATCTCTTGCTTGGTTGAATTAGAAAAGAATGCAGACTGAATTGATGCAGAAACTAAGATGCTTTATGTACCAATAATTTTTGAAATTCTAGAATCGTTTGAGAAAAAACGCTCTGAAAGAGTTAAGTGAGAACCACAGATTTTGTGTTATGACTGCGATAGGCTGGAAAACCTCGAATGGCAAAGAAGAGGAAAGACTCGGAAATTAACATAATTATCGGAAGCAATTATCGCTAAAAACAAAGGGAAAGAGTATGATATCTGTTACCAAGTGGTAAGTACACCGTGAGTGCCACTTGATTTCAAAATAAGGTTTGCAAGTCAATTACTTATTTATATTTTTAGAATTTTTCTCAGTTCATTGGTAAAATTCATTAATAACTGTCAGTAAAAATTAAAGTTCGCATCCTCACACTCAAGCAATTTTTTTTTTTGATGAGAGCAATGTAGTATTTTGATTTACAATCTGCCTGATAAACGTCGATGATTCTTGGATAAGCTCTTAGAAACACGAAAAATTCCTGCGGAAACAGTCCTACTAAACTACTTTATACTATCACAATTTTCAAGATAACAAACAAAGCTAAGTTAATTAGGTATGTACTAAAGAATAAATTCTGAAAACTCAAAAAATAAATATGGAATTAGTAAAACTTGTGCAATGAAACAGCGGGCAAATACCACAAACATTATAAACTCAGACGAAGGACTTGTCCCTTCGTCAAAAAAGTACTTGGACCAGTAAAATATCTAAGAAGTTCACTAGGATTCGACATGAACAGAATAACCAAGAATTATTAGAAAACTGGTTTTAAGATGCAAAAATAGGGCCTTGCTTGTACAACCAAAGGGTTCAGCCCGATCAGCGCCAGGTTTTCATTATTCTTGGATATGATATCTTCTATGACCTCCTGAGCTTGGTGATCTTCTGAAATCGACTTTTCAAGTGTTAAGTTTTAGAAAAGAAAGGCTGAAAAGTGAAGTTTTTGGCACTTCTATATTTTACGTGACAGAGGTAACACTACCGTTGTGTTGTGTATGCGAAGCCTCCTGTTCAAAAGTAGTTGACGGAAGCTTGCACCTTCCTAGATGGCACGAGGTGGGAAAAGAGAAGCTCTCCCCCTTAACTAACATTATTACCAAATAATGGTAGTGAAACTGCTGACTAATTTATAACTCTCGAAATTTGCTCATACCGGGTAAAAATTGTAAAGCTCATTGTGCTGGGGAGGTTGTAGAGAACATCATATTAAATGATAAATTTAGGCAGCACTAAAACTCTAGGTTTTAGGTACAGGGTTCTTTACTAAAACAAAATGAAGATTACTGATCACAAAACCGGTTTCAAGGTGCAGGAGTATAAGAGCATTTTAGACTGCTTGGTAAAAATTCTGCACACAGCTTCTAGCATAATTTTCTTTTTCCTTCTTTTTGAGGTATGCATATCGTTTTGAAGACCAAGAGACCTTCCAAGCTAATAATTTAAATTTTAAAAACAATGCAGAAGCTGGTGTTACAAAAATACATTTCCCTGCCCTATGCTAAAAACGTGATGTTCGCACAAAAAACTGTTGTAGGATCACTTGCCTCATTAGCGTACATATAGATTTGTAACATAACAAATAAATATCTAAGTATTAAACTAGTTCTTTGAAGGCACTAAAAATAAAATCAACTGAAACAAAAAAATAACACATCTAAAATCTTTGAAAGTAACTATTTACAAAAAAAAAAAAAAAAAAAAAAAAAATCAATCAAACGAAATACATAAACGTAACTTGGAAAAAAAGAGAAAAAGTGAACAGGTATTATATGAAGTCTGTCGTATTCTTTCCTTTATCTGTAAAATATGGGGGAAAATGATGCTCCAGACAAAGTAATATGATTTTGGATACAATTTTTCCACTCGATCTAAGACCGGGAATAACGAGACAGAAGGCGTATTATCAAAAATTGAGCGTAATTTTGAAATTCTTTCCTGATGCTCACAAAAAGTGTCAACGATTTTCAATCATTCTGAAAACAAGGAAGATAATTGTTTGAGCCTGCTAATTTGTTTTTTTTTGGACAAATTATTATCATTATCTCACTAAAATAATGCGTATATTTTTGGGAGGCAATAAGTAAAACAAAATGTAGGAAAATGAATTCTGCCATACTTGAAAAGAATTTCTTTTCAAGGATTAATAGGACAACGTAGGATAATTTTACTTCATCACGAAGATAACCAGACAACGTTATTGATCACTCACTTTTCAAGTGAGCTCATGAAAACAGAAAAGAAACAGAAAATCAACGATCATAGAGACTCTTGAAATTTTAAAATTAGGCCTCAACTTTCAAAGTCATTTCAACAATGATATAAAATATTTTAATGTTAATACAGGTTCAATGATCATTTAAAAAAATTTAGTCTATGCATTGCACATTCTCACTTCATGAAGTATCAGTCCTGTTTTTCACAAGGCTAAAATCACTTTCCTCCTACAGAAAAATGACCTACAGTTACTTTTGATATGCAAATCTAACAAAAGTTTCTTAAAAAAACACGCAAATAAATAAATTAAGTTAAGGATTATTACCTCACTAATATATATTTCATTTTCTAAAACTTTAAAACCTAACTGTCAAACAAACAACAAAAGCAAGGATTGAATACACCTAACAAATAAATTAATGGCAGAAAAGGCGTGAGCATGGTTCTGATGTACTCTTGCCTTAAATTAAGCAAATTTTCATAGAATAGAATGATAATGATAAAAAAGAGAAAAAAATGGATGGTGAGAACCATCTCGCTGTGATTATTTCAGCTCTTTATACCGTTCTCTATTCTTCCGGAGTGAACCCTTTCGGAACACAAAGGTTTAAATTCCATAGAATCATTGAAACATCATAAATATTAATTCAAAGTCAATTACCTTAAACAACCATTTTAAGTCAGTGGCTTTGTAACTAAACAGAGATTTCATAGCTCGCAATGTGGAATTCCAAGAAAAAATCAGAGCAACTCATAAGCTGGAGTGACAATTTAGTGACTCAATAGTCACCAAACATTCTTAAGTGTTTCATTTAAGAAAAAAAAAAATAAATACACTAGATTGCAGACACTCTTTAGGTTTTTTTTTCTTAAATTGCAAACATTCCTAGTTCATTGCTGTAACATGATCATGTTGCCGTGAAAGAAACTAGTGGCACAAACATGGTGCTTTTGTTTCCAAAAGAGGTTCACCGAGGAGAATTTGTGACGTTCTGTTGATATTTTTCACTCAGAAATCGGAAATTTAACTGTAGAACTCACACTTAAACTGATGGAATATTGGACACAGGAGGCTTAAAAAATTAATGACTGTATTGAAAAAATTCCAATAAAAAGAAAGGAAGGGGCGAAAGTTGAGTCAAGGTACGAAAACCCAGGGTAAACAGTTGAGAGAAGGAATATCACGTTGCCATATTATGTAAGTATGCAGAGGCTGAGTTCAGTAAACCGATTCTTTGCTTTTGTTTGCGCTGCTCTGTCATCTGATCCTTTAACTCATTCAGTTGCTGTGACAGCGTTGCGACAAGAATCTGCGTGTTTTCCAGCTGTGCTTGAAGGCTTCGTAATTCAATTTGCTCACTATCGCTTTCTTCAGCAGCCAAAGACATAGCTCTCAAGCGTGGGAACCAGTCGAGATCTCTGTCGTTAACCATCGAATATACATAACTCTCTGGACCAGTGAATTCTGTTGGGTCTTTCACCTTGACGAGGACGATGAAGTACAAGTAATGCCACATATTATGCTCACATTTCGTGTGCTCCTCGAAAGAAACCGTTTTGTTATCAAAAGCTGATCTGTTGAGGCCACAAATGAAGCATGTATTCTTCAGAATGAGTTCTTTCTGCTGCTTTTCGCTTCTCAGGTCAGCAAAAGTGTCAATGATGACACCAAAAATCAGGTTGAGTACTATAATTATGACAATGAAGAAGAAGAGTAGGTCGTAAATTACTCTGGCCACAAATAGCGGCTCACTGCTGCTTGGAGCGCGGAGCACATCTCCGATCCCGCCTCCGTTACGAAGACCTTGATTCAACGTTGTGACGATACACATGATAAGCGAGTCACAAGCACGCTCTTTGGTTTCTCCATCGACAGTCACAAAATGCTGTAAAGACAACTTTCCATCTGATTCTGTAAATGGCTCATTGATGGCTTTGGAGTATTCCATTGACGCTCCTTGGTAGTTGCAACTGCCGTCTGACGGACAAGTTGATGTTTGGTTGGGCTCCAGGTCTGACTTGTTGGATGGTGTGATTAATTCGCTCTCCGAGTTTATGATTTCTGAGTCGACATTTACTAAGAAATCATCTTTGAAAAACATAAAGCCTATAATCGAGAACATGTAGACTAAAATTAGGGCCAAGACAGCCGTTAAAATAATAGACCGACCGTTGCGGGTAACGGAGCGTATAACGTTAAGAAGTGTTTCTTCCCTGTACACAACATCCAATAAAAGAACAGAATAGAAGAAAGGATGCATGCACAGGCCAAGCACACAAAATATCACGTAGAAAAGATGGTATATTATTTCAACATCACAAAGAATTTGATTAATTTTCTTTGTGAATGTGCCTTGGTTGCCCATTATACTGATTAAATGCACACCTTTCATCAAAACCGTTGTGCCACCAAGAAGCAGGAGTGTTGGCTCTGGACCGCTAGAAAAAATAGACCGAACTATTGTCATTACAGAGAATAATCGGATGGCTGCTCTTTTAGGAATAGCGATGAGAAACGCGAACGATGACAACATTATGATCCAGATGAGCCAAGATAAGTGAACTCCTAACTTTGGTACGAAGTCGGTGAAGGGGTAAAAAAATGCTACGATGATGTTGATCAAAACAGCGCAATTGAAGAGAATGTTACTCCACAAGGACATATGACTGCTCACCCAAAACAACAACGGCTGTCCGCGCAATTTTTTCTGCCACTTCATTTCGTTGAACATGTCAGTTGTTCGTTCGAAAAAGTCCGAGACTTTTGAGCCCTGATCATCCCGCTCAGCAGTATGAAATACCCTGACCTTAGTATCATGCGTTAGGTACTCACAAATTTCTGGTATGGGGAAAACAATCTGCTCCAGTGTGCGATCATGACGAACGATTTCAATCTGTGCGGTATGAGATGCGTAATATTCCAGCGCTTGATTCATCTTGGGATCGGTGTTGACCTCTGGTGGTTTCAATAATGCGGCCAAATCTTTATTGTGATGCGCCAACTGATGACAGAGGATGTAAATATTATGCCCGACCTCTTTTGGTGATACCTCTTCATCCGGTTCACTGGAATCGTCAGTGTCGATATCATCATCCAACGATTCTTGATGAAATGCTGAACACGCAACATCCACCAACTGCTTCGGATTCATATTGTAAAGAATCCTCTCCGCATTCTCGCTGTCACCTCGACTTTCCATTATAGCGAGCAGTAATTTTGAGGCGTTGTTCTTAAGCTCTAAAACCAGGTCCATTCTCGATTTGCCCAATGGATTGATGTCGTTCAGAATCAACGCAGTAATTATATCCAACCCGTTGGATTCGTGCGTTGCTATACAGTTTTGATTATCATGACACGGTCCTTGACAGTATTCTGTGAGAGTTTCCAGGGTCTGATTGATTAATTCGACATTATATTCATTAATATACAACCCTAGTAAACCGAGACCTCCTGTTGTCGAACCGCAAATACAGTCCAGGAACATCAGCGTTTCAGAAACGAGATTAAAGTTGGACTTGTTGCACTGGTTGCGCAGTAAATTTTGTAGATCTCGATTGTGATTTTCACAGAGTAACTGCAAAAATCTCAGTATTGGCTGCATGACCAATACTTTATTGGAGAGTTTATTTTCATCCTCGCGTTCTTTCTGCCTTTCTAACTTTTCTGCCAGGATATCCTCAAGAGCACAGCTTGCGGTCATGTTCTGCCCTTCTTCAGCACCACCATTCAAACCTGCTGCTTGGCTTAGTTCTTCCCGGAGTTCATCTGTTATCACGATACTGCTGACTTTTCGTCCTTTCCGGCGCGCCATTTTCTCCAATTCTTGGTCTTTGTCTTCGTTACCTTTGCCCGCCATGTCTGAAGTATTCACGGTCACTGTCGATTTAATCTCTTGCTGGGCATCTCGCATCTTGTCATAGAAAACCTGTGGCAAGAAAGAGAGAGCAGTCAGGAAAATATTGACTTTGATAGCACTCAATTATTCGCAGTGATTTAGAGTTACCATGGTCAATAAAAGCTAGAGTTAGTCTTAAATTAAGAGAAACAGTTTGAAAATCATCAACTAGAAGACTACATTTTTGAAAAACTACAAGACAAAAAGTACTTATGGCGGGGCTTTGTGGAATCCTTAAAAAAAATGTTGAACATTTTATTACTGGAAACAAATACGTAAAATTTGGTCCCCTAAAATTTGGGCATGGACAATATGGAGAGACATACACATCAGCAGTGAAACTTCCAATTCTTGTACCTTAATTTGCACCAATTGCACTTTGTACCTTAATGTTAGAGACTTCCTGTCATACTTTATTCTTTTAAGTGGAAAACTACACAACATCAATTCTCAAAAACTTAAGTGATATTTCATCGATGTGCCAAGAAAATTCTGAAAAAACCTCAAGAAATTATCTTGATTTATTCTTCTTTAAAAAAATAAAATAGGAGTAGAAATTTTAATATACCACAAACAAGATACATAATTTGGGAGCTTTATCATTAACATTCAGGTAAATAAAATACTTGGAAAGTTTACATGATGTGAGGTGTTCAAGAAAGTCATCTGACCATTAATCAAGCATATTTCGATGGCTAAGGAGGAAATAATTTCGACTGACCTTAAAGAATGCTTGACTGAGATCTCCACCTAAAAGCTTAGTGTGCATGCTTTTCTGAATAATGGGATTTCCGCCTTCGAGTAATGCGATGCCCAACTCCACAGCTTCGACGAAAATTGATGGAGAGTGAACAGATCTTATGACTAGCTCAACCACCAAGTCTGATGCGCCCTCTCGATCCAAGTGACTTTGAACTTCATGTAACGTCAAACCAGCTCTTGCGAGTATTTTGGCTAAGATCAAACAGTATCGGAAAAATATTATCGACAAGCAAGAAAATCATATTCTTTATAAAAGATTGCGGCTAATAGTTCAAATTTGTAGCTCACTGAAATAGTAATGAAACGATGATTGACTATTCACAATCTACAAGCAGCTCAAGTCGCTCTTTTCATCAATTTTATGATTTTTATCCGTGCCTGATATGATCATGACTGGACAAACAGATCTCATGTTCTGGTCAAAGGCAGAAGAAAACTGGCTAACTAACTAACTAACTAAAAAGGAATAACTGAACCAAAAACACTTACTTCTGTGCTTTCTATCGTGAAAGATAAGAGTGAAGTGAAAATCAAAGAGATGGTGCAAAGTTTGCTATGTTAACTTTCTATGATCGATTTAATCATCTCCCTAGCATAGCAGCAATTTTTACAACTTAGTAACACTGAATTTTGTCTTTTTGAATGAATGGAAAACAATTACTATTTATTGAAGCAGGCTGCATCATCTAGAATTGATTATTTAGAATAGATTTAAGGAGGAAAAATAGTGTGTTCCAACTTGGGAGATTTGCCTTTGCCCTGGCATGCTGCTTATGATTTCAGAACGATGTCAAAACCTTTAGTTAGTTTTACACGCTATTCATCAGTGTGATCAATAAATTTTTTAACATATTTTACAGCTCAGCCAGGAGTGCAAAAAAAGTTTAATCTGGCGATTTGCAGATCATGGCAAACCTGAGGCAAATCTTCAGCCGGAAAGTTACAAAGCGGTGATCTCTTTTTTTTCTCATCTTTTGGAAGTGATTTTGAGAAATTGAGGCAAATCGAAAATTTTGTTGCAAAACAGACATGCAAAACAGACAAGAATTTTGCCCTGAATTATTATGAAAGGAAATTATTTTAGTAAATAATGGGAACTGAAATTTTTCATAGGTCACAGAGAGCAAAAAGGTCATGAAAAACTTTAGATACCTCCTGGTCCATGGCTGATGATAAACTTTTGTGTTGGTTTCCCTAGTTCCACAGCATTTTGCTTTTGTGTGAAAGATTTACCAAAATACCTGGTCAGCAAATTGTTGCGCAAAATATCTCCCTGAAATAGAAAAAAAGCATTCGTGAGAGAGAATTGTATTCGATCAATTATTAGATACAGTAATACATAGATTAGCCAGTAATCGAGTTAAATAGCACTACTTATTGTGCACAATCCTGTAACTATGAATTTAAGTCAGGAGTGGAGATGTAAAAGAACTCTTTGAGAGAATTGTGCGCAGTCGAACCTGAGGAGTTCAAAAGTTGTTTTTCCAAATTGAAGCGGCGTTGGCACAAATGTACCTAGGTTGGAGGTCATTACTTTAAAGAGGGCAGGACACAAGTGCCAAAATCGTGGTTGATGAGGCATCATGTAGGGGCAGTCATTTTTATGGTAAAATTTGTTTTTCAACAAAATAGTTTAGAAGTGAAGGCTCTTTTTTTTAACATAACAACATTTTGCAAAATGATGCTGAGTAAGTCTTATTTCGAGCCACACAACAGTAAAATTAATGAAAAATTTGATTTTTTCTGGACGTTGCATGGTGAAGTAGGTTCTCCACTTACTTTAAGTCTGTAGAAAAGTTTATTCTTATGCACAGTAGACTTTAAATGACTAAAATTTAACCTCTGATCTAAGAGACCTCAGATTTTCACCCCTTCACCTTTTTCTTTTCTTTTCCACCATTTCCATCTTTCATTTTCCATTTTTTGTCGTTGTCCTCTTTCATACACGCAGTCCAAATCTGAAATCAATGAGGTCTAATGTAGGACCTCGATGATATTTCATCATAAACCTTGATGAAAATATACCTATAATGGGTAATTAATATGTTACTATTACAATTACCTTCTCTCCATATTCCAGGTCGATTGCCATCATCTCCCGTATGGTCTTCAAAACTTTGACGCATAACTTCTCTTCTTTCTCTTCCAAAAGTTTTTCTGTGTGTTTGATAAGTCTGCAATCAAAAGAAATTATTTTTAATCAATGGACTAATAGCATTATGGAAAAAACGAGGAACTGAAAGAGGTTCATCTTTTTGGATTGCCTAAAAACGGGACACAAATAACTAGCTGTATTTTATTTTGTCCGTAGCGGACACTTGATGTCTCCAATCGACCACAATCGCATTTTAATACTCTGATGATGAATTATGACTCGACTTCTGCCTGATCGGTCCCTCCTACGGTGGTGTGGAAAAGAGCTCAACGCACAATAATTTTTCGGGAAACATTAATTTGCAAAACTAGGCACTTCACACTCTCCTGGCAAAATTTGGGCATTTTTGTCCATTAGTGGCGTCAGAGTTTGCAGAGATTCTGTTATTCATAACTCATGGACAGTCTGCATGATTGTTAAATAGTGTTCACAATTAATTGTAAAACACCGTTCGATGAAAAAAAAGAATGTTTCCTGGGGGAGGTAGGGTGGTCTACATGTATTTTAAGGCGCTGAATTCATAAAATTACTTCCGTTTTTTCCCATCACTCTCAAATTTTACTCAAAAAATTGACAAGTTTTGGGCATTTTTTGTGATTTTCTGATTGTTACCCCCTGCAGAATGTAGGTAAAATTTTTCTCAGCAACGAGATACAACTGATCTGATGTATTCTGAGCTGCTGAATCCGAATATGACCTGGGTTTTTTTCTATCACCCTCCGAATTTCCGTTAAAGCTGATTTTTCCGAACCTGAAATTGTATAAGAACTTTCCCGGACTTAAAGTGAATTCAAAATACATTTTAAAAATATCTGCAATGTGTGAAACATCGATTCCTATGTATTTACAACTGTCAAATTTAAATATGATCTCACATTTTTCCAATCATCCATCATTCTCCTAGAAAAGTTGCTTTTTCTCAGAAAACTCTCCTTTTAGGTATTTTTGCGATGATTTTCCTGTTCTAAGAAGTTTTAAAAAATTTTCTGAGATCCTCTTTAGGTCTCTCCTGCTATATTCAGATGGCCTCAGCAATTCGTTATCATCCACCATATTTACGGAAAACCGGATTGTATAGGAAAATTGTCGTAAGTTTACCCACATTGCACGGGGGGTAACAGTCGCAATAACACCACAAATACTCAAAAACACCCATTCATCCAAAAAATCGGGACTCTCGTAAGCTGAGCTTCAGCTGAAAACCCCGAATATGGCCTTAGAAATTCATTATTTCTCACCATTTTTCGGAAAATTTGACTTTGGATTAATGGGTATTTTTGAGTACTTGTGGTGTTACTTCAACTGTTACCCAATGCAATGCAATGTGAGTAAAATTGCCACAATTTTCCTAGAAAATCGGGTTTTGCGTAAAAATGGTGGGTGATAACGAATTTCTGAGGCCATTCCTGGATTTTGCAGCTAAAATTATAGCGGAATGGATGTATCATACATGCGGAAAATGTTTAGGATTTCCTTGGAAGTGGGAATAGTGCAGAAAAGCTTTTGGCCCAGAAAAATTGGACCTCCTAGAAAATGGGGGGTTGTCAGAGATGAGTGAAGGTCAAATTCGAGCTCACTGTCTCTGAAAACAGCAAGAGAGACCTAAAAAGGATCTCAGAAAATTTCTAAAACTCTTTAGAACCGGAAAATCATCGCAAAAATACCCAAAAAGAGCGTTGTCTGAGAAACAGCGACTTTTCCGGGAAAATGATGGGTGGTAAATACAATCTGAGATCTCATTTGGATTTAACAGTTCAAAATACATAGGAATTGATGTATCACACTTTTCCAACTTTTTTTTTGTTGAAAAACGTGATCAGTAAATTAACCTAGCATTAAATATTCCAAGGGATACAATCATCAATTCATACAGAAAGTAATTCTTGCCAACGTACCTGCGAATAAAGCCACCGTTTTCGCAATTCTTCTTTGGCTCGGTTCCCACTGGGAAAAGTAGTTCTGGATGATAGAGTATGTCGACTAGAAGAGAAAGTTCTGCCTCTACCAAAGGCTTCAACTGTTCTTCTAGAAGGAGGACGATATCTTGAAGTCCCTCAATTATGCTACGATCTAATCTCATTAGTTGCTGAAAAAAGTGGAAAAACTATGTCAGACACAATGCAAGTCTGGAATTGAAAATAAATTAGTTATCAAATCTAACGTTCGCATTCTTCTTAACAGACATTTACAAACAGTCTTGCGACTTAGGACTTTAGTACTTTAGACAATTTACACAGACATTTTTGGTTTTATATGTATTCCATGAGCTCCACTATAAATTATTTTTTTCTCTTCTCCACACGTTTTTATTGGAGAGGTCAGACCTGCAGGGACAACAACCGGATTCGGGCTCGCCACTACGACCGCGGACCAAATTACGAGGCCCAGCCTGTATTTTTGAAGTGGGTGTGCATCCCTTTGACGATCCGCGGAATGCCGCATCTGATCAATGAGTGGGAGAGAGGTAAACGATAAAACGGCGGCTTGTCAAAGCCGAGTGTGCTCCTTTGACGTGCAGCATCTGAGCAAGGAGTGCGAGAGAGAGAAAGGACAAAACAGCGTATGGACCAATCCAAGTTGAGCCTTAGTCCCCGTTTACGGCCGTTCTTTCCAGGGCTCATGGTCGGAAAGCACTCCGGTGTTTTTTCGGGGCACCCGGATTCGGGCTCGCCACTACCACCGCGGACCAAATTACGAGGCCCAGCCTGTATTTTTGCGAGTGTGTGTGTCTCCCTTTGACGAGCCGCGGGTTGCCGCATCTGATCAATGAGTGGGAGAGAGACAAACGATAAAACGGCGGCTTGTCAAAGCCGAGTGTGCTCCTTTGACGTGCAGCATCTGAGCAAGGAGTGCGAGAGAGAGAAAGGACAAAACAGCGTATGGACCAATCCAAGTTGAGCCTTAGTCCCCGTTTACGGCCGTTCTTTCCAGGGCTCATGGTCGGAAAGCACTCCGGTGTTTTTTCGGGGCACCCGGATTCGGGCTCGCCACTACCACCGCGGACCAAATTACGAGGCCCAGCCTGTATTTTTGCAAGTGGGTGTGCATCCCTTTGACGATCCGCGGAATGCCGCATCTGATCAATGAGTGGGAGAGAGGTAAACGATAAAACGGCGGCTTGTCAAAGCCGAGTGTGCTCCTTTGACGTGCAGCATCTGAGCAAGGAGTGCGAGAGAGAGAAAGGACAAAACAGCGTATGGACCAATCCAAGTTGAGCCTTAGTCCCCGTTTACGGCCGTTCTTTCCAGGGCTCATGGTCGGAAAGTACTCCGGTGTTTTTTCGGGGCACACGGATTCGGGCTCGCCACTACCACCGCGGACCAAATTATGAGGCCCAGCCTGTATTTTTGCGAGTGTGTGTGTCTCCCTTTGACGAGTCGCGGGTTGCCGCATCGGATCAATGAGTGGGAGAGAGATAGACGATAAAACGGCGGCTTGTCAAAGCCGAGTGTGCTCCTTGCACGTGCCGCATCTGAGCAATGAGTGAGAGAGAGAGAAAGGACAAAACAGCGTATGGACCAATCCAAGCTGAGCCTTAGTCCCCGTTTACGGCCGTTCTTTCCAGGGCTCATGGTCGGAAAGTACTCCGGTGTTTTTTCGGGGCACCCGGATTCGGGCTCGCCACTACCACCGCGGACCAAATTACGAGGCCCAGGCTGTATTTTTGCGAGTGTGTGTGTGTCCCTTTGACGCGCCGCGGGTTGTCGCATCTCATCAATGAGTGGGAGAGAGATAGACGATAAAACGGCGGCTTGTCAAAGCCGAGTGTGCTCCTTTGACGTGCCGCATCTGAGCAATGAGTGCGAGAGAGAAAGGACAAAACAGCGTATGGACCAATCCAAGTTGAGCCTTAGTCCTTGTTTACGGCCGTTCTTTCCAGGGCTCATGGTCGGAAAGCACTCCGGTGTTATTTCGGGGCACCCGGATTCGGGTTCGCCACTACCTCCGCGGACCAAATTACGAGGCCCAGCCTGTATTTTTGCGAGTCTGTGTGTGTCCCTTTGACGCGCTGCGGGTTGTCGCATCTGATCAATGAGTGGGAGAGAGATAAACGATAAAACGGCGGCTTGTCAAAGCCGAGTGTGCTCCTTTGACGTGCCGCATCTGAGCAATGAGTGCGAGAGAGAGAAAGGGCAAAACAGCGTATGGACCAATCCAAGTTGAGCCTTAGTCCCCGTTTACGGCCGTTCTTTCCAGGGCTCATGGTCGGAAAGCACTCCGGTGTTTTTTCGGGGCACCCGGATTCGGGCTCGTCACTACCACCGGGGACCAAATTACGAGGCCCAGCCTGTATTTTTGAGTGTGTGTGTGTGTGTCCCTTTGACGAGCCGCGGGTTGCGGCATCTGATCAATGAGTGGGAGAGAGATAGACGATAAAACGGCGGCTTGTCAAAGCCAATGTGCTCCTTTGACGTGCCGCATCTGAGCAATGAGTGCGAGAGAGAGAATGGACAAAACAGCGTATGAACCAATCCAAGTTGAGCCTTAGTCCCCGTTTACGGCCGTTCTTTCCAGGGCTCATGGTCGGAAAGCACTCCGGTGTTTTTTCGGGGCACCCGGATTCGGGCTCGTCACTACCACCGGGGACCAAATTACGAGGCCCAGCCTGTATTTTTGCGAGTCTGTGTGTGTCCCTTTGACGCGCTGCGGGTTGCCGCATCTGATCAATGAGTGGGAGAGAGATAGACGATAAAACGGCGGCTTGTCAAAGCCGAGTGTGCTCCTTTGACGTGCCGCATCTGATTAATGAGTGCGAGAGAGAGGCAGGACAAAACAGCGTATGGACCAATCCAAGTTGAGCCTTAGTCCCCGTTTAAGGGCGTTCTATCCAGCGGGGCGATTATTGAAATGATATCGACTGTATGTCAGCGCTTTGTCGAGTCGCGCCATCGACTAAGCCATTGCTTAGTCGATGGCGCGACACGACAAAGCGCTGACATACAGTCGATATCATTTCAATAATCGCCCCGCAGGGCTCATGGTCGGAAAGCACTCCGGTGTTTTTTCGGGGCACCCGGATTCGGGCTCGCCACTACCACCGGGGACCAAATTACGAGGCCCTTCATCTACTCAAACACAGTTACAAATTTTCTGTGATAATTTTTTAAGTATATTGGTCATCAAAAAAGTAAGTTTCTCTACCCTGTATCTTCCGAACGAAAAGAGATGTATTGAATCGGTAAAAAGATACATACTAGGCATACTTACTCTAAGCTTTAAAACAAGTCCAAGTTTTTGAATATCGGTAAAGGGGTTCGCAAGAAAAATTAATTTTACTGAGATAACCTCCTTTCGCGGATGCCCACCTCTCGGGTCAGGATGCGTGGAGAGTAGATTATTTCAGACTCCCGTAATCGCCCCTAAACATCACATCAAAGAGGAATTTTGAAGTTTTCATTAAGTAGGTCTTACCTTCCTTTTTGACGTAGGATTCACATCATTTTTGACATTTTTGGTATCGTTACAGAAGCTTCTTGATGCCCTTCGCGTAGAAGCTCATGCCTTGGCTCCGAAACCATGTCATTGACAGCGATCTGCACTTCCAAATCAGTTTGCTTTGCTTCGGGAAATTTCCCTCAAATCCTCCATACTCTCTTAACATAGCCTTGTGTGACTTCCATCTGTTCCCAAGCGGAAAAACTTCCAAGATGAGAAGCGATTGCCAACCGATTCAGAGGTACAGATCGCAGTCAATGACTGGTTACGGAGCCAAGGCGTGAGCTTCTACACGGAGGGTATCAAAAAGCTGCTGTAATGATACCAGAAATGTCATAAAAGATGTGGAGCCTGCGTCAAAAAGGAAAGTAAGACCTACTCAATGAAAAATTTTAAATTCCTTTTTGATAAGATGTTTAGAGGCGAATACCCGAGTCTGAGATAATCGACTCTCCGTACATCCTGACCCGGGAGTCGGGCACTCTGCGACAGGAGATTGTCTCAGTGAAATTAACTTTTCTTGCGAATCCTTTTACCGATTTTCGAAAACTTGGACATGTTTTAAAGCTTAGAGTATGCCTATTATTTGTTCTTTTACCGATTTAATTTATCTCTTTTCGTTCGGAAGATACAAGCTAGGGAAACCTACTTTTTGGATGACCCTCGTATATTGTTTTGGGTTGGACAAAAATTCCTAAAAAATTTCACCTTTAAAAAGACACCTTTTAAAAATTAAAAAATAGTTTGCCGCTGTGAAATTTGCGATGTTGCGATGAAATTAGGCTCCTTAGATTTTGATTCATTCTAACAAAGATTACCTTCAGCTTTGGTCGTTTTTATTGATTTGAATTTTTAACAAAATGGATATCGGTTCGACGCACAAGTTTTTTTGACAAAAGCGTTGGTGCTTCAACCAACGTGCATTAAAATTCAATGTTGAACTGAGATTCTCATTACAGAGGAAAAAAACTCATTCAAGCGCGAAGTTCCCTCATGGAAATGCTGCTTGGTGAAACACTGGTTACGACTGGTCAAGAAGGCAACTGCAGACGCGTTCCAGGTCTGAGCTAACCCACCATCAGAGCAGCACAGCCAGCAGCCAGCAGTTTTCATTGACGATTAACGATGGTCTAAAAGGTTTAGATCAAAGAGAATCAAAAAAAGAGAAACTCACTTGAGACTGGGTTCTCTCTAATTTAGGACTTTTAACGGCTTGAATCCATTTGCTCGTCTGACGTATGAGCATGGTGGATTTACTGAACACATTTTGAACGGTGGCTTCTAACTCAGCTGGGATTGCGATCGATCGACCTTTGGCTGTAATCAGTTGAATACAAACTTTAATCCAGTGACAGAAATAGCTGCAATTTTCTTCATCTTTCAGTAAGTATTTTTCATGGACATCCTCAAAATTTTGAAACAAACTAGTACTGAGAAATTTCAAGGAGATAATTCATGAAAAAGCCACTAATTAAAGCAAATGTTTACCAAGTTTTTCACCTTTTTGGCGCATTTTTAAACAATTTTGTCTTCTTCTAGATAAAAATACGAAATAAGGTGTTACTTCAAATATTTAGATTATGATGATTTTTTAAAATAATTTTGGGGCGATTGAAATTAAAGTAGGAGAAGTTTGTCTGAGGAACATTTTCGCAAATTTAAGATCTTCAAAATTAAAAATAAGATTACAGGAAAGATAATTTCACTGATCAATACCATTAATTAAACAGCTGAGTCCTCATATATCGGATTCAGACCTTTATTCTTGCGTTGTTTAACCTCAAGATTAATTTAAAAATAGTGATTTTTCTGTGTAGTTAAAAAATCTTTCTGCACGCATTTCAGTATCATGATCCCTGGTAGGAACAGTGAAAATTATAAAAAGCTATCATTTACACATACCAACTTCAGTTAAGGAACGGATAGTATTTTCAACATTGTAATGCTGCGTAGGAGTCAACCAGGGACATTGAGAAACTTTCAAAACAGCTTGTAGAAGCTGCACAAAAACTTGCTGTCTTGTCTGTAAGATAAATAAAAACACAAACATTAAGTAGACAGAATTTCAGCGTCAAAAATGAATGATCAATTGAGATTTTCCATTGAACAAAAATGACTTGAAGAAAGAAATTAATGAAATTTGTTTTGGACAAAATTTAGCAATGCAAAAATCTTCTTCATTATCTTATTTAAAAGAAAGTATACATATGTGGTGATACCAGGTGGAGAAATGGTGCTGGGTCCACACCATTTCGTGGGGAAAACAAAGCCAAGAAGTCCCAAAAATTAAAATTAGAGTCAAAAATAATTTTTTGAACTCTAATGCACACCAGTACGAAACTGGGGAGGGAGAGTGTTCAGCTCAGGCAGTTTGCAATGGAATATTAAGTTGGAGTCACGTCGAGAGATCTATACCGGTTTGGGTCATTTTAGACCTCATCAGTAGATCACACTCGGCAGTGAACCCAACTTAACATCCCATAAAATCCAAGAGTCACTGCCACAAAATCCACTGCCGAGTGTGATCTACTGATGAGGTCTAAAAAGGCCCAAACCGGTATAGATCTCTCGACGTGACTTCAACTTAAAATTCCATTACAAACTGCCTGAGCTGAACACTCTCCCTCCTCAATTTCGTACTGGTGCGCATTAGAGTTCAAAAAATTATTTTTGACTCTAATTTTAATTTTTGGGACTTCTTGGCTTTGTTTTCCCCACGAAATGGTGTGGACCCAGTACCATTTCTCCATCTTGTTACATACAGGTTTCAGGCCACTTCTCAGGGTTTTTTTTTTTTTTTTTTCTTCATATGTGTACCTTTTTAAGTTAGGTGCTTTTTTTAAATAAACCTCTGCATTAGGTTACAAGTATTTGGTGGTGCATTTTTGGGTATTTTTTACACCAACATGTTCTTAAGAGCAAAACACTCCCATACAAGAGTTTAACGCCTCAAATGGAGTTTTTTGGCGTTGAAGTTCTCAATTTCCTGTAGACAGTCATACACGAAAAAATTACCTGAACAGTTGTACTTTGATCTGAGAATGGACTGTTGAAGAAAGTATTAATGATGGTCATAACGCTATTTGTTACGTAAGTATCGAGAACTGTGTCTCTAGTTTCCATTGGCTGAGTGACGGCAGATAGATCAGGAAGAAAACTTTTCTCAAACAACGTCCACATATGGTTTGAGGCATATATCTCCTTCATTTCTACTTCTGTGTCAATGTAACAGTGATTCAGAAAATTGATGTATGCTTCTTTGACCTGAAATTATAATTGTACGTCAGAAATTTGGATAAAGGCATAAAATGATTTCACAATAAAACATCTATCAGAAAATTTTACAGCAGCGTTAGTCACAGGGCACTTGAGATGTAAAATGCGGTGAAAATTGAAAATCCACATTAAATTTCTCATGTCACACACAAAATGAGTCACCATACAAGATATTATTTAAAACTTGATGCTATACGGTTCATCTGGAAAATTTTACAAAAAATATTCATGCAAAAGGAGGTTTGGAAATCATCCCCTTAGCCAAATATTGACATAAAAACTTCAAATTGATCAAATGAAACATGAATCATATACGTGATGTGAAGTTATCACAGAAATATCTCTGATAATTCCAAATTCTTCAAGGTTTTTCCTGCTTATTAAAAGGTACTGTATCGATGCCCAAACTGCAAAACCACACACCTCCCTTGCAGTTTTTTAAAATTTTTGCTCCTACTCTATTTTTCTAAAGAGAAACAAGCCAGCTCTTCAGCTTAAAATGTAAACAAAATAATCTGATGACAGAATAGAAAAATAAAGGAAATTTTCAAGTAATTATGCTTAATAGTTTTTCGAACAAAAATGAAGTATGATAGTAAATATGTGTATATATGTAAATATGTGTGTGTTGAAGAAGGAGAAACGTGGTTTTGACGTAGGCCATCGATATGCAACATGTGAGATTAAATTAGGAATTTGATTGATTCTGGTGAGTTAAGAAACATTGAGTCATAAATATTAAGTGTTCCAAGATCTTATGTTGTAAGATCACTGACTTTTGTTGGATACACAACAGGTTTGAACGTACCTCCGGTATACAATCAGGATGCGAGACCATTGTAACAATATCATCCAGCGGCAGCAAGCTGTGACACTTGATTTCTGTGTAGACGTTTTTCCCCATAGTACAACAGGACAGCAATTTTACTAATTCTATGTGATACCTGGATTAAAAACAAAACATAATGATGGACTTCAAACTAAAACAAGTACATGGGATGATAACACACAAAACCACTAAAACTAAATGTTTCATTGGGCAGTGGTGATTTTTTTAGGATTTCAAGGTAAGTATGCATACTTACACAGGTTTTGCTTGAAACAAACAATTTTTTTTTTTTTAGAATAATGACGGATATCTATTTTTGTAATATTAAATAATTTACTTGTGATGAGTAGAGGTACTTGGGATAAACTTCAGAGTCAAAGTTACGTAAAAATTAGAAAGAAAAAGAAGCAAGTGATTTGGTCCAACAGCATGTTGCTCCTCAACCAACTAGAAGCCTGTAAAATAACAGAACTTATGAAAAAAGAGATAACATTTAATCCCTTTGTAAAAAAAAGACCAAGTTGAGAATCTTCACAGAAGAAATGCGCATAAAACAGAGTACATCTGAAGTGCACGGTCACAGATGAAAGTTAAATAATAGCTACAGGGTTTCCATATTTTTTTCATATTCCGACACTCCCTGAAGATTCCTTCACTTTCTATTAAAAAAAATTGCTTCTTTTCTTTCTTAATTACGCTGACTTTTGCTTATCGGCGAAATCTCTACTTCCAGAGGTTTCAAATTAGGAAAAAGGCACTCAGAAGTTGTTTAAGCACTGCCTCGAATGGTGGCGGCTGAAGTTTCTAGGCTATCACAGCACTCAAGGGCACTGACTTGTTAGGTTTTACCGACCCCCAGGAACCCTGTAGCTATCAACTCGAAACGTAATCCTACACTCAAAAAGCACACACTGTTTTACAAGCCTCTCTTTCCAAGGAATTTCTACAACGGCACTACAATAGACCAAAGAATACACAAAGAAAAATTGGAGAGAAGTATGAGTTTAAACAAACCTTAAAGCACTACTTTCATCCATTCTGTGCCTTTCAGAGCGCATCATTGAGATGAACTGGCTGAAGGATGATTTATCATTGTAGAAGATCAATACATCCTCACCAGCATTTACTAGCTACAGCCGAAAAAGTCACAAAAACAACAATGACAAGACGAAAATTAAAAAATGCACAAACTCAGAGCTACAAAAAAAAAGCTTGGAGCCAATCTCACCCATCTCATATCCTTTGACTAACTTCCGTTTGGACCATATTTTGCAATTACAAACTATTATTTCCAGCTCATATTAGAAACAGCCTATGCGTCATCAGTTTCCCGAGACAGATAGGCACTTTCATGGGTGATCCAGAGATAGGAGTTCCTAATTACAATCAGTAGTAAATTTATGCTGAGTATTTCACAATATGTTTACTCTGAGCCTGGAAGGATTTGGGACAAATGAGTTCAGCTTCAACTGAAGAAAATTGTCAGACAAGCTGCCGTTGAAGTAAAATCTACAGGTTTCAACCAAGATAGAGGTGTTCAAACGAATTCGTGTTGGTAAGCAATCAATCTTGCTTGTTTCCAACTACCGATACACTCTCATAAGACCGCTGTTGTTTGCTGATGCTATCAGAACTGCACAAGCTCTAAGTCACCGGGCACATGCGTCTGGTCACTGGGCTACTTGCCCCATATATCTGACATTCGTGGCAACACCTCATTTTTGCCGGCTCTGAAAACTTCGACAACAATCAATAAGGGTCTTTTTACCGATACTATTTTTAAACCAAGCAATTTTGATAGCTAACAGAAAACGGATAGAACACCCCTAACTGAGACAGATTTTTTAAAAATTCTGACAATTGACAGGCCAGTTAAATTAACTACCTTGTACGTTCCACGGAATTTTGCATGGTATCAGATGCTCTGCGATAGAAAACTTTTGAAAGAAAAATGCAATAATTCAGGAATATGCACACGGTAGAGCACACCACGCATGTTTTTTTCAGTTTAAAGTTCACACAAAATTACAACTCGACGGCATGTCTGACACTTTCTTCTAGCAATTTTAGATCAATTCAAAACTTAAAAAGAAACCAAAAATTAGTTACAGACATCACCTTCTAAACACATGCAATAAGTTTACTCGCCAGCAAGGAGTCAAAAGTTACAAAATACACATTAATAAGAATTTTTTCTAGAATTACGTACAGCACAACTGATGCAATTAGCCTCAAAACACCATCACTCTTCGTTTTTTCGTAAAGTTAGAGAAGATGGATATAAAATTTTCTTGAACTTGAAAACTATGTCATAAGATAAGGAAGATTATCAACAGTTAATGTGGGACAGCTCAGAGATTCATAGCTTTCTTGGCTACAACTTCAAATGTTCTCAAATTTTACTGAACCTAATTTTATTTTATTTTATTTTTATTGCAATGAAACCTTTCGTTGATTTTTACTTTAGTTCCAGCGATTTCTTAAAACTTTTTTTAGGTAGTCCTCTTTTCTTCTGAAACGTTAAAAGAAACTAAACCTCACTCATTCACTTCTTTTCCACATCGGGTGCCGTCTTCTGTCTCTTTTTATGATAGGATCATAACTAAATATCAGAATCAAAGTTCAATATTACATTCATTTTTTTTAACATCAAAATTGCTTGCATCTTTCAGAAAATTATTAGGAGAGTAGACAACTTCAAGCTTCTTCTCATTTTTATTAAAAATAACCATTACGTTTTAAACAAAATACTTTCTTCCATGAGAAATACAACTTTTTCGCACCAAAAATAATTGCATGAACAAATATATATTTCTTGTAGTCAGACTATTTGGATGATGTAGTTTCTGCACAACTTTAAATTAATGTTGTTGCTTACTACTTACATATATAGTGCTCACAGTTTCTTTGTATTTGCATATAGTTAAGGTAAATCTCACAGAATCTTTGAGCTCTAGGGGCAATTAACCTAATTTTTAAGATCTGCTTTTGCCCTCAGAACTTTAAGTTTTTTGTGTTGTGATTTCATGAGCAAAACTACTTTTGATATCTATATGACCTCTACTTATTGCTCAAATAATTTACGATTTGAAAGTTCAGACGATAAATTGAGTTCAAAAAAGAGTTTGGTGACTATGAGTACAGAAAATTTATAAGAAGAAAAAAATGTACGATAGTTTCAAAGCTCTTATGAGTTAAATCAAAAAGGGATTTACAAAAAAACAATGAAACTGAGAAAGAAAGAGAGAGAAAAAAAAGATCCCTGTAAAACTCAAGATTTATATCGATAGCTTATATTAATCGCTAAACTCAAAAATTACAAGTTGCAGTTCTGGTGCTCCTTGATTCCCGCTTCTTATTTATTTACTCAGAAGGAAACTAACTAACTTCCTTGCTTGAAATTCTCCCAGCTAGTTTTTTAGATCTAGTAGAATGATCACGATCAGGGAAATTTGCAAAGAATTATGTTCATTGGTTTTCGTATGATGGGAGGTCTAAAATATCGTTAAGTGAAGGGAGAGCTATCTAAGCTAACCCATTGATGTGTAATTAATGTGTCCATCTTTAAAGTTATGGGATCTGCGAGCATGAAAAACAGCAATTCCCATTTGACCATGACTTTCCCAGGAAAATTTCTTTAACTCAGCGGAAGTTTACGTTAAGAGATTAAAATAAAACTTTCACCGCAAATCAAATAGGGCCACGACTTTGAGAAACGACACTCTTCCGCATACAATCAGTAAAACAGCCTTACCTCCTGCATGACCATGTCCTGACACCTGCGGATGAACTGATTTTCTGCTTTAACAATTGTCTGGAAGAATTTGAGGTACTGGACATGCTTTCCGTGCGTTTCGATGCAATGAACAAAATGTTGGATCACTTTTTCGTTAACCTCATTGCAGAGTGTTGAGTTATCTTGGAATATGCTGCAAACTGTCTGGGCCTCTTGGATCTGTAAAGAGAAGATATCGGGTGATGGATGTCCCAATCTCTTTGAACATGTTGAGAAATTCAGACCAAGTCTGGATTTAGTCTAAATTTCTCAACACGATCAAGGAGATAAGGACAAGAGGAAGAAACAAAGAAATGCAATCATTTGCTTAATCAAGTATACGACGTTCAAGTTGAAATGACAATCAATGAAAAAGGAGAAAGCTTGACTATGAGTGGTATTTGAACTATTTGTTTATTCCTAAGCTGTCCATTTTGTGGCTTGAAGCTATATTGGTTTGATAATTTAATAAAATGGTATAAATAAAGGAATATTCTATTGTTAAAATCATGTTATGACACTTCGACCCATTATGAGACAACCCCAGAGTTCCAATCTTTTGTACATCAAAAACTACCACAGTCTAAACCTTTTTTTCATGAAAATGCAATTATTAATAAATTGACTCACCTCAGGATTCAAGAACAAATCCAAGTGTTTGTGAAGGAGGACTTGATTCTGCTGATTGCCAAGACAAAAATTCTGGAGGAACTGGTGAGCAAGGCGCATCAATTCATTCATCCGAATGTCTTCTTTTTGATCGTACGGAACTTGAAGTAAATCCAAAACTATTGTATGTACACCTACGTTTCTAAGTAAGCGTTGCTCGTGCTTGCGCGGCTTCACTGGAGAGCCAGCAGCCGCAGGAGCAGTGCATAATTTGATCATTCGAATTAAGATCTGAAAGAGAATTGGAAGACCAATAAATAAAAGATCTTGTGATACCTCTCATTTCATAATGAGACAGTAAATATGAATAAAAAAATTCACCGTTCAAATTCAGCCTGACAAATTAACCTTAATTGTGAAGTCCTCCGATTTAAGATGTTATTCAAGGGAAACACAATATGAAATAATTTCCTTGATACAGAAAAAATTGCAGGATTTTTGAACATGTTGTAAAGAGACAGACAATTTTGATAGAAAATGTTCTTAACTTTCTGGCATGGCATAACGTTCCCTAAATTTTTCATTGTTCCTCTTACCTCAAGAGCTTGTTACACTGATTATGAATTGAACTTCATTTTGCAGTATGGAGGTACTGTTTCTGGCGCATCCATAAAAGCACCTTTGAATACGGAAACGAACAGCACATCTGCTGTTCCAAGAATGCTTTAGAAATAGTAGTTCCTTAGGGCAAAAAGTAGTCCAGTTGCAGCTGATCATCATTTCAACTTTTGCTACCTAGAACTATTTTATACACGTTTTTTGGCAACTTGTAGACATTATATTTGTCTCAGATAATTATGAATTAACTAAAAAGTTGTGCGAAACAGTAATCGTGGACCATCCACCCTCATTTCTTAGATACCTAAACTAATTATGATCTTGACTTGATCTGTTGTTTTTACTTTCTTTTGATAGTTTACTTTTTCATGGCGACTATAAAAAACAAGTTAGTTGCTTGCAGATATTAATTGGACGTCTTTATGCTAAAATGAACTATGTTACACGCAAACCTTAGGCACATAGTTCCTTTTAGCTTTTAGTTCGTTTTAGGAACTATGTGCATAAAGTTTGCGTGTAACATAGTTCCTTTTAGCATAAAGACGTCCAATTGTATGGATCAAAATGAAGATTAAATTATTAAGATTCAATTATAAGATGCACATTTTTGTGGCGTACACATCACTGGCGTTCATTCTATTACATATCGCAAAAGGAGACTGTTAAAATGAGTTGTCTTCTCGATTATATTCACTTTTTACTATTTAAACTAACCAACCATCACTTTGGTTTGTTGTTTTTCATTGTTTCCCGATGGAGGAACTTAACTTCGTTCCAAGGTTGCAGAATTGATTAAACCAATTTCGGTTTTCACGTGTATGTATCTGTCAATTTTTGTTCAAAATTCTTCTGATTTTTGCATGACACCAGCAGAAAAATCGAGGAGATTTTCAGTTAGAAATGCCCAAGATTGTCCCAAGATTGCAATTTGCCTGGTGAAATTAGGCAACATTGAAATGTAAATACATTCTTTCATGTAGAAAACGACGTATTTGAAGAGGTTGCTTTCTTGAAAGGTTGTATGGAGATTCACCTGTTGTATTTTTTTGTACTCTTCAGCCTGATCTGGATGGAGCGGTGGTCCAACATCCATGTCCACCGCTGAATTTTGTTTGCTTAGAGAAGGTTCCTTCACGACAGGCTTTGTATCCCTGACTGCCTCTTCATCGTCATCCCGCTTGCTCCGTTTTTTAGCGTGATCATCCACGGTTCGCGACTTATAAACCCACAACTCAGATTTCTCCACCGACTGTCTCAAAACATCTAAATCAGCTTTGATTTGTTTGTAGGATTCCACATCGCTATCCGAGACCAGTAGTTGTACCTTCAAAAACAAACGAAAAGTTTAATTTGTTCTTTGTTTCTCCATTGAAAATTATAAATGATATTAGCGACTGAACAAAGCAAACAGATCAGCAAAAAAAAATAAAACTGCTCATGGAAATTTTCACAGAAAGAACTGTTGCATTTGCAAAGCCTCTACTTACAATTACGCTGAGAGAGAGATTATCGATTTTGTAAAATAAAGTAAAAACACAAGCTTTGCGATTCAAAGATAAGGCAGAATAGGCTGAGGGTTTAGGGTTTAGAAAAATCTACGGCAATCAGTTTAAAGCAAATTATGCCTTGGGAAACAAGCATTCATCAATATGTAAATATCTCGGTCATATAGTGACATTGAGACAATGGCACACTTCTTGCAGAATATTTTGTCAATTGCATGGGTAATGAATATTTAATTGAGAATAAATGTATCTAATGCATTTTTTGCATTGTGCTTCTTGACGACCTATTAAAAATCATTAGTGATATTTTTCTTGAAAGCTTAACAAAGTAAAAAGGTTGATTAATAACTTGAGTTTATCTTCGAGTTCACTTAGTATACCTCATCTGACATGTTTTCATTTATCGTAAAAACATAGGTGAACTTCTTGGCAGCAAAGGCTTATGTAAAGGGAATTTATGCATGGTTTGCTTAGATAAAGAAAGCTGTTCTTCAACTTAAGAGAAGACTAAATATTGGAGGGGACTAAGTCCTTTCGCTCTGTATTTTAGAATACACAAAAGAGGAAAGAAAAAAATAACGCTAAGATTATTTTCACAAATTTCCAGCAGATGGATTTTGGAAAGAAATTTACGAGATGGACCGACAAAACACTTCAAGCATACAGATTCAGGAACTGAAGTAATGTTCCAGAAATGCGTAAAGCCAAAATTGCTGCATAAAGCAAAAATTCAATTTGCAATTGAAGCAACACAACTAGACGCAACAACAAAGCACTACATACTTGCTTGAAAGCTTGCAAAACTTCCTGCCGTTGACTGAAATGGCGGAAGAGGAGATGCAGAGCTCCTGAAACAAGAGGAGGGTAGTCGTGCATCGTTAAATGAAGCAAGACCCGCAGGAAGGTTCGACCTCCGTAGCCATCGAGATCCAGCGCGACACACTCTTCCCTACAAGAAACAAGCAAAACCGTGTAAAGCAGCTGAAATTTAGGTGAGAGGGGGGCTTGAATAAATTCATTTCCTCTCAAATTTACTTACAAAAACCTGTTGAGTGACAGAAACATTTAAAAAGCTGTTTCAATCAGTGGAAATGGAAAATTTTCTGGAATAATGAAAGGGATGATGATGAAAATACGGCTAAAAAACAAGAAAAGTACACTTAAATTAGGAATAAAATAGCTAGAATTTATAAGACTCAAAACTTTCCTTACTTTGTGTTTGTCTCGGACGACGTTTCAAAGGGTCTGCCCTCCGACAAGTCGTCTGGGACAAACATTAAGTAAGGAAATCTTTGGGTTTATTAAATTTTAACAATTTTATTCTTCACGAAAGGGATTTTACTACATACATATTTTTTGAGTACTAGGAAGTATAAAGAATACAGACAGTGAAACTCTTAAATCATGTATCTCGGTTTGTGATTTCACAGATTTCTTGTCATACTTGATTTTTTAAATAAAGGACTACTCAACGTCAATTCTTAAAAACCTCTTCGTACCTGACCCTGATTTTTCTTCTCTGTGCAAAGCAAATTCTGAAAAAACTTTAAGGTATGATGTTAATTCTCCTTTAAAAAACACCACGAATGAGTTACGTGATTTGGGAGTTTCACTGTCGATATATGAAGTCACATCAGGATACAAAATAATTATCTAGCCTTCATCAATGATGATCTCAACAATAGACAAAGTGTACACTACAAGGTTTTGTAAATCTACCTGCTTTTAAACTTGAAACACTTGACTATTTTTCAACTGAATGCATCTAGTGAATGTTGTTAAAAGATTTTTCTACAGAATCTAAGAGGTGACAACAAATGATTTGAAGGGGAATCATTTTGCCAGTTCATGAAAATTGTGGTTAAATTATGAGAACTTGATGTATCTCAACTCAGCTTGTTGGAAAGCTGTGAGAGGATTGCGAAATCTGATACACGAAAATATGTACCTGGAGAGATATAGGAGGAAAAAATATGGGTGCAGAATACTCACCTATTTCCAAAAATGCCTTCTGCTTGCGTACCTATCAGTTCAAGATCGATTGCTTTTTGGTTTATATTGAGGGTGTCAGAGGTTGTATTAGTTCGGCCTGCTTGGTCAAATTCCCTTTTAAAAATTGATAGCAAACAACTAATACGATAATCTAACCGTACATCTAAGATAAACTGAAAACAGAGAAAACGTTGAAATTCCAATGAATAAATCATTTAGAAAGAGTTGTATAATATGAAAGATTATTTAACAGTTGATGGAGTGTGAGGAATTTCAAACAAATTTTCTGGAAAAAGGGTCCATTAAACATTGAAAAGGTTCTTATGATAAGAAATTCTTTGGCAATGATTATATTCTTCTTACTCATTATTAAGCCTACATCATCTTCAAAGTGGAAACGCCTGACAAATAAATTGATTATGGTTGCTCTTCATTTGATGTTATAAAAATTAGTAACGACATTTATGAACAGCAAAAAAATTAAAGAGCCAACCACAAAACCTTGCTTGATGCCTCAAAGAATCTCAAGCAGATCAGATTTTACCAGATCTAACTTTCCAGAATTTATTTGCACTTATTGCTAACAATGTTCCATTTAGCTAAGTTTCCGTTGAACGGATCTCTTGCTAAAGCTTGGCTTTGACTACATCATGGTTAAGTTTTAAGTTATTGAATTGAACGGTATCAAACTCCTTGCTGACAAGGTGGAGAAATGGTGCTGGGTCCACACCACTTTGCGGGGAAATCAAAGCCAAGGAGTTCCAAAACTGCTCCTTGCTGATATAGATACCAAGTAGGGACGACTTGCACGGAGCCCAAGGGGCAGAGCTACAGCCGAAGTGCTGAGGTCTTATCTCCTTACTGACAAAAAGCACATAATTAACCTATGACAATAAAATACTTCAGAACTTTTCGGAACTGAACAAATAATATACATTATTTTCAAATAATATACATTATTTTCAAATAATATACATTATTTTCAAATAATATACATTATTTTCAAATAATATACATTATTTTCAGTACATGCATTTGTAAGAAATTGAGAAAAATTTGCATGGGTTGACTAAATAAGTTGACTTCATTTGACTAAAAAAGTCAATTAAAGATCTTACTTGTAAAATTTCTATGATTTTCAGTTTAGTATCCATCACGAAAGGATAAGCTTCTTTCTTAAGAGCGGTTGTGGTTGGTGTGCACGGAACAGCTGGCTCAGCTGATGCTCTACGAATTCCGCTAGTTCCTAAGGTTAATCCTGTCACAACGACACCCATATCACCAATACTCCGAAGAACTCCACCTTCAGCTACGGGAGAGATAAACATTCCATTTAAATGCAAAAAGCTGAGCAAATACACATACTTAGAGTGCAGAAAAATTTGTTTTACTAACTTCTCTCATGATCCATGAGACAGCTTTCCAGCCTGTAATTTTTTGCCGATAAATTTGATTTGAAGATTTTGAAAAGGTGACAAATAAGCATGGGTAGAAAATTGATCATTACTTCAGCATACCCTGACTTCATGGTAAGGTTTTCAGCTGGGATTCATCTTTCAAAAAAATATAACAGAGGAGCTTTAAAAATTATACAAGCCCCTAGGTTGACGCAAAATTTTCTATTCATTAGATTCCTGCCTTTGAATATTAAAATGTAAAAAAAATGATGCCATACAACTACACAATAGTAGATCTTAAACATTGAAAATTGATACGCCCACCAAACAAACTATTGAATGGATCAAATCATTATAAAGGATATATATGGGGGTATATAAGTTTGTAGAATATCATTTTAAGTATAAACAGGCAATTCAATTTATAGGATAATACTATTCATTGCATCATAAATTTTCAAGCCGGTTGCAAACGAACATTACAGAATCCCGTAACAATTTCATTTTAAAAATTCTTCCTGATGAATGAAAGTTGTCACTAAAGGCAGATTTCATTTGACCTCATTGAAAAAAACATTAAAGCAATAATTGAACTTACATTGGATCTCGCTTGTTGGAATGTAGCTTTTGCCTGAGTTGCCGTCCGAAACACAATCAAGAATACTGAGCAAAGTTTTCGTCAGACTGAGTAAGTCACTGAAGCTATAAAATCCAAAATAAATCAACTCTCTTGCCAACTTGACAACTTCAAAAGTCAATTTATTTTGTGATGGGTCGGCAAAGCTCCACATTTTAGCCACAACGTTGCACAGATATTCTTCGACAAACATTATTGTGTTGCTGAATTTGGCTCGGACTGCCTCTTTACTTAAATCTGGCATTCGAGTACTGTCATAGCTGAAGGAAAAACAAGAAATAAAGCCTGATTATTAAAGCACCAAAGACAGAAGGAAAATATAGAAGAAAATAGAAAAAACTTCATAATTTTGTCATGAAAATTTCCTGGAGCAAAATAAAAATTGATACATTCATCAGTTTGAGACCATACGTTTGCTTAAATATTTTGGAGGCTGAGAGAGGAAAAAATATGTGACATATTCCGTAACTTCTTTTTCTATGAAACAATTTCTAAAAAGCAAAATTTCCTACACCAAAAGTTAGAGAGGAAGGTTGCTTACTCTTTAATTGACATTTTCGATGGAATCTCAGACCACAACCGCGCGTATTTGACAGGCGTAACAGGTTCTTGTGGGTCTCGGTCAACATGAAGGTGCAGCATTAATCTACAAAAGGAGGCTCGTAATTCGTACGAAACATTTTCGTCTGACATGCACCTGAAAACAGTAAATAACACAAAAATTTTTGAGTGTTCAGGCAAATAAATGATCACCAACTTCAAACACTTTTATTTTGAAGGACTTCCATTTTTCCATTTTTGTGCTGCAATAAACTTGCTGTGAACTAAAATAGAAAAAGAAAGAAAGAAAAAAACCAGAGATTTGAAAGACTTTTACTGAAGGACTAAACGAGGCGTAGTAAATTTTATTAAAATTGTGAACGTGAGAATTTTTTTTTGTTCCAAGCGCAGTATCATTTTATGCTAATGGTAAGCTGAATTTTTTTATTCGTTTCAAATTTACAAGTTTACACAGACATTTATATACTGCTTCAATCTTTACACATTTGTTTTTATCATGAAATGATCAAATAAAATATTGGATCCATTGCAATTTTAAAACGCTGAACAGTTCTGTTTATTTTGCTTGAAATGATCAAATAAAATATTGGATCCATTGCAATTTTAAAACGCTGAACAGTTCTGTTCATTTTGCTAACTTTAACTGAGACTGTAAGGGGTAATTGATTGAACTGGTTTACTTCACGGGTGAAATCAGGGAATTTTTAAGAGTACAAGTGAAATTGAGGAAATCATTATGAATTAAAAATCAGGTTTGATAAGATCAATATAAATTTAAATGGCATGTATAAAAGGGACTTTGCTAATAGATCAATTAAATTACATTTTGCGATTGGGAACTACAATTTCTGGCTTAGTTGAGAAATAACGTATGTATGTTATTAGCTTCTCTATGCACCTAAGTGTTTTTATGGATGAGCCAAATATTGTGAGCCTAAATGCAAAATATAGTCCAATAAAGGACCGAGTCTATACTTTGAGAGGTTTGGGAGGTTAGGATACAGGGGGAAGGAAATGATTGACTCTTAGTTGATGTTTGGATTTCATGTAAAATGTTCTCCTTACTTGAGAATGAGCTCAATTCCTAGGTGAGGTGTTAGATTATTCAATGCCAAGTATTGCCTATTCAAACACATATTAGAGAACAGATTCAGCTGATGCCTATAGTATTCCAGGAGCGATTGTTCCGTTTCATTTCCAAGAATTGCATCACGGGATAGAGTCTCTAACGACTGTGAACACTGAAAAAGGACATAAATTTCGTGTGAAATTGTAACATCAGTATGAAAAATACAAAAACATAATGATGATGATGATGAAAGAATTAGACAAGTTAAGCTTCTCAGTATTTTGGAGCACATTTTGCGATCTGGAACTACTATTTTCGGCTCATTTTAGAGACAGCATAAATGTATGCCATTGGTTTCCCTATGCAGAAAGGTGTTTTTACAGAAGAGCCGGAGACAGTGGTTCCTCATTGCAAAATGCAATCCATTTGTGATTCCCCTTACCGAAAAAACTGTGCAACTGTGATTCTCCTCACTTGAGAATGGGCTCAATTCCTAGGTGAGGTGTTAGATTATTCAATGCCAAGTGTTGCCTATTCAATTGATTGAGAGAATTGATTGAGAGGAAAACTGTTTGTCACAATTTTTAACAGTTGAGAGATGAAATTTTGCTTGAAGCAAGAATGAGGATAACGGGCTTTTTGGCAGGGATCTAAAAGTTGGCCGATAAAGTGAATTGACTAGGTAGACTTGCTGGGAAATAGAGTTTAATTTGATACTTACTTTTCTATTATTCCAAAGTAGAATGACTTCTTCTCTAGACTGGATTATTGAGACTGTTACTGGATTTCTGCTCCACTCTTCGACATTGTTTTCCTTCTTTACTTCTTCTTCAATTTTCATCATCCTGGCAAAAATTTTAAAAAAAAGTTAGTAATGCAGTTGAAAAACATTATCCAAAATGATAATAATTTTCAGAACAAATTTGGATTAACTGTCAAAATTTCTGAGTCCAGATGCGCACAAATGACTCCATGAATGGATACTTCAGAGAACGTCATCCATGGCAGTTATCAGTTTCTGCTATGTGTCAATGGTATCCTGCCATTATTTGTTGCTTAAAAATTTTTAAAAAAAAAAAAACCCAGAGGAGTAGAGAGAGAGAAAAAAAATCTGAAAATTAAAAAAAAATAATGAATCTCTTATCCTTATGTCGAGGAATCTTATAGGTATTTCCAGGTTTGTAAACTTTGTTTTTTCTTTATAGAACTGGACTTTTTCATTTAAAATTTAAAGTGAAAAATTCTCTCGAGATTAAAAATGATATAATTTTAAGTTGTCTTCCAGCATTTTAAATTGGAAAAGATTGTCTCTGTCTATCATGATTTTTTAAATTTTTTATCACAATTTTAATACAATGCCCGAATGTTAGAGGACAATTGTCAAGCGAACCTAAAACTTGTTTTTTCATAATGAAACTTTAAAGAAATATTTGACCGTGCATACCTGGTTTCAATTAAGATATCAGAATTTTTGGCACTTAGAACACTTTTGCATATCAGCTCCTGCGTTATTGCAATGGCTTTTTTATTGGATATGCACAAGTCTGAGAGATAGTCCAGGAATCTTGATTCCCAGTTGTGCATATTTTTCCGAACCAGTCCGACAAATGTTTCAATTTCAGCAGCAGTAATATGCTTCTCCAGCAGTTTACGATTGTTATGCAGCAGTGCAGTGATAGTGTCCTCGGCCAAAATATCATATCCTATCTGCTTTTGCATGAATCCAAAATGTTTTGCTATGTATTCCTGTCAGAATAAAAAAGAGAAGATATGATTTCATGAGATACAAATAGGGGCAGAATTGCAGTGTTGAACATGATAATGAAGAGGGACGGATTAAAATGTATTTACAAGCCTAGGGACCATAAAAAGATTGACAAAGTATGGAAAGATACACTTTTCAACAGGACCAGGGTGTCTACTAAAACAGGCTGGCCGAAAATCAGTACTTTTACAGTACTTTTTCAGTACATTCCCGAGAAATTCGGTACCTCCTCAACACGAAAATTCAGTACTTTTTCAGTACCTCCATTTGATGAAATTCGAAAAATGTCAAAAAGTTGAATTTTTTGCTCAAACTGCGACAAAAATTACAAAAAAATGAGTAAAATTCCGGACCTTCTGGCGGAATTTCCGCACTTTATCAGTACTTCCGTACCGCCCTACAAAAATCAGTGCTATATCCGGACTTGTAGACACCCTGAGGACAAAAAACACTTCAAATTTTTAGGTAAAAGTATTATCATAAATACTTCAGAAAGTAAAAATGAGGCAAACTTATAAAATTTTTTTTATAAAAAAGAACTTGCCAGGGCATAAAACTTAATGAAAGTACGTACCTGGTTTTTTCTGTAATCTTGCTGACTCAATCGTAAAATACGGTAACAGAGGCGAAACATGTACTTGTAAGGAGCATGTTTCGGATCATTCAACTCTTCGATTCGCAAAAACGGTCCACCACCTTCATTTGTTTCTAGGAACGGGGCTTGAAGAATTTTAAACAGCTGTTTTAGAATATATTGCTCTCTGAGTAATTTTTGCCGATCTCTATTGTAGACAAACAAAAAACAGTACATGTCAAAGGAAAGCAAAACTGCACAATGAAAATTTGTGACATTGTTCTAAGATGATGATGTTTCAAAAGTTTTGAGGCAATTTTTTTTTACTTCTATGTTTGTTGTGCTTTAAATTTGACTGTGGCATTTTTTTATTCAACCCAAGCGTTTACCTAACAGAGAAAACTAAGAACACTTTTTAAAAGAACTTCACAAGAATAATGTCTTAAATATCAGTATTTTTAAAAAAAGACTCATCTGCACAATTACTACTTATGCATTTTCCCTTGAAACGAGTTCAACGAGAAAGTAACTGTGCGAATGAGTCTTTTTTGTGAGTAGAACCGCCCGTCAATCCGCTTGGGATTTAATATTCTCAATTCAATTTTATAAACTAATATTATTGCATCATTTAACTAAATCCTTTGTTAACTTACTAAAATTGATTAATGTTTCTAACTTCAAAGGTCGATGTTTATAAGCTCAAATTAACAAAATATACGTAGTTGCTAGTTAGTTGACTCAGAAAACTGAGTCGAAAAAATTTAATGAATCGCTCAAAACTTTACAAAAATAAACCAACAAGTTTGAACATAAAACAGGATTTCACTTGAAAAGACAAACTTTATATAATTTCTTTTGTATATAAAACTGAAATAACTAGGTGGATGAGAGTATACTGACTAAAAAATACGAAAAAATAGCCCAAATAATTCAACAAAAAACAAACACAAGCAAATGGATAAACAAGGCTGACTCTACAGACACATGCAAGTGGGGTTGAGACCACCCTCAAAAAGTGCCATGCATTTTAGATGTATTTTTGCCTTGTTCACCTATTTCCTTGTGTTTTTTGTTTCTCTTTTGTACCAAAAAATTAGTAAGACTATCTATGATCTAAGTGAAAACTACAGGACAGTACTTTTAGAGGGGAACAACAACATAAATAATCTACTTTGATACAATACTGCTCTTACCGGATGGGATTTGTTACTATCAAATCTAGGGCTTCAGATTTATTTTGCTCATTTTCTAGACCAGCAATGAAGTAAACTATATCCTGCAGCAAACTGGTGACAGCTCTGGAATCAACAGAAATAAAATTGAATGGTAGACATAAAAAAATTAGGAGGAACTTAATTAATTGTATAAGAAATTCCATACAATTTACGGCCAGATACTAAAAGATCATTAAGCAAATTAAGACAGTATTTCACATTTAGTAAAATACAATTCTAGAGTTCTTGCAACAGAGCCACATCAAAATCAAAACAATGGCTTTGCGCCTTGAAAATTAACAATGTTTATAGTCTTCAAATTTGATTCTGTCAGTTTGTGATCTAGACATATTTCTTATTTACCTCCTTTCATTATGGGATATTGTGCCAGACTCTAGTTTTGACGAATTAGCGGCTAACACTTTGCAAGCATCATTTGCGAAATCTAGATCTCTGACTTCTGTTGGTGATACTGATATAAGCGCAAAAGCCTCCTTGTCTTCCTTAACGCTCGCACAGCCAACCTGGAAAATAAAATCAGTTCTGATAAGTGAGACTGAAATGAAAATTGAAGTGAAAATTTGGTATTTGTGCAAGAGGAAAAGTATTCAAAACTACATCTTTTCAAAGAATTGTTCATAATACAGCAACAACTAATGGCAGCGATTCTTTACTTTGAAGAGGACTTGTAAGAAAATCGAAATACCTTTGACATGACAGGTTTCTCTTCATCTTTGTCAATAGGAATAGATGTGCTGTGAACCCAAGTGTTTGTGCATAGATGATGGAGACGAACATAAGATGACTGCGGGACTAGTGAATCCCCACGGGTGAGAGTCGTTGGATCCAACTCGAACAATGATGAGATTTCGTTCGAATGTGGAACAGACACCAGATGGTACATAGAATGCAACTCTGAAAAATGATACATCAAAATGATTTAATTGCTAAAATGCTTAAAGTTAATGTTGGAAATTGACAAAATTTTTGTACACAAAATTTTACTGAAATACCTTCTGGCCAAAATTTAAAGAGAACCCGCTTCTTGAAAGTTGAGAATCTGGATTGGTGTAAATGAGGGTTGGAAATACCGATTTTGTCATCTCTCGTACAAAGGAATTTATCTCGATTGGGCATTTTAAGTTTTCTTTCCTTAAATTTTATTTGTTTATACAAAAACTGTCACATGAATTCCTCTGAAATTTCTTGTCATTTTTTTTCATCCATGAGAGAATAGACTCGGAAATTTCCAGATTCATTCACAAGATGGTTCTCCCATGAAGAAAGAAAAGTTTGTAGAAATACTGGAACAGCGCCAACAAGATATGTTCCATCGAGCAGGAAACGATGATTTCAAGGAGCGGTTACTGAAAAACAAGTATAGAGCAGCAGTAGCTATGCCAAACGACAGAGATTATTACTTTCCACTTCGTTAACGAAACTTACAAAAAGAAACTGAAAAATAATGCTCCATTGCTTCCATTTACCAGAAAAATACAAGGTAACGAATTTTCAGTCAGAGTTGGTAAATCATTTGACATGGTTAATTCAAATCCATCCATTTTTCACAGATGCTCTTGGATGTAAATGCTAATGAAGAGCTTTTAGTCAGTTGTTATATTTAAATATTTTAATTTCATTACAAATACTTACTGCTTCTTTTTTGATCGATGTCTCTGTTGTCATCATCTATTTCAGCGGCTAGATAGTGGCCAGTGGCTAAATGCTTAAACCTAAACAAACAATTCCAGTGCCCGGCACCTCCTCTACATGGATCGTGTTGAACTACCTGTGAAAGTTAGATCAGAAATGGCGCAGGTAAATCAACGGCTGAGGAGCAAAACAAGGTATCCCTGTTTGTGACGTAGCTTTCCTGTCACGTTTCTTTTTTTCTTTGGAAAACTAGTCAACGCAATTTTTTATAACCTTCCTTGATTTTTCTTTGCTAGGTATCAGCAGAATATTTTTCATGAGTTTCAAGCCATGAAGTCGGCTTGTTACATTTCGCAAAAATAAACTAGAATTGGAAATCTGGAATAAATGTGAATTTTTAAAATTGATGAGAATATGATGGGTTGATAAATCTACCTGAACATCTACCTGGTTGATTTATGTTACTTTTAATACGTTACCTCAACCTCCCAGAGGGCCTTGCTACTGGTGGCAGCCGTAGCAGATGTGCGTCCAGTTGTGCGCAAAAATACATGTTGCTTTTTCTTATATTCGTCCATTGTGAGAAATTTTTCTTGTTCCGCATGAAAAAGACGAACAACATCACAGCCTTTCAGAATTTCCTCTTGATTTTCTTTGTGCTCCATGAAGAGAGTTACTTTCCAAGAGGTTGATGAGTTGACAGCATTGACCTAAAATGAAGGAGAGAATACCTGTAATTAAGAAACTGCTAAAAAACCAACCACGCTGTTTCCAGAGCCTGTAAAAGGTGTAAATTATTCAGGAGTCCCATTGCGGCTACGCAATCCTACAAATGATGTTCTGTGCCTTCATAGGGCCAGTTTGCAGCAATAAAAAATCAGCTTTTGATTCTGTGTAATTTTACTTCACAACCCAAGAAGATAAAGAATAAAAACAAATAAGCCAAAACTTTAAAACACTGATGTCTTGGTAACATTATTTGTCATTCAAGGCTCCAGCTCTTGAAACTCCGCTAGATTTTCCAGTAGGAGGCTTTTCCTGTATAAATTTGTAAAAATAAAAAAATTATCTTTCATCAAATGTTCCAATTGCTGTATTCTTTTAGACAAAAACTGATCAACAGTTGTTCTTGACATTTTCTGTGAATTTTTTTCACTCATTGTAAAATATTTACACAAAAGGTGAGGGAGATATTTTGGTTAGAGTCCACGCCAAATAAGTTTACGCACTTTTAGACTGCATAGAAGATGGTCTGACGTCACTTTGAATGTGACGTAACGCAAGTGGAGGAGGCAAGATGGGGGATCTTCTTTCGCAGTCTAAAAGTGCCTAAACTTAGTTAGCACGGCAACCCAACTTAGTTCCTATATTAAAAAAAACATTATTGGCGATTTACAAATGCTATGATGAAAATACATATGTTTTTACTTCAGCCATTGAAATACTCAAATAAAATCACATACCTCTTTGCAACCCAAGTTGTCTGGTAATTCATAGTTGGCAGCTACATGTAGGACCTGCTGTCCTGTATTAACTGGGTTCATGATGACTTTGTCGCCCAAAACCACATTATCCCCCACCGACCGTAATTTGTAGAATGGCATGATGTAGAACCAAGAGCCCTCATTACCATTGGCATCCAAGTAGACACGCATTGCATTTTTCTCTAGAAGAGCCGGCAACCGCTTGTTGACAGTAAGGTATTTGTTTGATTTTAAATGGAGAAGCTGAAATAATTGAAAAGATGACTTATTAATTAGACTACTTTCTGTACACACATCTAGTACAAAAATGTTCATGATACTCTCTTATTTCATGCTCAGATTTAGAGATTGAACTTCTGAGAATTTAACAGCAGACAAATGTGACAAATGCATGCTGTGGTTAAATCAGGGTTTCATTTACTACATTGAAATAATTGAAATATTTCACATTAATTGTTTTGGAGAAAACAGATATATTACACAGAGCCCAGGCCTCATACCTCATAAATATTTTGAAAAATGGGATGACTAAAAAACAGGAGTGCTAACGCTGGTTTGATCCTTTATTGTTTGTGGTATCTTCAAGTTAACTTGTTTTCAATTGAAACAAATAATAATTTATTGTCTTTTAAGGATGATAAAAGAGAACTGAAGAAAGAGCCTTTCCGAAATTCATTGAGGTGAGTAGAAAATAAATTTTACTGTTTAAATCAACAGAGCAAACTGTAGTTTTAAAGAGATTTTCTCTTTAATTTTTCTCTTTGATCTTTTGCCCTTTAATTTTTCATGTTCTCTCTTCATTACAAGACTGCATAAATGAACACTTGCTCAAAAAGTAGACTTACTTGAATAACACTGCCATATTGGACGATCATCCCAAACAATTTTTTGTTTTCGGATTCATTCTGTTTCTTTTCAATCTCAGCAGCATGCTGTGAATACAAACCAGAGTTGAATTAATGGATAAACACACACAATAAATATAAAATGAGCAATAAATAAAATTAAAAGAAAAATGATTCAATTGCTGAATTCTATTTGATTTCAATTTACTACTCATAGAAAAAGCATTGGAGATGGTTACATATTGATATTGAATTATGATCAAGAACGTCAAAACAAGCTCAAAGTTATTTGTCAATTATGCAGCATTTTTGGGCGTGGATGGTAAAAGTAAAAAAAACAACAAAATTGAAACTTCTTAAAATATTCGCTGCTTTTTTTAAATTGTTTTTTCACAGGAAAGCAAGAACACTTCAATGTTTTAAATTTTTAAACCATACTTGATAGGATGAGAAAAAATGAAACAGAAATCCAAAATATTATGTTCATTGGTTTTCTTTAGAAAAAATAAAAAAAGGACAGAGAAACTGCGACGTTGTGTATTGAGATGCATATTACAGGATTTCATCAATGTCAGATTTCAAACGAAAATTTAAGGGCACGCAGTTCCTCCTAAGAGCTATAGTAGGCATTGCAGCAGATTAAAATGCCTGCCCTTTTTGACAAGCTTTAATGTGAACAGTGTTTGTAACTCGGCATGAGGTCATTGCAGCCATCTGTCCAGCAACTTTTTTTCTTAGGGGCCAAATTGAAAAATTGCCCTTTCAAAATGCCTGAAGACAGGAATACCCCATTGAATCGCACAATACCATAATGTTTGGACAAGACCCGATGTTTTACGAAACTTGACGAAGATAGACAGGAAGAATTGATAACATGACACAACATGGCACCTTGCAGAATGCGCCAAAAAATCCCGAAAAAAGAGTTTAACAACGATTTTCTTAGTGGCCAAGCTTGGGCGCTGGTTTCATTTCTTAGCAGCCAAAGGCAATTTCTTACCAGCAAATTGCAGTTTGGCCGGCGTGTGTCACAATCACTGAATGTGAAGCAAAAAACCAAAGATATTGACTGGATAGAATATTACTACTAGGTATTGTTAAACTACTTACATGTAATCTTTTCAGGAGTACAGCATCGGTGGTGGAGCTGGCACTTTGTTTCGCTGCTTTCCAGAACTGCTTCTGGGCAGAGTACCGGTTCATGGGACATATTTTGAACAGACAATCTGAAAAGTTTATTATTCACATTTCAGGCTGTTGAACTACAGAAGGTAAGTACCGCTACAGAATGTTAGTGACAAAATCTTCTGTTTGGAGAAAATTCTGTGAAAATTTTAAGCGATGGCTGGTTTCTACTTGTATGAGAGAGGGAGGGGAAAAAAATCAAACAAAAATGAAAATTTTTGGTTTTTGACTTCAACCATCAAAATTTCAAAAATAAAGTAAGTAAATCTCATTCAGATCTGAAAATCATTCTTGATAAGGTTCCATTTCAACTTGACAGTGTTGATTTTTGTGATGGATAACAGATCTATTTAAGCCAACACATCTCATTCTTCTGAAATTTATTTTCCCTAGAAACCTACAGCTTTGCCATTCTGAAATCATCAGGATTTTTAGAATCCAACCCTAAATGGGTAAAGAGTCTACACTAGGAAAAATAACTCTGAGAATTTTACCTCTGAATTTCTTGGGCGGATTGTTCAAGTCTCCTGCTTCGGGACATACTACAGTACGGTCATCAACCAAACTAGACAAAAACAGAAGCGACATTCAATAGAAATGTTAGCAGAGGAGCATATGGACGGTGCAAGTTGGCAATCACATAACTCGATTTGCGATGTCGCAGACTTCCTATCATACTTTATATTTTAAACGGAAAACTACTCAACGGCTTTTCTTTAAAATTGCAGTGATTTTTCTTCTCTATGCGAAGAAAATTCTGCAAAAATTTCAAGGAAGAATGTCAATTGGTTCTCCTTTAGAAAAATAACACAGAGGCGGAGATTTTCAGACACCGCAAACGAGTTATGTGATTGCCGACTTGCACCGTCGATATGGGCTTTAAGGTTTGAAATTGAAGAAAGGTTTCAAAATTAAATCCAAAGATTAAAATTGGGTTGGTTAGCCTTGATTTTTAATAGTATCAATTGGAAGTAGTGCTTGGTAATTATCAATGCTTTGATGCCAGTGTCAATTCTGAGATCAATGCATCTTCTTCAATACTTTTGTTGATACCTGGTATCAATACTTACTTACTTACCCTAGTATCGACAGACCTTATAATAGTTGAAGTGATGTTTACACATCATGACTTCAAAGAAAATACAGCTCAGACAACATTAGCATAGTGAACTTTCTGACAAAAGAACAATGATATCTTACCCTAGAGTGCTAAGAAATCCGCAGACACTCCCTTCCGCGAAGAGCGACACAATATCGCCCAGATGAAGAAAACTGGCAGATCCAATCATTTCATTCATTTTCTATCCTCGGCCAAAATTTAAGAAGGATCAAATGGAGTCAGTGACCTGTAACGTAAAAATAACTTTGACTAAGAGTTCCTGACACTGCGAAGAATTGGAATAGAATTCTGAGTGCACGAACTTAACCCAGAGGCTCATCGGAAAACATGAATAAACGTTTTAGCTTTGCAATGCGAATATAAACATTAAAAGTTGGTGCGCATTCCTGACAGCTGATAACACATTAAAATTGACTAGAGACGATTGCTGGCAAACATGTTAAAGTAAACAAGAGTTGATAAATTATTTACCAAACCAGCGAACTGAAAAAACCAGATGAGTGGTAACTGTTTGTTTATCTGCCATAGTTCTTTATCACATCGAGGAGGTTCTTTTCTTAGATTGTCCGGGGACACCCTTAATTCAACAAAATCTGACTTCACTGGAAGAATAGAACACTGAATGGCAAAATGTTAAATTTATAAACGACGCTATTGACATCATTTTTGACACAGCTAAAAAATTTCTTATTCTTCAACAAATTGACCTTGTTTTGAAACCCCTTACCAGCTTGAGCACGGACTATGAGGCACCATTACGCTTATCAGTAGTTGATTTTCACACGAAAAAAATGACTGGGGGTGAAGAATCTTACACTGCTGATGTAACTAAAGAAAATTTGTGAAAAACAGCATTTTTTATGGGGATAAAACCTGTAAATGCACCCCGTTATTGCACTTTCACATTCACTTTTCGAGTCGTGTGTTGCAGTTGCTGGTCGAGTGTTTATCAAAAATGATCTCAAGGACGTCATTCGATTCTTCGTCTCCAGCTGATCAAACACTTTCTTTCGAAATTTATGAGCGTGAAAATTTGGTTTTTCGGCTCGTATAGGGCAGTTTACGAGTGTTTTGCAGTTTCGTTTAAATTTACCCGTGGTGGGAATTAATTTTGTGCAGAATTTCCGCCCCTCCCTAGTCATACGCGTGGAAATCGCACTTCGATTTCGATTTGTAATCTGAGCATGATAAAATGAGGTTAGAAAATTTGTGATAAGTGCTTTTTAGCGGTCTCCAACTACAGTCCGAAATTATGAGGTAAAAATTCCTCTCGGGACCTACAGACGATTCAGTACAGACCTACATGCCCTGGAGTCCAAGTTACCACCAATAAGGTTCGAAATAAGTCTATGTGGAGATACTAGTTCCACAAATGCGAAAAATAGAGCCCTGTGCAAGCTTTGTTCCACTCCACCAGGCCCAAAAGGTCTCTCATAATAAGAATTTTTGCCACGGCTTTCTTTAAAGCCCATATTTTATATCACAAGGATTTTTGGTTATGTGACTTTTTTGTAATGCACTAAGAGTAAATTTTACGTCCTCTTTAAATGGTTCCATGACATTTTCCTCAAAAGTCGACGGTTTAAAAGAAAAATGAGAAAAAAGGTCACTGATCATAAGAAGTTTTACCTCGGCCGTTTTCAAATTCCTTATTTTCGGCCTCAGATATTACTTTTTCGAAAATTTTGTGTAATGATCTGATAGAAAATTGTATTGTCTTTCACCAACGTTCTCAGACATTTTCCCCTAAAATTGACAGTTTTAAGGGAAAATTAGAAAAAAGGGTCACTGATCGTAAGAATTTTTGCCGCGGCTTTTTTAAAAACCCATTTTTCGGTCACAGGATTTTTTTTTTCACAAATTTTTTGATGACAACGAATAGGAAATTTTGCGCTCTTTCAAATGACTCTGGTTTATTCTCGTTTAAGTCGAACAATTGTGGAGTTACAAGCGATAAATTAACGCGAAACACGCGTTCCCCCATAAGGCAGCAGCAGCGTAGTGGAGCTCCGAAACCCGGTCAACCCCCCCCCCCCCCCCCCCCCCACCTGGAAGCACACCAACCTCCAAGTTTTAGGGGCTCNTCGGTCCATCGTGGAGCGACCGAGACGAGAAAACGGTGGCCGCCAGGGTTGCAATTTTTCATGAAAAATAAAATCTTGAAATTTCACGTCAAATATTTCATGAAATTTCAGAAAAATATGAAAAGTTGTGAAAAATTAGATTTTAATGAAGTATTTTCGTCCCCAATATTGAGTAACTGGTAATGTAAAACAAAATGCCACTGCTTACTTCTCAAAGTCGCATTCCAGCCAACTTTATTAAAAATATCATAAAACTTACAAATTAATAACTGTTTTTTCATTGATTGCTTAGGTACTCAAATGAATTGAAAATTCAAACAGGTATGTAGATAGATAGGCCATACATAATTATACATATAATTGTAATTCAAGAAAATTCTTGCGGGGGGGGGGGGGCATTCGAGGGCCGAGGGTAGAGAACAACTTCCACAAAAGGGAGAAGGAAATTTTTTAGAAAATTGGGGGAATATAAATTTTTTTGGACCTTATGTGATTCCTGATGAGATTAATATTGTTAGATTTTATTTTTATATGTATGTGGATGTTGCAAGATTCTGGGAACAGAATCCTTCCCAATGGCACCCTTCAACGATACTAGTGTTTTTTTCATGACATTTCCCGCAAGAACCTTTCATTTTAAGACAAAAAAGACTGGCCCGGTGCTCTTTCCCCCAAAGAAGCTAAGATTTTTTCTTGTCATTTTTCAGATTTCCAATTAGAGCAAAGACAGGAACTACCTATATATTTTTGCTGGAATTATATGTTTGCTAAGTAAGTAAAAGTATTGATATCAATATTAGCTGTCGATTTGCGGCGAGAAAGTCCGATTTCTCATATTTTTCACAGGTTTGTGAAATTTCATGAAATCTTTCACTGAAATTTCCAATCTCTCATATTTTTCATTTCACGCTTACGCCAGGTGCGGGCGGAGCGTGCATGCCGTACGAGCCGCGAGGAGAAGTCTGAGCAGGAGAAATTCTACGTGAGCTTCCCCGACATCTCACTATCGATTAATCGATTATCTATCGATTTCCGATTTATCGCCAAAGCGATAAATCCTGCTTCCGCAGATGGAGGTCTCAAAATTCGACTATCCGCTTCCTGCTTGCACAGAAAATGGTCGGGACCTGTTTGAGAGTTTTCGGGCTGGCCGGAGGAATCACCCGAGGCCACCGACGCAGGCAGCCCGCTGAGCTCGCCCCGTCCATCACCCCTCGCTCTCATCATCCAGTTTCGGTACCTCGGTAGCCGGTGCCGGCTTTTCGCTTCGCATCACAAGATTTTCTCTCACCCCGCGCCGCATGCCGCGCCCGATAATTATTTGCGGTCTTCTACTCTGTATTGTGTCTCACATTCTTGGCCATCATTTATTAATTGTTTCGAAATATTTAAGGGTTTTTTGGTTCAAACGGCGTTCTTCCCTAGCACGGCAGGTATTACTTAGCACATTTTCCTACCTATTTAATCAAATCAGTGAGAGTTACTTTCCTCCTCTTGAATGTTGTAATTTATAGCTTGAGCACTTACTCCACTCAGTGTCTACTTGCAGTATTTTATAGTTATCCAGATTTTCTACCTCTTACGGCATTTCGGTTGGGTCCTATCCAATAAACCTTGAAATTGTTTCCAGATATGGAGCATGATCAAAGTGCGTGAAAACAAGAAAATTTAAAAACTCTTTTTATTTTCTTTTAGAGGCATAAGAAAAGTTCAGCAGATTTTTTAAAAAAATGTCAGTGTTTATTAAAAATAAACTTGCATATCACAGGAGAACCAAGCTTCACAATAACCCTGATCATAGCTAAGACGTGTTTAGGTATTTCAGACAACATTTTTATACATACTCGTTAGGGAAGAGGTAAAAATGGAATAGCATTAACTTGACATTCGAACGTCAAAGTATAGGTATTTGGGGGGGGGGGGGGTATCAGAGAGGCATAATGCGTCCTCATAATGTACTATTTAAAAGTCTCCCTAATTGCTGAAGATCTAAGCAACAATATTACTTACTTTGGAATACCAAGCAGAAACGTTACATACGAACTGAACAGAGGAGGGAAAGGGGAATTTCTCAGAGGTCTCACCTATCTTCAATCCATGATCACGACAAAACCAGTATCCAATAGGTATTTTTGTACCTACCGACGAACACTTTAATTTGCGCTCACATCAACAGGTTGAATTATTAAACTAATTCCTCACAACAAATAGAAATTATAACACTGCCAGGTTTCAAATAAAAGGCATACTTCTGGTTGATAAGTGTCCACATAAACTACCACTGCGTGTGAGATGTTCCAGCTTTAATTTCATGGAAGTAGGAGCCGCGTATGGGAACCAAGGGAACGCGTACGGGAAGGCGTAGGTACCGAAGAAAGGAGTGTCAGTGTAGTGTTGAACTCAGCGAAGGGTTATCGGCCTTGTCTCCACGGGACGTTTTCATTGGATTTGTCCCAAAGTTCGAATCGTAGGAATGAAACTTCTGGGATTTTTCTCAGTTACCGTCTCCACGGGACGAGGCTCATACGGTCCTGCGACTAGTTGGCGCGGGAAGATAAATTATAGATAGGTAAAGTCGAGTATTTAACCGTCATTAAAATAATAAGTGCACTCAATTGACAATTAGACACATATTTTAACTAAACAAACAGGAACAATGGAGTAGGTATTCAACAAAATATCGCACAATCCGTTTACACTTCTTCTTTCTCTCTCGGTGGGTCCTAGGTAGGGCTGTTCTATCGGTTGTCGGTAAGCTACCGAAACTGTTCCGTTAAGAAAAAGTTACGATAAGAGCGCTCTTGCCGATAGCGATCAGAGTTTTCGGAGCTGGCGAAAATAAGCTGTTGCCATGTGTACATCTATTTCATGCGCCGGCCGCCGCGCCAGGCAATCTGATAAACCGACACAAGGGGCAACAATGCATTGAGTGCGAGCTCTCAAAAATCCGATAAGGCCGGCTGTTGTCGATATCATCGCCACTGTCGGTACTGCCGCCAGTTTCAATAAGAGACGATATCGAAAGAGTTCCGGCAAGAATTCGTTTGAACACCCCTAGTCCTAGGAGTAAAAGGACCATACTTGGTATTGGGAAAAATATTGATAAACTCAATATTTTTCCCAACTTCGTAAGTGGGATTTTTCCCTGGGACTTTCGTGAAAAGGCCCGTGGAGACAAGACCGAACGCAGAAGAAAAACGGGGTAAAAAAAATACTAATGCGTGATCAATTTTCAAGGACAATTCTGTAATTTCTCCTACAATTTTAAATAGATTAAAACGCGTAATATCCGAAATCTAAGCTCAGATTCGGATTCCTCGTGAAAAATCGATGCGATTTCATGTATCATATGTTAGCATAACATGAAGGATAGAGGTTTAACGACGCGTTTAAATCAAGACCAATCCGTCCTACTACCCCTTCGAACTACGCCACCGCGCCGGTCGCCCGAGATGCAACCGAACGGGGAGACGCCGGCCAAGCGTTCGGTTTCGTCCCGAGGCATTCCTGAGCACTACCCATGTTGCCACGTTGCATTCATATGCTCGAATCAGTATGCCTACGTTACGTGTCTTTCCTTCACGCTATGCTCGGGTATGATACATGAAATTGCATCGATTTTCAACGAGCTCGTTCCTACGAATCCGAATCTGAGCTTCGATTTTGGGTATCACGCGTTTTAAGTCACATGTTCCAAATTCGAAAATCCGAAATGACGGGCGTGGCTTAAAATGCTATCTCGGCTCCTGTTCGATGGATTTTTCTGAAATTCGGTGTCAAGGTATGATACATGAAATCGCATCGATTTTTTACGAGGAATCCGAATATGAGCTTCGATTTTGAGTATCACGCGTTTTAAATCAAAATCTGTCAAAATTCAAAAAATTCAAAAGTCGATAATCCGGAATGACTGAAGTGGCTTTAAAATGCTATCTCGGCATGAGGAGCGCTGAGTCATAATGTGTTTTTATTCCTGTGCTTAAATCGATTGATAACATTTTTAATAATGGACGCAAGAAATAGCTGACCAGGAAACTTAATTAATCGTAAAGTGTGAGTACTTTCGTTTTAATTTTTGATAGTTTCCTTTGAAATTTTAAGTTTGAATGCTGCCATGACCAGGGATTGATAGTACGTAAAAATGCATTCAAAGGCGCAATGACCGAGTTTCATTATCTGAGCCCTGGTTCACCATTTTTGTGTATTGTAATATGCTACCTATTAATACAATGGCCATTGATAATGAATGAGATATTTGTTATTTGTTGAATTCACGGTCTGCATGCTACTTCTATGCACACACTGGGTCTGGCCCTCAAACTGCCCATGTTTTGGAGGGAAAATTTTCCATGTTTCGTACAGCCTTCTTTTGCTTCTCAGCCAATTTTTTCAGCAGTTTTTGTTTCGTTTGTGTGAACAAAAGTAGGGTCAAAAATGAATTCTACGAACAAAAATCCCCAAGGATACAGAGTTTTAACACGAAACGCCCACATGAACGAGTAAAATTTATCTTTGAGTGACTATTTATATTTCTACGGAAAGTTTGAAAGAACGCGTAAAATTGTGTATTTGCGTCATTTTATTGAAAAAAGTAAGGTCAAAAATGTATTCTACGATCAAAATAACCTAGGGGTGCTTTAGTTTAGCACGGTATCCCCAGGAACGAGTCTGCCGCAGCCGCGGTACGGGACGGGGCTCAGTTCAAAGCGGCACCACCAGAGTGCGCTCCGCGCATCTTCCTCACTTGCATCAATTAAATAATTTATTTAAATTATTTAATTGAGATTCTTGCTGTATCATGACTTTAGATCTTCAGTTCAACCTAAAGGCTAAGCGCACCCTCAAAAACCCTAGCGCATTAGCGGGTGTTTTATGTCATTTTCGTATTGTCAGTCCGGTCCCTCCGGGGAAGGTGCCCAAGTTGAGCACCGCTGGCCTCGGGTGATTCTTCCATCGTAGCCGCTGGGCATCAATTCAGCTCCGACCGTTTTCTGTGCAAACGGTGAACGAGTAATCGAATCACGGGGTCTCCGTTCACGATGCACGTTTCTCTCGATTCTGCGATAAACCGATAATCGACAATATATCGATTAGTCGATAGCGTCTGGGAGATCACGTTGGATGACTTCTGAGTTGCGGGTGCCTCTCGAATCCGCTGCCTTCAGCTGCCGCCCGAGCCTCCCCCCTCCCTCGCGGAGCCCGCGTGGTACGCTTCGCTTGCGCCTGGCGCCCGGTCTCCGCCCCGCTCCCTTCTCCCTTTTCCTCGGCCTCGCCCACCTTTCCTTGTTTTTCTCGCGCCCGGCGTCTGGTCTCCGCCCCGCTCCCTTCTCCCTTTTCCTCGGCCTCGCCCACCTTTCCTTGTTTTTCTCGCGCCCGGCGCGCGGCGCGGCGTCTGGTCTCCGCCTCGTTCCCCACTCCTCATTCCTTGGCCTCGCCTTCTTTGCATTGTTTCTCTTCCCTCGATCGTCATCCTGGCCGCGCGCAAGCACGGCGAGACAGGGAAACGCACTGTTCAGCCCTTCAACTCAGGATTTTTGGTTTTGTAATTTTTTTGTAATAAACTGATAGTAAATTTTACGTCCTTTTTAAAAAGTCCTGTGACATTTTCCTCAAAAGTCGGCGGTTTAAAAGAAAAATGAGAAAAAAGGTAGTTAAGAAGTTTTGCCTCGGCCGTTTTCATATTCCATATTTTCGGCCTCAGATATTACTTTTTCGAAAATTTTGCGAAATGATCTGATAGAAAACATTTTTCTCTGAAATTGCCAGTTTTAAGGGGAAATGAGAAAAAAGGATCACTGATCGTAAGAATTTTTGCCGCGGCCTTTTTAAAAACCCATTTTTCGATCACAGGATTTTTTTTTTTTTTTTTTTTTTTTTTTTTTTTACGAATTTTTTTATACTGATATTAGGAAATGTTGGGCTCTTTCGGATGAATCTGGTTCATTCTCGTTTAAGTCGAACAATTTTGGAGTTACAAGTACAAGCAATAAATTAACGCGAAACATGCGTTCCCCATAAAGGCAGCGGCAGCGTAGTGGAGCCCCGCTAGAATCGCGAAGCGCTCGGACTCGGAACGTACCGCTCTCCCCGCCCGCCTCGATTCCGCCGCTGAGCAGTGGCTCGGCTCTCCACTCATCAGCCCATCGCAAGCGATTCTCCAGAGATCAAGGATCAAGAGGCAACACGCTCCGCAATCATCCACTCTGCCGCTTTTCTCCTTTTGTGACTTTATGTATATCTGTCTCTCTCTCTCTCTTCCTTATTTTCATGCATTTTGCTTCCTTCCGCCTTTTTCAATAATATTTACCAAAATTTAAAACATGATGTAGGTAATATATACGATTTTCTTCTTTCTTCTGAAATCTTTGGGCAAGCTGCCCTCTGCTTATCCGGACTGCACGCCACTGTTCTGATACTAAAAGTTTGAAAATAACCTCCAATCATGTGTCATCATTGTTTGTGTCATCATATATTAACATAAGTTTGGCCATAAATGAATTTTTCTATCAGAATACCATTAGTTTGCACAGTTTCAACACGAAATGTAGGGCGACAATCTATCGGTGAGTACCTTTTCTTTTTACCCCTGAGATCATGTGTTTGTGTCAACAAATCAACAAAAGTAAGGACAAAAATGAATTCTACGATCAACATTCCCCTAGGATTACGAGTTTCAACACGAAATGCCCACAAGAACGAGCAAACTTTATCTTTGAGCAGCTAAGTATATATGTTTCTACGGAAAGTTTGAAAGAACGCGTAAAATGGTGTATTTGCGTTATTAAATTAAGAAAAGTAAGGTCAAAAATGAATTCTACGGTTAAAATAACGTTAGGTAGCTCCTTCTGTTTAGCACGAAATCCCCCGAAACGAGTGGAATAGCCGAGACAAATAGGTATTGGTAAAGTATAAGGCAATGACCAGGGCCGGATATTACGCTTCGGCTCGAGCGGGTCCAAGAACGGAGAGGCGGATTTCTGGACACATTTTGTGAATGATCGATTATCGCTACGTCCCCGTTAGAAGCTATGGTAATGAATCGACTGTTCGATATTCGAGCAATCGAGTATTTAGATTTTCGATATTCATCCACCTGTAGCGCGGAATTCAATATGGCGGCTATGTATAATTTTCATTTTAATTGTTAAAAGTGCTTTTCGGGATGTGAGCTCTCGAGTAATGTCACTATTTCAAATTATAAATTAAATGATGGAAGCTTCCTTGTTGCTTGTTTGATAATGTGAGGAGCCGCTGAGTCTTCATGAGTTTTTGTTCCTGTGCATCGATTGATAAAATGTTTAATAGGTAAGGGACGCAACAAATATAGCTGATCAGAAAACTTAATCGTAAAGTCGTGTAAGTACTTTCGTTTTCATTTTTGATCGTTTCCTCTGAAATTTTAAGTTTGAATGCTGCCATGACCAGGGATTGATATATAAAGGTAGACAAAACAAATCATTCAAAGTCGCAATGACCGAGTTTCATTCTGAGCCCTGGTTCACCATTTTTGTGTATTATACTAGCTATTAATACAATGGCCATTGCTAATGAATGAGATATTTGTTATTTAATGAATTCACGGTCTACATGCTACTTCAATGCACACTGGGTCTGGCTCTCAAACTGCTCATGTTTTGGAGGGAAAATTTTCCATGTTTCGTACAGCCTTCTTTTGTTTCTCAGCCAATTTTTTCAGCAATTTTTTTTTATTTGTGTCAACAAAAGTAAGGTCAAAAATGAATTCTACGATCAAAATAACCTAGGAATACTTTGGTTTAGCACGAAATCCCCAGAAACGAGTGGAATAGCCGAGACAAGTTGGGTGGTAAATAAGGCGATGACCGGGGCCGGGTTAGCCGGGTAGCGCCATGGACCAAGAGAATAAATAAGGACCCCCAACTCCGGTTAGCGCTGACATCAGCGCTCCCTGGCAGAGGGTGTAGTGAACTAAACCGATGATTGGGTCTTCCTGTTTATATTTCCATGCACCACCTATTTAGGCTTATCACTCAGTAGTGCTCATAGAAGTTTCTAGATCCTCGTATCCTCGTGGTCGCCCTGCAGTTTTGAAGAGTTTAGTGTGAAAAGTTTCCCATTTTCTTTTCAATCTTCGTCAGTCTTCGTGTACATAAACTGGTATTAATGTGAAGTGTTATTTCTAACCGTTTTACTCAGCAGCAACTGCTGTTGAGAAAGCCAAAGGAAGTGTATATATGTAGTGTGCAGCAGGAATCAGGATTGTACTTTTAGCCGAAGGCGCCTCTCTGTTAAGTGAAATCTTTTTAGTGAGAAATAGTGTTGTACTGATAAAAATCAACTGAGTGTCACAAAATCAAAGATACTTGACTTCAAGCATTACCTTTAATTTGATTATTAGCAAGTCTCTTTGATTCTGCGTCAGAAGTTGACTGAATCATCTTTGCTCGTGTTTTGATAAGATACTTCAAATCAAAGTCTTTCGCATTGACCTCTGCCGAAGGTATGTATCTATACAATTTCATTAGTTTGCGAAAGTAAAATGTATTAAAGTATCTACACAAATAAATAAATCATAGATAAACAAAGAACATTGCATGGAATAACATACTATAGAGGTACGATCGTGGACCGCTGCGGCGTTAGTTCACCGCACCCTCTGCCAGGTTCGCTGCGAGCGCGCGTTAACGGTTTTTAACACAGGGTAGTATAGGGAGTTGGGAGTCCTTATTTATTCTATTGGTCCATGGTAGCGCTTCGGCTCGAGCGGGTCCGAGAACGGAGAGGCGGATTTCTGGACACATTTTGTGAATGATCGATTATTGCTACGTCCCCGTTAGAAGCTATGGTAAAGAATCGATAGTGCGATATTCGAGCAATCGAGTATTTCGATATTCGATATCGTCCACCTGTAGCGCGCTCTAGTAGCGCGGAATTCGACTGCGACGCCATATTGAAAACTTATTTTCTTTCTGTTCTGAGAGCGGGTCTCGTCAATTTCGTGTTATTTTCTCGTGTTCCTAGTTATGTTATTCGTTATTATGAGTTTTATCCGTTTTATCAATTTTTTAAATCCATCTGACAGCCTATTGAGGCTACCAGATCTGCCAGAACATCATTTTGAACTGCGCGGCAAAGACGGTACGACTTGCGACGTCACTCGATTCTCAGCGCTGCCGCTTCGACACAATTTATTATCATTATCGCAACCGTAAAGTTTCGAATATTCGAATAATCGCATGCATTCAAAACTTTCAACTTTATATACGTCCCTAGTGTAGTGGTGTCCCCGAAGCTTTGAGTTTTTTGCCTTTCATGTCAATTGCAAGGCATTGGAATGATAGTTTTCAAAAGAATCAACGTTCATCCAGGATCTCTCGTCCGAAGATCTGCTATCTCCGGTTTTGAGGAAGGAAGTTCATGTCTCAAATGTTTCATGAACAGTTGTCGATGGAAATCAACTAATCAGCGTCAACTTAAGTAAGGAGGATTTTTTATTCAAGATACCACATTTAAGCAGTTAGAGCTCTTTCAAAATTTTTTAAACCGAAAAATGGTCGAAAACTACACTTGCTTGCATGAAACCTAAAACTTGGGACACGTTTTGATATCACCTTTAGTATCATCCTCAGCCGCGACTGAGAATGAATCTAGATCCGGTAAATCTGAATAAGGACCAAGGAGAATCAGTCACAGTTAAGGACGACACCAAAGGTGCTGAAATGCGCTCCAAGTTTTATGGTTAGTGCAAGTGAGGTGAATTTTCGTTCATGTTTTGGTTTTTCAAATTTTAATCGTTGACTTGTGTGGCACCATCTGTGTGTCTTAAGAGCTCTTCTAATATTGATGGAAGCATTGAATGCACAGGCAACAAGTTTGGTGCCAGTTCCCTTGGTTCGGTTTCTTCTGTCGCAGGCTGGATTGCTACAACATTGTATATCGACGGTGAAAGTACCAGACCTTGTATCTCGGTTTGTGACGCCACAGACTTCCTATCATACTTCATTTTTTAAATGGAAAACTACTCAACATCATTTCTTGAAAACTTACGTTATTTTTCTTCTCTGTGTGAAGAAAAATCTGCAAAATCTTCAAATAATGATATTGGTTCGTTCTCTTTCACATATATAAAACAGGAGCGGAGATTTTCAAACACCGCAAACAAGATACGTGGTACGGTAGTTTCAACATCGATATGCTAATACTTATGACTATCTCTAAGTTAAATACCCTAACTAATGATCTCAGTACTTAAAAAGTATCTGGAGTCTTCAGTTGGCCCATTGTTTCTTTACTGAGGCACTGGTGAGGAATTTTCGCAGGGTTGTAGAGTCTACCTCAAATAAGTTTACGTACATTTAGACCTCAACGGAAAATCTGCCATCTTGATTCTTGTATTTACTTTCAATGCTGAACTGAGGTCAGATAATCTTCTGTCGCAGTCTAAACGTACGTATACCTATTTTGCGTTGATTTTAGTGTAGTTCTTTGTACACGAAAGTTTGTGGAAGGACCTAAAAGATTAGTAAAAATGTTAAAAAATTGTTTTGATTGGGAGTAAAAGCCAGGAGTAGAGTTGAGGTAGCTAATCGATACCTATAGACGAAGAAGAGTCAGGGAAAGTCAAGGAGTGGGAAAATCTGAGGGTCAGAGGGAACTGGGAAAAGCAGGGAAGAAAGAAAGTAATTAAATTTTACTAATCACCCTGATATTGTTTCGGTGGCAAGCAGACAGTCAGAAGTTGCAAGCTAGCGGATTGTCATGTAAGGGCTTTTTTTGGTATCAGAGCCACAGAGGATTGCAGTGGAAGACAATGAGACGCCTCTCTTTTTTATCCCACCCCACTGGTGCTGTCCAGCCCGTTCCTTATGTTCCAGTGGAACGTTAGGCTCCCCCTCACAAGGTGGATTGCAAGAGGCTACAAGCGATCCTAACCTCAGTTGAACCACCCCAAAACGTAAAGAACCGGATCCATCGTTCCATGCGCTTCCTGTATTTAAAAGAAGCTCTCAAGGCAGCGTAAATGAAACCTGACGTGACTAAAAGAGGCAAAATACAGCAACAAATTATTCTTTTTTACCTAGCAGTTTGATTGTTTTTCACAGGTAGTAGGAAGGATGGACTAAACAGGGGCCAATCCAAGATCCATCGTTTGTAGATCTCGTACTGCAGTGCTAAATCCCGATTTCACCCCCACATGTTTGAACAAACTGTCTATTTTTCAGATCAAAATGGCAAAGTGTGGTCGGCCTGGAAGTTCATGCTCAAATCAATTCAAAGTCAAAATTATTCTCTGATGCTGAAATTGACTTTATGGCTCGACCCAACACAAGAGTCTCACTGTTCGACGCTGCCATCCCTGGAACTTTACCTGTAAGTTCATTTTAATCATATTATTGTCGATTGCATAGGTAGGGGTCTTGCCCCATATCTGTTGGTGTCCTCTAATAACTGGCCTTTTGAGAATTTATCACATGCAAGGGTGCCCCAGGTAAGTTCTAGAGCGCAGACTCTTCCTTGCGATTCAGCGTTTTAGACTCATGGAAAAATGTTCAATGTCAAGGCAAAATGCTTGATTTCCTCAAGTTAAGAAAGAACAAAAAAAGAAACAAAATGTCCTCAAGCTTAGGATGTACTTACTTCGTATTTGTTGCTATTCTAAGATTGCTAGACCTGGCATTTTTTGCACCTTTGATCAGTCAGTTAGGCAGACCGTAAAGGCCATGAAGACATTAATAAAGACCATGTAGATGTTGAATGTGAGGTGACAAAATTTTTAACCCCTGAACTCCCCTGGAAAATTTGCATTGCTGCTGAATATGTTTAAGACAACAGTTCATACTAAAAAAATGTCCAATTTATCAGAAAATGTGATCCTTACATAGCTTACGGATGTATCCAAATAGTCATCAGTTTTCTACCTCATGCATTACTAGTTAATAGAAGGGTAGATGTATTTGTATAAGCAGTATTGTAAGATGTTTTTATTTTTTATAGGTACTGAACAAAAGATGTGTGGAAGCAGGCGTTCGAGCTGCTTTAGCTCTCTCCTCCACCATCAATCCTGTGTCTCTTTTTGACAGGAAACACTATTTCTATTCTGATTTACCGGTATGTCTTTGTTTCATCAGGTAATTATGATAACTGAAATGAATCAAAAGCTCAGGGTGTCAACAAGTCTGGATATAGTATTGATTTTTTAAGAGCGGGCCGGAAGTACTGAAAAAGTGCAGAAATTCCGCAAGGAGGTCCGGAATTTTTCATTTTTGTCGCAATTTGAGAGAGAAATTCAAAATGTTGAAATTTCTCGAATTTCGTCAAATGGAGGCACTGAAAAAGTACTGAATTTTTCCGTTGAGGAGGTACTGAATTTCTCGGGAATGTACCGAAAAAGTACTGTAAAAGTACTGATTTTTGGCCAGCCTGGTTTAGTAGACACCCTGAAGCTGCAATCTCCATTCTAATGTTTAAAAATTTGGCAGATGTTTTAATTTTTGAAAAGGAGTAATCACTAAGACTTTGTGCTTAAAATACCGCCATATTTTTCTTGCTAACATGTAGATAATTCTTGAGGAAGTAGGCAAATAGAAACTCACCTGCTCTCTTTATGATAAATTAGTAAAACGATTGCAAAATTTTTAGACAGTGCAATAGAGATTACAGGTTTTTACCGCAGGTGTCCCAATTTTAAAATGAATGAAAATTAATCTTTGAACAATACTTAATACACGAAAATAGCCTGAATAATTTAACTGAAAAAAAAACAAGAAAACTTTTAACCAAGGCTGACCAAAGCTCATTTTTCTTTTTTGCCTTGGTTACCCGTTTTCTTGTGTTTTTTCAGTTTATCTTTGAATCGTGGGAATTTAAGAAAAAAAACTCAGAATTCATGTGGTGAAATATGTCTATAAAGGTTAAGATTCTAGTTCAAATAAAAAGAATCCAGCATAGCCAAAGGAGCTTTGTTTTTAAGAAAATTTCAGTAGTCATTCAAATAGCCTGTTTTAAAAGCATCATCTTTTTTCAATTTTATTTTATAACATCTATTTTGGATATCTTTTTGAGACAATTACCTCCTGCTGATTCGATTTTTTACAATCAGTCATGATGAAACTTAAAACAGTTACCCTAATCCCAAATGATATAACGAATTTATCAACAAATTCTAGATTTTTCTCCGTTAAGTGAATTTACCAAACTTGCCGAAAACAGCTTGTTGCCATGGGTATTTACAAAAACTTTATAATTTACTACTGAAATGAACAGGATTTTTTCCACACCTCTAAAAGTAGATGTAAGTATTGTCAAATTAATATTTTCTTGGTTTGCAGGCTGGTTACCAAATCACACAGCAGAGGTTACCTTTAGCACAAGGTGGCCATTTAGAATTTGAAGTGTTCACTCAAGGCATTCATGATAAACCTTACATGAAGTCATGTCAGCTAACTCAACTTCAGTTGGAGCAAGATAGTGGTAGATCTCTTCACGAAGAGGAAAAATCCAGGTCAGTCATCGAAATTGAACATCTTTCCTGAGTTCAAATTTTAGAGTCAATTGTCTCTCCATGTATGTGAATAATTACGGTACTAGGTATAGAGAAAAACATCTGCAAAAGTTACCTTTCTTCTCTTACTGTCTCAATGGATTTTTAGGAGAGTCCATACCAAGTAAGTTCATGCACTTTCTGAGTGCAACAGAGGACTAGCCGTATTGATTCTCGGATTTATTTTCAACCCTGAGCGGAAGACAGTTAATCTTCTGCTGAACTGTGGCAGTATGTATACTTATTGGACACAGACTTTATGCGCCTGCACACTCATGTAGAGAAATTAACTATGCATTCAAATTAAGAGAATGTACCTCAAGAAAATTGAAAGACAATTGGTTGGTTGCATGTTCAACTTGAGCTGAATTGAGGTTTTGCAATAGAACTAATCTGGAAAATGTGATCTCTTAGACTTTCATTTCCAAAAAATTTTATTTCCTGTATAACTGCAACCATAGCAGCTTCAACTATTTACTAATGCTGCTGAAAAATCTACTCAAGCATTATCCTGTTAACCAAATAAAATTCCTATTCTCTGTGTTTTCTACCCTGTTAAACTCAGTCCTATCCTCAGCTGGAGGATTATATTTTTCAACATCAATCAATCGTATTTTTCACATCATACTGATACTGATATTATTCTGTTTGAAGGGCAGATGTGCATCGCCATGTTAGTGTAATTTTGCAGTTTTTAACGAAGACTTAGGAAGTTTAATGCACCTCTTCCCTTTTAAAATGTCTAAATAAAATTGAAGAATTTTTCCGCAAATTGAAGGGCAGATTGTGCAATTAAAATTGTTAGAAACGATATTGACTCTTTGTATCCATCATATTTTCTTTACTGATCAATAGAGATAGGGAAATTTGCTGTTATTCTTTCCCAATTTCACTGTTATTTTTGCTGATTTCGCCGTTATTTTTGTAGTGCTTTTTGCGTTTGACGGCTTAAAATATAGCTTTTAATTTGATTTAACGAGCCATCACTCAGTCTCTCGTCTTTTGATGCCACTGGCGTACGTTGATAGCCAGTAGACAATGACGACCAATGCTCAAGAACAACTCTGTAATTTCTTTATTTTGAAAAAAATCTCGGCAAATGTCGTCTTACTCGCGTATATCTGTAAATTTCATGAAGATGTACGGATTTTGTCTATTTTGTGGATAAATATGAATGATTTCGAGAATTCCTCGCGATTTTGCGTTAAATCCGGAAAATGGCCGAATTCGCGTTATTTCGCTTTATGTTTTCGTAATCAGGGGATTATGATTGGTGCTTCTGTCTGGTTTTCAGATTCCTAAGCACATTTTAAAAATTTTGCGGCGGCGAAATTTTCCAATCTCTACTCATCAAGAATAGGACGACACTCTTGAACAGAATATCTCTGTCATTATTGAAGATTTAATCAAAACTCTGTTGTAATCGGTTTTCCAAATTTTTTTTCATTCTTTATCCTTTAATTTCAGGACGTTAATTGATTTGAATCGAGCGGGAATCCCTCTTATAGAACTTGTTTTTGCGCCTGATCTCAATGATGGAGAGGAGGCTGTAGCCATGGTGAGAGAGTTGTGTCGGATTTTAGAAGTCCTTGACGTCTGCTCAGGCAAAATGGAAGGTAATGTTCCTTTGAGTTGGGTGACTGAAACTTTGATTTTTTTTAAAATTATCAGTACTTAGACTTTGGTGCTCAAGGAAGATTGGGTAGCACTTACATCCAAACCTTTTCTAGAATTAAACTTGTTGACTGAAGTGAGATAATATCCAAGTCAGGAAGTCAAATGTGAGGTGAAAACAACTTTTCAAGGTCACCCAATCAATTTACCCATCTCTTACTCGTTGTAACTTTGATTTGTTTTGGTTTTACTGATCAGGTGACATTTTAATTACCTTTTTCAGTCCTTTTTGCCCAGTGAGATTTTTTTTTAATTGGTCATCACAAATGAAAACATGATGGCTAGTTCTGCCATCTTAAGGTGATTTATGAAAAACGTAAACTAGAACACGAAACCCAAGGCTTTAGCGCAAGTCTTGCTCTCTCGTTCTCGCTTTTGTACATCATCTAATGATGGATAAATTGGACAAAATGGTCATTTTATTTTAGTTTGTGACAACCGATAAAAGAAATCATCGGGTGAAAGAAAAAAAGGAAAAGATACTCATTGTAACTCATTAACAATAAACAGACTGATAACTTAAAGTTTGTGTTTGTCTATTGGACCAGATAAGATTATGAAAGACTGGATCCATGCGATTGTTCAGTTGTATGATGAATCAGTTGTCCTGTCTATATGAGGCATTGTAGTGGACTGGTTTGTTGCCTAGCAAGGAGGCCCTAGTAGCAGCGGCTGTTGAGAGAAGTTGTAAAAAACTCGTTAATTTTAAGAGAACTTAAAATTTACCTCAAAACTACTTGAAAATTTGGTAAAAAAAAAACTCTTCAAATGTTTGTATCAGGAAACCCTTTTTGGGGCTTTTTTTTACATTAAATTGAAGACAAATTTTAAGTAAAATTTACCAATTTTTTTATAAACTTCCTGCGGGCAAAAACGAGGAAAAAAGTGGTGAACAGCAAAGTGTGAACAAAAAAGTTGCAGCCCATAAAAATTAAGGATATAGTTTGTTGATTTTTACGTAAATTTTAATTAAAAAAATAGTATTATTTTAATTAAAAGAATCCTTCAAAAGGGCTCTCTATCTTTTTATTTTAAAGAATCCCCCAAATGGATCTCCTAAAACAAGTATTTGAAGGGTTTTTTTACTTAAAATTTACGAACTCTCAAAATTTTACAAGTTTTTTACATTTTTTTGGACAACTTTTTGTAAAATATTTAAAATATTCTACAAAATTGAAAAAATTATATTTTTAAAGAGCCACTGCTACTAGGGGGTGTGTTTAGCTCGTCCATTATCCAACCAGGAAAAGGTAGAGCAGAGATGGACTTATTATTTTAAGGAAAATTGTATACCTCATATTCGAAGTAATTTCCAAACCAATCTAATCATTATCATTGCTTTTATTTTCAGAGGGAGCTCTGAGAGTAGATGCCAACGTCTCTGTTCGCCAGATAGGTTCATCAGAGCTGGGAGTCCGGAGCGAAGTGAAAAACATTGGTGGTATAAGAAGTGTAGGCAATGCTATCCATTTTGAAGTCAAGCGACATATAAGTATCCTTGAAAGTGGTGGTACAATCGTCAATGAAACTCGATTTTGGGACCCACAATCCAACAAAACTTACCCGATGCGAGACAAAGAAGTTGATCAGGTTAGTGAAGGCAATGCAATTTTTGAACATCTACAATTACTCCTCGGTTATTTTGAAGCACGTAATTTCATGAATTCAAAACTGTGTAAAGTTTCAAACTGATCACAGCATTTACTCTCCATTATTCTTAATTAATCAATCTCTAATCTCTTATCTTAATCTCTTAATTGTTGAGCTGGAGAGGCAAACATTGCAATAAAAATAATTTAGTTGGATTTCGATTTTGAATTACAGCTGTGGTGCATTGGCTAGTCTAATCGTTTGTCTATCAACCAGTGAAATAGGTTGTCGATAAACTAGTTGAGTTGTCTCTTGATAGTGAGATAAAATGGAGAATTTGCATGCAATAGGGATTCCTATGATGTTATTTTATTTTCTGGCTGGAAATTTTGCGAGAAAAACTATGCAGGCATCAAGAAAAGCCTTCTGAGTCTCCTAAGTGCGGAAAAAGCTTGTGAAAGTTTCTGGGTCTGATGATGTCAACCTCAATAATCGCAAGAAATTCCTGGAAGGTCAATTATCCCCTACTTTCATAGAGTGAATTAAAGAAAAATGGGTGCAAATTCTTCATTGAGTGGTTAATTGTGAGACAATTTGACCAGTCTATTATATTCCCTCTGATCGATCGACAGTCGATTTGACTGACCCATTGGCTTTGAATCCACTTGCCTATCAACAGTCGAATCAACTGGCTCATCGACGGTTGATTCAACTGGCCTATCAACAGATGATGAAACTGGTCGATTGACAGTCAATGTCACTGATCCATGGATAGACAATTGGGCTGAATTATCGACAGAGGATTTGACCACTTTGACTGATTTTCTAAGAGGGATCTGTGAAATGAAAGCCATGATATTGATCTAATGCTGGTTTGTGCCTTTGTTTTGGCAGGATTATCGTTTTATGCCAGAGCCCAATTTACCCCCTCTAAGAGTTGACTTAAGTGGCAATCTCTCAGACCCAGACATAGTGAATGTACCAAATATAGAAGCACAACTACCAGAGCTACCGCGAGAAACAAGACTGCGGCTGAAAGAGCACTTCAAACTTCCGGGGCCAGTTGTGACAGCTCTAATGGTAAGTCTCTTCTCTCTGTGTAAATGTTGAGTAAAGCAAATTAATGGCAGAATTTTTGTTCTTCTTTAAAGATTTTTTCCTGGATTTGTTTCTTTTGCTATTTTTAATAGTTGAGGCCAAAAACTTCCCGGAAAAAATCACAGACAGTGATTTTCAGTCACTGTTTGTGGTTCACTCTCAATTCATTGATGTAAGTGATTTATCATTTCAAGAAGAGCTGAATTTTTCTATGAAATGCATCATGCTTTTTATTTTCTCTTTTTTCAGAGTGATTCAAAACTTCTGCGATACTTTTTAGACATTACTTCCGAAGATTCGAATCGTAATCCAAAAACAGTAGCAAATGTCGGGACAATTGAATTAAACTATGTTTTAAACAAAGCAAATATCAAAACAGAATACTGGTGAGTAATTCATTCCCTCTCCATTTGGAATATTTGAATTTTTTATTTTAGAAAAATTATCTGGCTAATTAGATTCATCCATCATCATCTAGGTATATGTACTCAAGGGAGCAGCACCCTGACTTAATGAATTTTTGTGCTATATCTTTTTATAAAGAGAATAATAAATAAATGAGTAAATAAAAACATCAAATAAATAAAATGTACACACTTTCAAGTAATCCTGTGTTCCTAAATTTTCATTCAGCTCAAGTATCACACGCTTAGCTTCGGTTCATTCCAAAAATGCGGGAAACATACATGCACATGAGGACCTTTCCCACGAAACAATTTATACCCATTTCAACTTTGCTAAGATTGTGCATACATTCAACTGTTTAGTTGGTAGAGAGCTTTAAGCATTTTTTTGAAATTTGCCTCAAATTTTCTTTCTATTTTTCTGAATATTTTGGCAGAGAAATGTATTGTGTGGTTGATTTCGGATACTTGTAAAAAGAAGGGAAAGTTTCACAATCTTAGCGATGTTGACATGGGTATAAGCTGTTTGGTTGGAAAATCCCTCATATGTAGTCTAATTCAAATTGTTTCCCTGATTCAAGTTAAAATCAACATCTTCCCTATGAATCTCATGTATGGATTACTGATCCCTTATTCAAAGAGATTTTTTCCCTTCCTCTGTTTTTAATGTCTTATCTTGTCTTCTGTTACAGTAATTTAGAATCAACCACTTTAGGAGAAATTGTTGATCTACTTCAAAGTGGCACAATCAATCTCCCTACAGTGAAGAAATTACTTTTTGAATTGATAGTTAATAATTCCTCCAAGACTCCAACGCAGGTAAGCAACTCGAATTTCTGATGGGGGCCGTATAAGGTTTATAGAGAAGCTGTAAAAAACTGTAGGTCAAGCATAGCATATCATTCATACATTTTAGGGTGCGTTTTTGTTCAGAAATTACAACATAGGAATCACATCTTGTTCTCAAAATTTTAAAATCTTGAACTTAGCTCTCTTTTCCTTTATAAGGGAGATGCAATTTCAATGAAAGTAAAATCTAGGTAAAGTGGAAACTGTGGTCCATAAATGAAAAATGACCAAGAACCATATTACCATACTAAGGAAAAACACTGCATGAACATTTGAGAGCTGCCAAATTTTCTCTGATAAAAAGTTTGTTTTTGAAGAGAGTTATGAATATTCTCTCTTTAAAGTTTCAAATGATTTAGATCTGTTTGCGAATGGAATTCTCTGAGAGTTCATATTTGATCAAAGGAAAGTTAGCAACATCTGAAGGCTCATGTGGTGTTGTTCCTCAGCATAGCAGCATAGAAGATCAAAATCTCAGTGAATTCAAAGGAGTACAGTCAATTTTAATTTTCAATAGCTCATATTAGGTACAATGAAGTTACCAAAAACAACACTGCTGAATCAATTATGAAGAAAAACGAAGACAAAATGACAATGAGATTAAGCTGTTCAGAGGAAGTGAAAAAAAGTTAGAGCATATTTAGAATCAGAAGTAGGCCTTCCTGACAACACAACAATTATCTCATATAACATTACAAGAGATGGTAAAGAGTCCATTTTAAAAGTCATTACAGACGCTAAAGATAAGGTTACGAACACGATGGGGAAACTTAAAGAAAATGGTCTCAAACTTGAGATGATGACTAGGTCAGAAGTCATTAAATTTAGTCCAGTACCCGCTAATGTGAACGAAACACAAGTCCTAAGTGAAATTAGTCAAGTTATTGGAGATAGTACAACAACTAAAAATGATGTGGAACAAAAAATCAAAATTTTTATAATAACATCATCGAGAACTTCACCAGGAAAAATAGTAATTTATATGAGAGTTCCATCCCCAGTTCTAGAAACGATGGTAGAACAAAGAGAATTTTACCTTAGCAGCACAGAAATAGAGCTTTAGCAGAACCAATCGTATTAATTTTCCTTGTCTCAACTATCTTGATTTATAACATACAACAAAACTTAGTCCAAACTACGGAAAGACTCCCCTTTGCGTAAAATGCGGTCAGGGAAAATGTAAAATTAATGAGTTCAAAAATGAAGAAGCTTTCCCTGCCTGTGTACCTGTTTTCCCACAAAATGGAGACAAATAGGTCTGTGATAAGTTATCAGCTCAATAAATTCAAAAGAGAACATAAAATATTTTAATTTTTACCAACTACTTTCTTTTTTTTAAATCAAATGTCAGCTTGTGGAGGACAACCAGTGGCAACAAATAACTGAACCTGAAAAAATAGCTGAAATATGCCGGAAAGAAATAGCAGGCAGCGAAGATCTAGTCGCTTCCTATAAAGTCCCAAAAAAGAAAGATGCCAGCTTTAATAAGATGATGAAAAATATTGCCGAATCTTCTGGAGGGAGAGTGAATATGAAGCTTGCTGTCACCATCATGAGAGAGCTTCTAGACGGCAACAAGTAATGTAAGTAATCTTAGCTCTCATTTTACTTTTCAAAATAATGTTATTAGCAGTGGTTTAGTGGTTAAGGCAGTTCCCGGTCATCACTGAGGTCACGTATTCAATCCCCAGAAGTGACTGTGAATGACTATGCTACTTAGAGTGCCTATATAGCAAGAGTTTGGACAGATCGCTTCATGGAGGGCATAAGGCCCAAAAGTGCAGCCATTGTTCCAACCAACCTCCAACACACTGCTAGTCTGCGGTGTCTGCAGATTTCAATTCTAACCCAGATGGCCAAGAATGTACATAAATGAGCGTTCTTCCGCAAAAATGAGTAAATTTATGCAAAAACTAAGTCAAATACGTGCTTTATAAACAGCAGTTCCTAATAATTGTAGCAGTAAATAGTTCTGGATAATTGAAATTCATAGGTTGGCTGCAATTCTGGGCCCTAAGTTTGTTCTTGGAGGCATCAGTGAAGGCCTGATGGATTTTCGGAGTTTCACATCTGTCTTTTCTCTCACTACAAAGGTACTCTTGACTATGCCTCTCCAACACCCAGTAAAAACTTGCAAATCAGCCATCATCTTCGCCCATCACTACAGAGCGCCTCTGCACATCAAAGGAAATTGATGAGAAGGGTTTTGAGAGTAAAATATGCCTATCGTCTTCAGTGTTAGAGCTCCAAAATATTTTGATTAAAAATATTCCAAAAAATGGAAAAGAAAAATTGCAAATCTCAGATTGCTACGATGTAAGTCTCCACTCATATTTCATTTTTCAAAAAAAGAAGTAATCATCAGTTTCCATTGAAATTATCTATGAATTTTCTTTATTTATTCCAAACAAATCACACAAAATTGCAATGAATTGGGATCAGTCCTCCTTGAAGGATAGAAAATGTAATCGCACATTTTTACAAATAGCATTAAAATACACTTTTTTCACATTTAGCCATCAATTTGAAGTTGCAAACAGTATTTTTTGCTTTCGTTTATTGAATCAGACCTGAACGACTTTCTTCTAAGTTTGTCAGCATTAAAACACTTGGAAAGACAATCCTCGATCTCTGGGAACAGCGCATCCAACAACTACACTGTCTCACTTCCTTGAATGCAAATAAGTGTCGTTCAGAGTTTACATCTCTCTAGACTATTTACTGATAACAAGGAACTCATGAAATCGTCCCTAATCCAGATAAGCTTTATCTAACACTCACTCAGATTATTGAGGACATTGGTGCCAAATTGCACCTTATCATGAAAGTTTTTTCATCGTTCATTACTGATTATTTCAATGCTCCCGCACAATCTGGTAATCTTTAGTAGCTGATGATGCTTTGCTTTTCAACTACTAAAAATCTCTGTCCGTGATCTGTCAGTTTGATTTCTGGGCGCACCAGTGTGTTTTCTTTTCCCACCGAAATGGACTGGGGATTTGTGTGCTAAGTTAATAATCAGGCATGCAGTAACTTAGTGATTGGGGAGAAATTGTAAACATTGTATATTGTTCATTTCTTTTTGCGTGAAACTAAAAACTGATCTTTTGAGCCTTTTTGTATGATAGTGGTTTTTTGAAGGTTATGCAGTTTATCATCATTATTACTGTGTTGTTAACATAAAAGACTTGCTTTCCGGTAATTTCAAACCGGTTTCGAATGAAAGTGAAAAGTCTTTTGTTCGTATTTCCTCTAAAGCGGTGCTAATTTTTCAAAACGTTATTTTAAGTTTGGAATAGTGGTTGCTGCTCTTTGTTTCCTGGAGATAATGTGTTTACTCTAAGAATTATTTTCTCGTCTCGGAAAACTCTTTAGTAAGTTTATTTTGATCTGTATTCAGTTGATATCTTCAAGCTGATGCTTGACTCATTACAAGCTCACAAAAGTTGATTTACTTGGGGATTCTCTGCTTCTTAGAACAAGTGTATGAACTTTGGACATTTCTGAAATTGACGAGGGTATTGGTAACACGAAGGTCCCTCTATTTTTCTGAAAAATCTTCCCCCAATGCGAATGAGCCGATGGGCAAGGGGGTCGCCATTTAAAGATATTTTGATTCGAGCTTAACTGCAGGCTCCGTAGAATCAAACTGGGGGAATAGTCTTCCCCTGTCCAGTTTTAAAAGAGCACATGTTTGACATCTCAGAATTTCGCAGTTGAGCTGTTGCGATGGTGAGAGTCTCGGAAAACCTAAAAAATCAGAGGATTTTGCAATTTACCTACTGTCAGAGTAAGAAATTTCTGAAATTCTCCCCTCCGTAACTGTCAACAAAAGTGGCACCCCATAAAATCTTCAATAGACCATTTTTTTTTCAAGTTGGGGGTATTGAGAGTAATTATTTTCTTGTAGGGGGATTCCCGGATTCCTAGTTAAAAGTGCCCGAAAATCTCAGGAAATTCTTTTATGCGGGCGAAAATTTATGGTCATTACGGGGAGGGGGCAAGCCAAACCTTGAAGATTCCCTTCATCCGTCACAGCCATGCCTCTGAGAAACAGAGTACAAAATTGCACAATCTTAGTAACACAATGCAGAAGTTTGTACTGCACAAAATCTGTAAACCATTATGTGTTGATGGAAGCGATCAATTTATAAGCACATAAATTGTATTTCAAAAAAATTTTGTCATGCTACGGAAAACCGCCGTATGGAGCCTTCAAATGTTTCAATTTTTCTTCAGTCAAATTCAAATTCACTGGGAAGCTTATGAATATTTTTCTTCCAATTTTTCAGAGAACTTTGCTCCTAATTTGATTTAAATCACCTGAAAAACTCAGGAAAAATTCGACTTTATTTTGCATTTGGGAACTACTATTTCTTGATCATTTTTAAAACAACATATGTGGTGTGTGGTGTGGTTCCTTATGCATATAGGTGCTTTTACCAACGAGGTAGAAATAGTTGCTTCTAATTGCACAGTGCTGTCCAATCATTCATCATTTTTTAAACGGAAATATTTAGTGCAGGGGAATTTCAGGAACGTTCAAATGTTGGTACGGCGTCTTTCCTCAGTGCGGCTTCCTGCCAAAAAAGTGCCCCTTTTTTCCAATTCTGCACCAAACAAACCTAATAATTAGACAGCCCTCCAGTGAAAGTTTCAAGTTTAGTTCAAAGCTTGTTTTTGCAATACAGTGTTACGCAGTTTGCATTTTTTACTGTTAAAAATGCTAATATTTTGAAGGTCTTTAATTTGAAAAAAAAAAACCAGTTGAATCCATCTTTTTTCTATCTATTTCTGGGGCACAATTTCATTAGTTGGAGCAATGTTTCTCGGGAATTGAGACCGTTCTTGACCCTACGATTTTTCAATCAGTCGTGATGCAGCATTAAAAAGTTTAAACAAAGTGTCCCAAACAGGTCACCCATGTCAAGCTTTGCTGTCGCTGAGGCAAGTTTGCCATGTGTGCACAATTTGCCATTGTGTTTTGGCCCACTCATAGAAGAGGAACAAGGGGTCAAGGGCAAAACCTTTACGTATCATTTTGGAACGCATCATCAAATTGAGTCTAATTTTTGTTTTTTTTTTAAAGTGCAAGATTTTAAAAATACCTATCAGCATCAGCTATAGAAATCAAATTCCTTAAAATTCCTTTCAGTGCGAAGTGATAGCAATTTTTGATTTGCTAGGATGCAAACATATAAATCCTGCAATGTTATGGCACTGTGCAGTGACTCCAGCTGAGCAGAGACCAGTTTTCCCGTCCACCCACTGCTTTCCTCCGGGGGAACAGAAACGTGAACCAAAAATTCGCCATTTTTGAAAGTCTAACATGCGACTGCATCGCCATAAAAAAAAGATCACATTTGATAAAGGACCAAATCTAACAAGCGATACAACAACCCTCTTAAGATGAATATAATCAAAATCAAAATTCGCAATTCAGTCGAAAATTTCATGTCCGACTTCTTCTAATGGCTCGTCCTACTGAGCGACGAGCTTCGCCAGAGGAAGGATAGCACCATTTCAGGGCTCTCACTCAGTGAAAAGGACAGGGTGTCTACTAGTCCGGATTTTTTAATGCCTGTCCGGAAGTACTGAAAAAACGCCGTAACTCCGCAAGAAGGTCCGGAATTTTTTCCTTCATACCATGCAAGTTTTTTTTAATTAAGCCTGGAAAGTATGGAATTCCCTGCATGTTGATCGAGTAGTATTTGCCTACAAGAGTACCAAGATCTTACAACAAGAAGTACAAGATCTTGACTTTGCAGTCAGTTACCTAATAATGAAATTTTGTGTCCACGTCATTCGTCTTAATTCGAGCGAGAACGAGAATGTCAAATTTTCCAAATTTTTCGAATGAAGGTACTATATTAGTACTGAATTTTTTTGTTGAGGAGGTACTGAATTTCTCGGGATTGTACTGCAAAAGTGCTGATTTTTGACCAGCCTGTCGCAGTTGACACCCTTTGATATTCTGGCATGTGAAAATGGTGCGAAAGCATTGTTTCATGTACACTTGTCTTCGTTGTCATCGTTTTTATCGAATAATTTCATCTTTCCACTTATTCGTAACGGCGCGCCACTTGTTGCTGCGTGCACTGCTCCGAGGACAAGGGCGGCCGAAGCGCCTTCAATTTTTTCGTACGCAACACGCGTGCCATAGAGTACGAATAGTTGTATCGAAGTGTTATCATCAACAATTGAAGGCGTTTCTTATGTTGACCGAAACATCAGCATAAGATGGCCCGTCCCGTCTTATTCTACCTGAGTGCCGTCAAATCAAATAAAATTTTTATTTTAATTTTAATTAAAGTCCTTCCGTTGAAAAACAACTTTAATCATCTTTTTTTTTTATTTAATAGGGTGCAATTTCTTCAAGTGATGTTACTCGGGGATTAAAACTGTTGTTGAAAAATTCCCCAGCCCCCCCTTAAGGTCCATTCCCTAATCTGCCGTGCTAAGGAAGAACGCCGTATGAACATCAGAGAGTTGCCAAATTTCCTTCGATAAAATATTTATTTTTGAGGAAAGTTATGAATATTTTTCCTTGAAATTCTCAGAAACCTCAGATGAAATTGTAAACAAAACTGTCTATAAAATTGGAAGGAAAATATCCTTAAGTTTACTGGGAAATTCGTGTTTTATCAAAGGAAATTTGGTAACGCCTGAAGGCTCATACGGCGTTTTTCCTTAGCACGGCAGAATTCGTGTGCGTTTGTGAGCGACATTTGACAACCGTGTAGATAATCCGCAAGTAATGAATAACGGAGCCCTCGCGAACTCGGATGCCATTCATGGAGAAATGTGCCCAAATTTTGCCAGGAGAACGTCTTGCCAAGTTTCTCATACTAATATTTCCCGGAAAATTTCTGTTTGCTAGGTACGTATCTCAGAGTTGCACGGGTGAAATGAAAAGTATGAAGTATTGAAAATTTTCGTGAAAAATTTCACGAGATTTCCCAAAGTTGTAAAAAATGTGGAAAATGTGAAACATATTTTTAGCGGCTTGGAATGCAACTTGCACCAGAAAACACCAAAAAGCGAAAAGAATTCGCCTTCAATTTAATTTTGCATTTAATTTCGAAAAATATTTGTCAATATTTTTCATATATTTCTGAAATTTCATGAAATATTTCAAATAGGCCTGTCCCCGAACCGATCGATCGATCGATCGATTATTTCGATGATCGTTCGAAGACCTGTTTCGATCGAAACTGCTCGATCGAACTGCTCGATCGAACTGCTCGATCGAAATGTTCGATCGAAATGCTCGATCGAAGTGCTCGATCGGAATGCCCGATCGAAACATTTGTTTTGAAAGCCGTTTCGATCGAAATGTTATTTTTTAATGTTGAAAAAAGATTTTTACCATGTTTAGCAAATAATTGCAGAATTTTCATATTGTTGTCAAGAATTCCTCTTCCTCTAATTTTTTTCTTCGTTTCGAATTCGATTGAAATAACAGCATCAGCGTTAAGTACCGTAGCAGTTCTGTCCGCAAATTATATTATTACCATGTGTTCTGTATACATAAAATTACCGAAAAGCATTCCATTTGCTTAATCTTCTCCCCTCCCCCTCCCCCTCCCGCAACAAAACAAATTAATTTAACCACACAAACCATGAAAATACCAGGTCTCTATTCTCGTCTATTTACTTAAGTTACTTTATCAGATCAATTTTTATTCAAAATATATGCGCTTATCGCATTCACTTCATTTTTTACTAACCATTTATTTGTAAAGTATCAGAGGTCCGCTACGCTACCCTACCTCCCGATCTCAATGCTCCTTTAGCTCCTAGCCCAAATGCCCATTACCAATAACAATAATGATCCAATGGACCTTGGTAGTATGGCTCGGCGCTCGCCAGCGCTGTGCGTGCCGCGACAATGATAATGATACTAGCTGCATTTAGACAGTTTTGACCATTTCGTTCGAATTTTGCATCCGCTCAGTATATATATGTCGGCCCGTACTGCACGCACACACACACACACACACACACCCCCCCTCACACACACGCCCTCATCATCCTACATCGAATCGTCCTTATCTCGTCCCCGTTCGTTTTCCTCATATCACACAATTACACTCTTCTTCGGTTTTTCGTTTCGGTATTTGGTTTGACCCCTGGCGCCTGACCTGCTCCAGTGCTCCTCACACCTCGCATAGCTTTTGTTTCATGCACCTCTCCTTTCGGCGACGGCACCGCTGACTAGGTATCTCTGTTTCCCCTTACCGCCCATGACTGTGACTGTGACTCTTTCAAGATCTCGATCCTAGCTCCCGTTTGACTGAAGCTCTTATCGGTGCCGCTACTGCCCACTCTCTTCCCTTCCTCACCTTTGTCGTCCGCGTGATCCGCGTCTCCT